>OX451740.1:411438007-411803007 GCA_948472305.1 Vicia faba | reverse complement strand
CGACAACAATTTTTAATATCTCCGACCTTTTATGTTTCAATCACCACTAACCAACATCACTAGTCAATATATGCATTCAATGGGTACCAACAACATTGTAGAATCTCTTAACATTAAATCTGAATTATCAATTAGATCCATTACATATTCTCAAGTTCTAGTGTTCTCCACTCAAGATGGTTAAGAAAATATAAATTTTATGGAAGAAGGAGAACTTTCAACCAAAAAAAAAATAGTGTGTCAGGTTCTTAGAAGAAGAAGATAAATTGCTTATTCAAACATGGCTTAACATTTTCAAAGATTCAGTTGTTGGAGTTGACCAAAAAGCAGATAGTTTTTAGGGTAGAATCAAATATGTCTATAACTACTATCGTAGACCACTTATAGTGAGAGAGTGGTTTACACTCAAATCTCGATGACATCTATTGAATAAACATTATCAATGGTTTTGCAGAATCTACAAACTAGTTGGTGCTAACAAGAAAAGTGGACAATCTGAGACTGACTTCATGGATGAGGCGCATAAACTTTTTGTAAAAGTACGTCATCAACGTTTCACAATGAAGCACACATGGAGGTTGTTAAAGAATGAACCTAAATAGAAGGGACAAGAAATGAATAACTCTTTAAAGAGATCAAACATATCCTCTATCGGGACATATTCATCGACATCTAATCCAAAAAATGCCATAGATTATTCAGAATACAACAGTGAAACTTGTTAGAACATAGTATGATTCTACAACCCTTAATTAGAGTTTTGATGATAATAAAATACAAAGAATAAATAAATTGTAAGATTTATATATAAGACAAATATGCTTCTTAAAATTATATTTTGTATATACAGAAGTTCTGATGGAATCAACATCAACATCAGAAGCATCAGAAGATCAGTAACATGTGCTACACGCTGAAGCTAACAGATCATACGCTGAAGCTTGATGACCAGAATCTGCGCATAAACATATACACTCTGACTCTGATCAAAGATCTTTACCAAGTCATCAGCACTCTGAAGCGTTATCATTAGTAAAAGCAAAGAACACTCTGAAGCGTTACCATAAGCAAAGAAGACTCTGAAGCGTTATTAAGTATTCAAGACAGAATTAATTGCTAACGGCTTTATTCAGACAAGATCTTCTTCAAAAGGAAAGTGCGTTATTATCAGTAAAAGTGCTTTATGGACAGCCTTGGCTATATAAACAAGTCAGCTAGAGAAAAGACGCATGCATGCACTCAAATAATTTGCCAAACTTTCAAAACCACTCTTACTCAAACGCTTTAGCAAATTCAGTTTATTCCAAGCTTAAATTGTGTAATTATCACAGTTGTGATATATTGTTTTATTAGAAAACGTCAACACATCATTGTTCAAATTATTTGTAAAAGATTTCCTTGAGATAAATCGGTTTGTGGTTATACTTAAGAAGGCTTTAACAGTTGTTAAAGTAGATGTTGTAATCCTTTGAATATAGTGGATTAAGACCTCGTTGGAGAGAGGCGAAATCACCTTGACGGGTGGACTGGATTAGTTTGAGATCAAACGAACCAGGATAAAAATACTGTGTTGTCTAAGCATTTGTTTTAAAGTTTTATAATTCAACCCCCCTTCTTGTGTTTTTCACATCTTCAAAACTTAGACCGACCGCCCAACAGGACAAAAGGAAGAAAAAAATAAGGGCGAAGGAAAATCATCTCCATCTATAACACCCATAGTGGATTTGACTGGCATGGAAAATGCCTCAAAAAAGAAATTTGCTATCTATGGTAAAATAGCTGAAGCAAGGTTGGCAGAGAGCATACCCGTGTTGTATGAAATTATCACGAAGGAAAAATTAACAATGGATGATGAGCAACGTCGAGAGTGTGATATTTTAGATCAAACCCTAATATCTCGACATGGATAACTTCTTGGTTAGATAGAGTTTAAGCTTGTTGTCGAAGTCTGTTCACATGCTGATGTTAAAGTCCTGCATGATGCAGTCAAAGTATGCTCAAGCATGCAATAGTAGAAATGCTAGGATTGTTAGCCTATCGAATTGGGCCTGTTTGTTTAGCATAATTGTTTAAGTTATCTTGTAGCTTAAGTTATCTTAGTAGTCTATAAATAGACTAATTATCTTATATTGTTAAGAAATGTTGATTGTTGTTATTCACTTGTAATCTGTAAACCCTAATAGAGAAAGTGAAGAAAAAACAGTTACAACGAATCCTAATATTTCTCCTTCTTCTTCCCTCTTATCCCTCTTTCGTAAAAACCTAATAGGGTTTCTATGTTTGTTCAAGAAACTCAATCTATCTCATATTTTTTATTTGTTCTTAAGAGAACTCTGTTACAACAAACTTGTGCAATATGCATGGAGAAGAAGACAATGTGTACGAAGTATGCGATTGAGAAACTCACCTATGTGAATAATTTCAGTTTGTGGAGCTAGAAGATGCAAGCCATACCGTTTCATTAGATTTTGCTAGAAGCATTAAAGGGAGCCACAACCATGGATGTTGCGATAATAGAGAAGGAGAAAACTACGATGGTAGAGAAAGCCCACAACACCATTATATTGAGCCTTGGGGATAAGGTTCTCTAGCAAGTGACGAAGGAGAAGACTTTGACGGATGTGTGGTCAAAACTCAAAAGTTTGTACATGACCAAATTGTTGGTCAATCACCTCTACCTAAAGAAAGCTCTATATTTATTCAAGATGAGTGAAGACAAAGTCTTGGTTGAGTAGTTAGTTATGTTCAACAAGATGATTCTTGATCTTGAAAATATCGATGTCAAGATCGATGATGAAGATCAATCATTATTGTTTTTGTGTGCTTTACCATGTTCTCATGCTTACTTTAAAGAAACTTTCTTGTATGGAAGAGATTCCTTAACCTTTGAAGAAGTTCAATCCTCCTTGTACTCAAAGGACTTTAACGAGAAGAAGGAGCACAAATTATCTGAAATTCTGGTCTTCAGATCATAGATGTCCTAAGAGATATCGAGACACCGATCTCTGAGTTTGCATAAAATGAAAGGTAAACGATAAAACACTGTGCAGAAAAGTAAAGAACACACAGAATTGTTAACTCAGTTTGGTGTACAACAACACCTACTCTCGGGGCTACCAAGCCAGGGACCAAGTCAACTACATAGTATCAATTCGTAGACCCACAACAAACTTTCATCAAGTTTACAATCTACTCACTTAATCACTACCTATTCTTAACTTCTACCTATGACTCACCTAGGTATGAGACCCTTCTAAAATCCTTTCCAATCACATAACAGTGACTCAACAATTACAAACACTAAGAACAAAAACATAAGTCACACTTCAAAGACACACAATCATTAACTACTTAAAAGATTTGGAATGACAGACAAAACTTACAACTCAAAAACACAATCCTACTCTTTCATCAATATGATAATCGAGAGGCTCACAATAAACACACAAATCCTAATAAAAATACACAGTAAGTTTCACACTTGTACTAGGGTTTAAGCCTTTTTTTATAATCTTTAATAGACTGGATTTGGGCTTCACAAACATAACTGGATATGAGAGAGGCGATGCAGAATTATCTCCATAAAGATAGGACATCAATCATTAGTTTCCTAAATTATCTATATAATTAAAAACTAAGAGTACTCCTTGAATTCAATTTGAATCTTCTTAATCTTCAATTTGTGCGCCACATAGGATAGCGTAATATTTTCTGAATATTCTACACCTATAACAAACTAAAATATCCAACAGTCCTGTTGTACAAAATCACGACGTCGAAATAAACTGCATAGGACATCACATTTGACATGTTGCTCTAGTTGATAGAATATCTTATTTAAACATGTCTATGCTAAGTGTTGGAGCAGTGTAGCGGCAAGCAACAAAAGTTTTGGAAATATTTATTCGGGAATTTATCGTGTCCACAGAGATTAGTTATTGAATTGTTGTTCGACAAATTCTCGTGTTTATGAGTTTGGAGATAAATGGGTTTGTAAAGAAAATGTTATCAACAAAAAATAAATGTAAACAAAAGTAAAAACTAAGGAAGAACTTATCAAGCCTGCATATAATCTACTCATCGCAAACTTAAATATATAGACCAGTTGAACTCAACCTATTGTACTCGTCAAAATCATCACATACACCACGAGATGTACCCATAATGAAGGTTATGTCTAACGCCAAGTCGCGAGACCAACCATATTACTCTATCGGTAATGTCTTGCGCGCTACAACAACACGAAGGCATTAAGCTTTAGCACCCAAAGTGAATATTAGCTCTAAATCTATCTCTAGAATCTAGAAACTAATAGATATCCATCCCTAATCAAGATTTGTGAGGTATATGTCTATAACAACTCAAATTCAAACATAAAGCAAAAAGATCAAAGAAGACGCCAAGATTGATTTGTAAAGCAAGCTTTATACAACACCATGATCAACAAATATATATATATATATATATATATATATATATATATATATATATATATATATATATATATATATATATATATATATATATATATATATATATATATATATATATATATATATATATATATATATATATATATATATATATATATATATATATATATATATATATATATATATGTTCAAAGTAAATATACAAACATACCCAACAAATAGATAAATACATAGAGAAGAAATGGAGAAAAACCAAACATCTCATGGATTGTCAGGGCCGATTGATGAGAAATCCAACTCTGAATCATCAAGATGCAAGCTCCAATGTTGTTTTCTAAGCTCTCTCTACCAAAAAATGGAGGTTTGATGAATTTGGACCAAAAATACCCAAAACATAACCTAAAAAATATTTGTTTGGCTCTAATACGCATTTATGACTCTCCAGGGTCGCCCGACGACCAAAAAGCATCGCCCGGCGGAAAATGACAGCAAGATGAAAAACCAGCACAATATTCTGTATTGTTTCAGACATAACTTTTGAACCGTAACTCCGATTTGCGCCCGGTTAGAAGTGTTGAAAAGCTTATTCAATGATCCTTCTAAAAATAAAAAAAATATCAACCAAATTAGTGATTTATTATTCTTTGATTTTGAGCCTTATTCGTTGACGAGTTTCTCAAAATCGCATGTTTGAAGCCGTGTCTTCGACACTTTATTGCTCATGCTCCAAATACGCATCATTACCTATAAAATGAATAGAAAAACATCAAAATATACACTATGTACACAAAAACACGATTAAACATAAACTAAATGAATTTACACAAAAGTCAGGATTATTCAATAATATTAACAAACAAAAAGTCGATAAGTGCAATAAAAAGTATATACAAAAATAGCTACAATTTGCACTTATCAAACTCTCCCCAACTTAAACTTTTTTATCCTCAAACAAAGCCAAACAACTCAAAGAATCTAAAGTAATCGACCAAAATTTCATGAATCAACAAGTTTTGAAAACGGAATACAAATGCAATGGTTTAAATAAAAAATGGTAGACACGAAGAAACATACTTACCACTAAATTATGACGATAACATAAACATGAAACAAATTCTAAATACAAAGAATATGCCAAACATTATAAAACAATACTTGGTCACAAATTAATCACACCTAGCAAACATAATCATCGGTAGATGAAAAACACACAAAAATGGGATATTTTCACTCATCCAACAATCTTGCAAACAATAGACTAAATTATGCATTCATCCAAAAATTTACATTGAAAATATAAAAGCAAGAATATCAAGGGATTTTCAAGATTGTAATGTGGCTTGATTAAAAAACAAGTGATAAGTCCTAAAGTTAATCGAAATAAAAACTTGCCAAAACCTAAGGGAGTAATTACTTCCACAAAGTTCCAAACAATAGAATTTCAATCAAAATTCTTCTTCATCACAAGTTTCACACCAACACACATCACTTATTAACACAACATTATTCCATACTTTTTTTTTGTTTTTTTAATGCTTTTTCAATTTTCTCTTTCTTTTTATATCTTTTATATTTTACTTTTTTTCTTCTTTTCTTTTCTTTGACTATTCAACCTCATAGCAATCACAACACAAGCACATAAGCATTCCTCTCCCCAACTTGAATTCAACCATCATCATAATATGAATACTCCCTACTTTCTAAGGTAAGATAAAAATTCAACTATAAATCATAGTTAAGGGTTCAAGAAAACAAGGAATAAATATCCATACAAAAAGGGAAGCTAAACACTCATAGACAAGCATTTAGCAAATACAACATGGATATCGACAAAAAGCTCAAAGGGGTTACTAATGGTCACACACTCACAAAGTGAATTGACTATTTGGCTAGGTAGTTGTGCTCAAAATGGAACAAAAAATGACTTGATCACTTTCTTCCATTTATACAATCAACACAAAACAAAAGATTAAGCATAATAAAATCCAGTTAAAACAAGCATTGTGGTCTCCAGCGTATGTGAACAATGGAAAGCTACCTCACAAAAAGGATAGGAACTAAAGTGATTCACAAATGAATAAGTATACAAAAAAATGAATGGCATAAAAATTGTAAAAAGTCTAAGTATCATGAATATGTTACAGTATAGAAAACAATAAACATATACCTCGAACGTGTACAAAACTTTAACAAAATCATTACCACACATTCGCAAGTCGAAATGATCAAACTTGGCAAATCACCTCAATATTCTACAAGTTACCCGACCAAAACTTGAGTCCAAACAACAACAAAAGAATTAGAAAAATGATACTCCTACAAAATTTTAATGTACAAAATTTACAATATTTACAATGAAGAAAACTCCTCAAGCTAAACACGACAAGCTTTCGGAATACACAAATTGACATAGCAAAACAAATACAAATAACAATATGAAAACCGAGTGAAAATGAATGAACAAGTTGAAAAGTGAAGATTTGAAATTCAGAACTTTTCCTTGTTTCAACTTGTTAAAACACAAATCACCACACACATAAACAAATACAAACAAACATGATTGTTTTACGTCATAAGCTCGACACCTTTATTGTGCGAGCTAGTAACCTCCTCTCATCATGCCATGGTATTGTCACACCGTGCAAACCTAAAGAAAGTGTCCTAAAAATCACATAACAAACATTACGAAAATGAGACAATGCACAACAATACGTGAAAACACATATCTGCACAAATGTCATATACAAGTTAATGTACAATTTCTATACAACATATACATTAATACAAAACTCAAAAGCAAAGAAATTATCGCAATTTGAAATTAATAGAACCAATCACCGACGACAGTGCCATTTTGTTGGAGCGGTGTAGCGGCAAGCAACAAAAGTTTTTGAAATATTTATCCGGGAATTTATCATGTCCACAGAGATTGGTTATTGAATTGTCGTTCGACAAATTCTCGCGTTTATGAGTTTAGGGATAAATGGGTTTGTAAAGAAAATATTATCAACAAAAAATAAATGTAAACAAAAGTAAAAACTAAGGAAGAACTTATCAAGCCTGTATATAATCTACTCATCACAGACTTAAATCTATCGACCAGTTGAACTCAACCTACTGTACTCGTCAAAATCATCACAGACACCATGAGATGTATCCATAATAAAGGTTATGTCTAACGCCAAGTCGTGAGACCAACCGTATTACTATATCGACAATGTCTTGCATGCTACAACAACACGGAGGCATTAAGCTTTAGCATCCAAAGTGAATATTAGCTATAAATCTATCTCTAGAATCTAGAAACTAATATATCCATCCCTAATCAAGATTTGTGAGGTATATGTCTATAACAATCCAAATCCAAACATAAATCAAAAAGATCAAAGAAGACATCGAGATTGATTTGTAAAGCGAGATTTATACAACATCATGATCAACAAATATATATATGTTCAAAGTAAATATACAAACATACCCAATAAATAGAGAAATACATAGATAAAAATGGAGAAAAACCAAACATCTCACGGATTGTCAACGCCGATTGATGAGAAATCCGACTTCAAATCATCAAGATGCAAGCTCCAATGTTGTTTTCTAAGCTGTCTCTACCAAAAAATGGAGGTTTGATGAATTGGGACCAAAAATACCTAAAACATAACCTAAAAAATGTGTTTTTGGCCCTAAATATGCATTTCTGGCTGTCCAGGATCGTCCGACGACCAAAAAGCATCGCCCGACGAAAGATGACAGCAAGATAAAAAATCACCACAGCATTCTGCACTGTTTCAGTCATAAATTTTGAAGTGTAACTCCGATTTACGCCCAGTTTGAAGTGTTGGAAAGCTTATTCAATGCTACTTCTATAAATAACAAAATATCAACCAAGTTGATGATTTCTTACTCTTTTATTTTGAGCCTTATTCGTTGACGAGTTGCTCAAAATTGCACGTTTGAAGCTGTGTCTTCGACACTTTATTGCTCGTACTCCAAATACGCATCAATACCTATAAAATGAATTGAAAAACATAAAACGATATACTATGTATACAAAAACACAATTAAACATAAACTAAATGAATTTACATAAAAGTCAAGATTATTCAACAATATTAACAAATAAAAAGTTGATAAGGGCAACAAAAAGTATATACAAAAATAGTTATAATTTGCACTTATCAAACTCTCCCCAACTTAAAATTTTTTGTCCTTAAACAAAGCCAAACAACTCAAAGAATCTAAAGTAATCAACCAAAATTTCATGAATCAACAAGTTTTGAAAATGGAATACAAATACAATGGTTTAAATGAAAAACGACACACACGAAGAAACATACTTACCACTAAACTATGACAATAACATAAACATGAAATAAATGCTAAACACAAAGAATATGCCAAATATTCTAAAACAATACTTGGTCACAAATGAATCACACCTAGCAAACATAATCACCGGTAGATGAAAAACACACAAAAATGGGGTATTTTCACTCATGCAACAATCTTGCAAAAAATAGACTAAATTATGCATTTATCCAAAAAATTACATTGAAAATATAAAAGTAAGAATCTCAAGGGCTTTTCAAGGTTGTAATGTGGATTGGTTAACAAACAAGTGATAAGTCCTAAAGCTAATCGAAACAAAAACTTGCCTAAATCTAAGGGAGTAATTACTTCCACAAAGTTTCAAACAATAGAATTTCAATCAAAATTCTTCTTCATCACAAGTTTCACACTAACACACATCACTTATTAACACAACATTATTCCATACTCTTTTTTGTTTTTTTAATGCTTTTTCAGTTTTTCTCTTTCTTTTTCTATCTTTTCTATTTTACCTTTTTTCTTCTTCTTTTCTTTTCTTTGGCTATTCAACCTCATAGCAATCACAATACAAGCACATAACCATTCATCTCCTCAACTTGAATTCAACCATTATCATAATATGAATACTCTCTACTTTCTAAGGTAAGGTAAAAATTCAACTATAAATCATAGTTAATGGTTCAAGAAAACAAGGAATCAATATCCATACAAAAAGGGAAACTAAACACTCATAGATAAGCATTTAGCAAATACAACATGGATATCAACAAAAAGCTTAAAGGGGTTACTAATGGTCACACACTCACAAGGTGAATTGACTATTTGGTTAGGTAGTTATTCTCAAAATGGAACAAAAAATTCCTTGATCACTTTCTTGCAATTCATACAATCAACACAAAACAAAAGATTAAGCATAATAAAATCCAGTTAAAACAAGCATTGTGGTCTCCAGCGTATGTGAACAATGGAAAGCTACCTCATAAAAAGGGTAGGAACTAAAGTGATTCACAAATGGACAAGTATACAAAAGAATGAATGGCATAAAAATTATAAAAACTATAAGTATCATAAATATGCTAAAGTATAGAAAGCGATAAACACATACCTCGAACGTGTACGAAACTTTAATAAAATCATTACCACATATTCGTAAGTCAAAACGATTAAACTTGAAAAATCACCTCAATATTCTACAAGTTACTGGACCAAAACTTGAGTCCAAAATAACAAAAGAATTAGAAAAATAATATTCCTACAAAATTTTAATGTACAAAATTTACAATATATACAATGAAGAAAACTCCTCAAGCTAAACACGACAAGCTTTCGTAAAACACAAATTGACATGACAAAACAAATACAAATAACAATATGAAAACCGGGTGAAAATGAATGAACAAGTTGAAAAGTGAAGATTTGAAATTCAGAATATTTCCTTGTTTCAACTTGTTAAAACACAAATCATCACACACATAAACAAATACAAACAAACATGCTTGTTTTACATCGTAAGCTCGACGCCTTTATTGTGCGATCTAGTAACCTCCTCTCATCATGCCATGGTATTGTCACACCGCGCAAACCTAGAGAAAATATCCTAAAAATCACACAACAAACATTACGAAAACGAGACAATTCACAATAATACGTGAAAACACATATATGCACAAACATCATATACAAGTTAATGTACAATTTCTATACAACATATACATTAATTAAAAAACTCAAAAGCAAAGAAATTATCACAATGCAAAATCAATAGAACCAATCTTCCATTAGAGGGATTACCTGGGAAGCCACCTTACGCCATCTTTGTGTGTATTCCTTAAACGACCCCTTGTCTTTCTGGACCATAGCCCTGCGTTGACCACTGTCAGGTGCCATGTCCATATTGTACTTGTACTACTTAATGAACGCTTCTCCTAGGTCGTTGAAGGTATGAATATTGGCGTTATCCAAGCTCATGTACCATTTCAGTGCAGCACCAGTCAGATTATCTTGAAAGAAATGGATTAGCAGACGTTGATCATCAGTGTGAGTGGACATCCTTCTCACATATATCACCAGGTGAGCACGGGGGCAAGTATTGCCTTTGTATTTCTCAAATTCCGGTACTTTGAATTTCGTAGGTACTTTTACATTTGGAGCTAGGCATAGATCGCTTACATTCTGTTCGAACAGTTTTTTCCCAGAGGGCCTTCATTTCCTTTCGCATCTCGTTAAACTGATCTTGGAAATCATCCATTCTGTCATAGAACCAAATTCCTTCACTTGGTGGGGATGGGGGGTGGGGGGTAGTATGATGAATCACATCATTAATAACAGGGACATCATTCATTACTGGAGGCACAACATGACGAATATCATTGTTAACAGTAGGAGTAACGTATACCACAGGAGGGGCAGAAGCCATAACTTGTTGAAAAAGCTGAGCAATTTGAGTAGTAGGGTTATATCCTTCTGGCGTATAACCTTTAGGAATTCCACATGGGTAACCAGGAGGCATGCGATGCTGAGCATCGGTAGTATTTGGAGCAACAGAGACGGGAACTGTCATAATTTCAGAGATAATCGTTGCTTGTTGTGGTTGCGTAGCATGAGGAGGTGGCGGAGGTAGGGGCTGATTCTGAGCAGCCACCAATGTCTCTACCAAAGCAATCAAGTTCTCCATTCTGGTTCTTAAAGCGGTAACCTCTTCGCGCAGTTTGCAATTCTCCTGTTCGAGATTATCCATCTTCTTCTTAGAATTGGCTCGGGTGTTGTACCAGTGAGATAACTTGATTCTGAAGACCAAAGGACCTTGGGTAAGACTTCTGAGAAACTCATGAAATGCATAGTTAAATGTAACATGATGCATGACATGCAATACAAATGCCATGCTTTCATTTCCAAAAGTTTCTAAGCTTTGATTCTTGTTACTAAGCCACGATATTATTATATATTCTTTCATGCATTTATTATTTTTATTTTATGTTTATTTATATTTTTTTTGGCTTAACAATCGGAATCAAAGAAATGATGATTGGAAACGAAAAACATGTATGTTGATAGTTATATTAACATGCTATGTGTGATCGGTGGATCTGGAACTGACTGTTTAACGCTGGTTCGCGAAATGTCGCGGAAGCAAGAGTCGCCACCGTCTTTTATTTTCTCCAAATGGAAAGGACAAAAGCACAGAAAAATTCCTTAAAGAGATTGCTCTCGGTTCGGGAGGTAGATTATAGAAAGGGAAGGTGTTAGCACCCTTTCTATCCATGGTTATCCATGGGCTCTTAGATACTTGCTCAATGTGTTTTCAAAATTGGTTTATTTGCTTTTCAACTGTGGGTTTTTAAAAAGTTTCTTTGAGAATTTCAGATCGACTCTTGTGTCAGAGTGTTTGAAAAATTGCTTTGAAAGCTTTTGAAAATGTGTTGGTGTGAAAAGATTTTTGTTTGTTTTTGAAGAGAGCAAGTATCTACGAGTCGTCTACCTACCCTAAGGAATTCGTCTGTGTAGATGTCCTTTAAAGTAATGCCATCCCGCCATTGAGAGGTAGGTAGCACCACCGTTGGAGGTGTTCGGGTCAATTCGAGTTTGTAGGGACATGGTGATCACCAGAGCAATGGGAAGACACCTTAGAAGCTACCCTCATGCCAGGTTCCCGGATCATGAGGACTTACTAAGACGTCCTCTACTCGACGATCACCTTTCGAGGCAAGGCAACAGTGAGGCGTACCCTAGGGGTGGTGTGTGCGATTCGTGTGTCGTTTTCATTTGTATTTGTCTTGTCATGTTAAAGTGATCTACGCTTGATTTTATTATGGCCATTCATTCTTGCATGCTTTGTTTAACAGTTAATATTTGCGGGAAAAGTAAATTCTAAACTATTACAAATGGCGCGGGTCCACATCGCCAAAATTAAACCGGACCCGATTTGACAGAAAAGTAAAGAATTAAAAGAATTTAAAAAGTGCGAGAAGTAATTGTTACAAAGCTTTGGGAGAGGTACATAATTATTTAAACGAAATAAAATAAATACGCAAAATTTAAACAAATAAGAATATGGGCGTTGGACCCTTTTGCAAAATTAAAATTAATAAGGAATTAGAATTAAAATTAAAAAAAGAAAATGTTTTTGGTATTTTTATGTTTTTTAAGATTTAATAGAAAAAGAATTAATTAAAATTGAAATTGAATGCAAACCCTAATTCTAATGACCTTTAAATTTATTATGAAAAATATTGAATTTTAACCTAATTTACACCTAAGTTAATTTTTTTTTATGTACAATTTAATTATAAAAATGAATAAATAAATGTTATTATGGTAAAAAGAAAAATTAAAAGGAAATAAAAATTATCAATTAAACCTAGTTCTACATTTTTTATATTTTTGTTAAAAGAATTAAAGTTAGAGCACCTAATTTGAATTAATTAATTTACATGCAATTTGTTTATGAAAATAATTAAAATAAAATATTTATTATGTTTTTTGTCTTTTCTGATTTTTATGATATTTTTATATTTTTTGTAAAAATAATTAATTAAATTAAAACAACAAAACAAATAAACAAATAATTGAAAATAAAATAAAACATAAAGAAAATTGAAAAAAACTTTGCAAACCAGGGGGGGTTCAGGCCCCAATTGTGAGGTATGCTTTAGGAATTCAGGCCCAATGCGCTGAGGCCTTTTTTGACTTTCATGGCTTGCGTGCATCAACGTTGACTCACGTTTATGGTGCTCTTCAATCTCAGCCTTTGATTTGGATTCTCTTGGATGCGTGTATGTTTGATTATTGAGGATGCATGGTGTGCCTTAAGGTTGTGCCTGCATAGGAAGATAATGGGAAAAATAATATGGACATAATACAGACCTGGGGTTCAAACCCAGGTCTTGGACGTTGATACTCTCTTCGCTTGCCAACTGAACTGAATCACGCGTGTTAACATATTATAACAAATAAATAATAAAAAGAAAAACCAAGGCATTAGTGGTTCAGCGCGCGAAAATTCAAACCAACGTATCATGTGTTGCCACCACATCATCGTCTTCCTTTTCCCTGAAACACAAACATTCTGCCACGGTTTTTTTAGCGTTGTTTTAGGGACGTTTTGAGAAAATAGCGATTAGCTCCTCAACGCTCATAAATTGAGCGCGAGGGTAGATTCTTCTTCGTCTCCATGTGCTAAGTCTAATTATGGTCCTGAGAACGTCCAATTTTACCATACCTGGAAACCCCTAATTCAAAAGCTGCAAAACCCTAATGCTCAATAATGGTGAAATCGTATTGAGTGCACAAAAACGCAATTAAATGGTACAGTTAGCATCAGAATCCATCAATGAGTAATAATCCATAAGAATAATGCAATGATTATGCTTGAAAATCAAAATACGATTATGCTTATTTCATGAAAAATTTAGAGTTCTGTATACCAATCCTTGATGTTTTGATGGTTGTTTCTGATTGGAACGTGATCAGTGATCTCCAAGGAAACTATTGAAACAAGAATGGAGGCTTGAATCGACCTAGAACCTGCTTTTCAGTTTTGAGCTTTTTAGAGAAAATTCCAAGTTTGCAATGTGTTCTTTAGCGCAGCTTCGAGTGTATGGGCATTAGGGTTGTGTTCAAGTATTTGTATGGAAGCTATTAGGTTAAGAAAATTGATAAAAATCTCTTGAATTCATGAATTGGAGATTTGATTTGTTAAGGATCTTTTTTCAATCTTTTTCAAGTGTTCTTGTGCCAATTAGCATTCAATCAATCCAATTCTTTCCTAATTAGCATATGCACGAAATCTTGATGGCAAAACATGTATAAAAAGATTTGTTAGGGTTGACTAAATATTTTTCATATATTTAAATGATTTAAATGAATTAATATGAATAAAAATTCAAATAAATAAATAAAAAATGAGAAAATACTTCCCTTTGGGCCAAGTGGTCGTGCATATGCTTAGAATGATGAATCATGGAAGAAAAATGGGCCCATTAGCAATTTTAGGTCATTTGAAGTAATGTTGACTTTTCAAAATGTCCAAAAATTTCCCAACTTCCACAAGGCATAACTTGCTCAATTGTTAAGCTTTTCTCATGTTCTTGGACATTTTGGAAATGTCTTTGAGTCCTCTAACCAATGCCTTTGGTCCCATGTCATTTTGATTTACCAATCTCAAGTTATGGCCTTTGACTTAAAGTCCCTTTTTGTTGACTTTTAAAAATGACCTATAATGTTGAAATTGATAACTTTTTGTGAGAGCATTTCTTGGACTTGAAGTATGAAGATGAGTTGTAGGAAATGTCTTTCTCTTCAAAATGAGCTTTGGATGGAATTTTTCTGATAATCCATGTGAAAGTTATGCCCTGGTCAATTTCAGTTGACTTTTTCAACTGTCCAAATAAGGAAACTTTTGCATCTTGATGATTTTCTGAGCCAAATTTTGAGAATCATGATCAAGCATTGATCAAATGATGTTTGTGGCTTCAAAATGATATGTTGACCAAAAATTTGAACTTTTGACTGTCAAATGACCATTTTGCCCCTACAGTTGACTGTAGTGCAATTTAGGGTTTTGACTGTGCAATTTTGAGCTGAATGCCTTGAAACTTGATATGAGGATACTTGACCATGTTTGTAGGCATATGAGACTTGATTGGGCCTTTGAAAACTTCCTTTTCTTGATCAGAACACAAACCCTAGTTTTGACTGTATAGGAGACCTTTGCACTGTGCAACCCTTGGGGCATTTTGTGACTTGACTTGGCATTTTCTTGGAGAATATGGGAGGGCAAATTTTGGGGTACAACACTATGTATGTAAACATATGGGATCAACGCCTTTGTGGTACTGAATAGCTGATGAACTGATAATAGAACCATGGTCACATGTAACAAGATCAAAGGTCCGGACCAATTCAGAATACCAAAGAACCAAAGTCATCAGCATAACCAGAGTCACCAACATAACATGTATAATCACCATATGTACCTGTAAATATTATTCCCTCCCCACTCACGAGTCAATACTAGGTCAGGGTAAGGTCAATGGTAACTCAAAATCACGGGTTCGCTTGAGAATATTATCATCATACACCTACGTGATAACGATATCACCTCATTAAAACCTCATCTGAGCATGGACGACACAACCGTCTAGGGTAATCTACATCCCCATATCCGTCGTGCTCCACTATATCCCTGATGTTCCTATTGTTTGTCGCTTAGCCTGGGTATTGGGCCTTTTACCTCATAGTAACATCCACCCAACAAAGAAACAGAGAAACCAACACAACAACAATATAACAAATAACAATAAATATGTAATGCAAACATATGCCCAAACACATACAAATGAATAAACCATAAAAGCATAATGATAAACACCCTAAGAAAAGAAAAACGGGAGCTAGGATTGACTCACGGGATGGACCAACAATTGGTCGACATTGACATCCCCAGTGAAGTCGCCATTTTTCTGTAGTGGTAAAATCAATAAAGTCGCCACCGAGTATTTATTTATCCCATACAAAAAGGGAAAGGAAAATCATCAAAGAAAAAACCTGAAGGAGGAAATCAAGGTCTTGCGACCGAGAGATTGGGTAAGGGAGTCGATTACGCAAGGGGAAGGTATTAGCGCCCCACACGTCTGTAGTACTCTACGGGATCTACTCTTGTTGTTCTAATCAAAGGGTGTATTTAATCTAATGCTTAAGAGTTATAAACTAAGAGGGAGTGCATGCAAAGAAAACACGGGGAAAAGAAGGAAATACTTATAAATTTTCGCTCGGCTGAGCCCCGTGACCAGATGCCTACGTATCCCTTTTAAGGAATCAGAGCTCTGTAGTTCGGCTCACATATTTTGTTTGTTTGTATTTTTTAAGTGAACAATGTTGAATTTGACCATTCCACTGCTTCTCGACCTTTGGAGACTTACGACCTGTAGTTGAAAGGAACTAACATGCTCTTAGAATAGAAAAGCCGAATGGAGAAAAGAAATGGATTGATTGGTATTATTTACCATGAAAAGAATTTTTGTATGCTTAGCATTTTTTATACATTTGCCAAGAAAAAGAAGTTTTAGTTTTAAAAGAAATTATGCAAAAGGTGAAAGAAAAGTCTAAAGGGAGACTAACCTATCTCTAACCTAATGTTATCATACAATTATTGATCCTAAAGTTGAGCTTAAAAGGGAAATCTCTACCCTAAGTTGACATGCTTAGATATTAGTCCTAATATCTATCTCAACTTATCATCTATAAATGAATTAATAAGTCCTAAAGGAGCATAGCAAGGGCCTATCATCTTAAAACATGCAAACAAAGACGAAAACAAGCAAGCAGGACAATAAGTTCAAGAGAGTACACTTAGATAGATCCTACCTATGTTAGCATGCGAAAGAAAGTCTAACAAAATTATCTTATGGGGAACATACAATGAGAGCGAAGTCGTGATCTCAATTTCTAAATTGAGTGACTCATCAATCAATAAGAAATAAAGGAAAGCGATAAAATCCTATAGGGAGCATGCACTGAGAGAGAAGTCGTGATCTCAATCGCTAAATTGAGTGACTCATCGATCGACAAGAAAGGAAACAAACATAAGCATGACACATATAACAAATGAGGTGTGGAATGCCTGCTACAGGTCTTTAAATAGAGACTTCGAGCGCACACTCTTTATTTCCTACTTCTCATGATATCTAGAAAGCTATAAAATATAGAAGAATAAATCGGAAGCAGCATAATATCAAATGAACAATATTGTCCTCAAAAATCACAACCAAAGCAAAGAAACCCATAATATTTCGCGCGAGCTGGCATCCACAAATAAACAGTCAGAAATCGAATATTCAGAATAGATGTCGAAGCTTCATCACAATCGGAATCCAAAAACATCTACATATCAAATAATGAACCTGCATAAGACTCAACTCAACAAGCAAAGGTGAATCACAAGTCTCAAATAATCGAAAAATTAGGAATTAATTTCCTAAAAGTCAAATGAGAAATCTAACAAATTTTATTGGTTTTTATTTTTGTAGTTTATTACCTAAAAAAACAAGAGGCATTCCTAAAATCTATATTTTTTTATTGTTTTTATTGTATGTATTTTTATTTATTATTTTTGTTATATAAAAAAAAGAGAAATTTAAACTAAACTAAAAAGAACAAAATTTAAAAGAACAATGAATTAGAAAAACCCAGGGGGTGTTCAACTAGATCCAGAAGTGGCATGCTGGACTGATAGTCAAACGCTAGGCCCAACATATATAGATCCAGAATATGCTCATTTTTGAATTTAACTCCAGGCTCCAAAAAATTCCATTGGGCTTAAGAGTTTTGTCCAAGTCTTTGATCCAATAACCGAAACAATTTCCAATAATCTTTCTTAAGACTCCATCCATTACCTATGGTACTATTGCTGAACCGAAAAAAATGAAAACGACCCCAAACTGTTGCATTTTGCTATGTAATCTAGGGTACACACAATGTTGTTCAGCCTCTTCAATCCAAATTCTCTTTGTTCTCCGCCGCTCTTATTTTTTCCTTCCCTCAACATAACGATGTTGCGACAGTCTTCCTTGTTTGCCGCCGCTTCAACAGGAATCCAACCTTACCTCTTCGTCCATTCTCACCGCAATGACTGTTCAAACTTCTCTAATCACCACCGTGCCTCATTTATTCTCATCAAACGGCGACATACACCTCTTTCTCTGATCAAAAGTTATCGTGAATCATCATTAAGATGGCACATCGTATCAATACCACCACCCTACCTTCGTCTTCTTTTGAACCTAAATCTAACAGAAACTACAAAACCTAACTAAACATCAACCAAAATCAATCTGATACGACACACGGGATTGAGTCATAGACTTGGGGCTCTCATTAGACGGTGTGTAAATGATACCATAGTATAAAGAATAGTGCGATAAGAAGAAGAGAATGGCCTACCTACCGTAATATCTACAGTGGACCTTCAACAGTGACGACAATCAAAGAAATCCGGAGTCAGCTGCGGAATCTAGGTGATGATAACCTCTTCCTTAGATTTTATATTATACTCTTTATCGATAATGATTCGATGAAACAAAATTGTTGCTTGTTGATGATATGGTGCAGAATCGACGCTATTGCAATGTTATGAGGTGCAGAATCTTGAGGAAGACACGATGATAATGAGAACGGTTGAAGGTTGTTAAATAAGCCTGAAGATGATTGAACGTGGAGGATGACAATGCTACACTGAATTCAGAGAGAGTACAAAGAAGCTTTCTTTCTGGTTTTTCACTGGATGAAGATGAAGAAGAGTGTGAAGATTCCAGATGAAAGAGAGAATGGCGGTTGAAAGAAGGTGTCGAGTGAAAGTTGAATATGGAAGAGAGAGTCAAGGTGAGTGTGTAAATTTTCTGTTATTCTTATTGTCAAAACCAATTGTGGAAAAAGTGAGATCCCTTGAAATCTGGAGGGAGCAGAGTACATATACTAGAGGGAGCTTCATCTAAACCCTTGGATTGAGAGGAGTTGGTTAGAAGATGAAGGGTGAGGATGAGTCAGTTAGTCACTCTCTCAAAGTTAGTTAGGACTTTGAATTCAGTTAGAGATTCTATACGTGATTTTAATTTTTGTTATAACAGTTTGTTATAGAACTCTAGGATATTTTGAGTATTAGTAAGTCTTCCTAATTCTCCTTCTTTTTTCCTACAAGCCAACCTTTTTTTGAATAAAGTCACAAGAATTGAAGATTCGTGAAACCATTAGAAGTATAGTTTGACAAGGTTAGTTCACCACTACGTCTGTGAATTGAATTTGAATTGTGTAATTGTTGTTTCTTTTTGGAAGCAGGCTGGCTTGAATAGAGTAAGCTCTTCTTTGGTTTTTTTTATTGGTTCAGTCTGTTAGAAAAAGTTAGAACTCTATATTGATGAATGAAAACGGTTAGGAGTCTATTATTGTTAGTTATAATTTTCTCCAATTATGTTATTCTCTTTCTTTATTGAGTTGGCCTGTGTATGCTGAACTCCTCATGTTATGAATATGCAGGTACACTTGGTTTTATAGGCTTCACCCTCTGAATTGAAGGCTTATACCTCCATTTCCTTTGTGCAAAAAAAGAAAATCAATAAGGCGCTAAAGAACTCATTAAGCATCCCGCTGATTATTCGATGTCACTCATACCAACCCCGATATCAGCTTCTTGAAGAATTCCAACATTATTTTGAGCCAACTTCAAAATATATAGATCATTCCATGGACCCTTGTTTGATAGCATGCATCCACCTTTATCTGCACAACTACAGGTGCCTCCCAAGAATTCTGGAAGTTCACTAGCATCAATGATTTCTAGTAACCTGCTCTGGTATTTGTTACCTAGCACATGGATTTTTGAGGTGGTCTTAGGATCGGATCAAGGAATGACTTAACAGTGTTCCACAAGAGCCTAAATCCAAAACCAACATTGATGATGAACCTACGATTCAATGACTCAGGATATTTATCACCGTCAATCTTCTGAAGCCTTTGGAGGAGATCCCTTACAATTTTGTTCATACTTTTAAGACCCACTCCTTGCACATCCAAGATAGTTGTGCTTTAATCAATGTGCTTCTTTGTTGCAATTGAACATGCAGGTAACTTAATAGCATAAGTCCTCTCAAACTCTCTAACATGGTACTTAAGATAAAGTTCGACCGATGTTACTTGGAACAGCTTGCTACAATCAACCTGCCCAATATTTCAATGTAAACAGGTCTTCCAACTTCATCAACTCCATGATACCCTTGTGGATAGTATTTCAGAACTTCATCAAGCTCCTTGAATTCAAAATCCTCCAGGATTATGTCAACACCAAACTCCCTTTTCCACTTAAGCATATCTGACCACATTTGTTTTGTTTTCTCTATGTCATACTTTCCCGCCCTCAAAAATCTTAGCATCATATGAGGATCATCATACTTTGAGGGTAAGAGCTCTTCTAGGATGAGTGTTTGGTGAAAAGCGTCAATAATGGTTAACTCTTCTGCATCAAAACTATCTTCAATATAGATAGACATAACCCTTCTATGCTTCCTTCCTTGTTTAAGCTAACTACAAACAAAACCAATTGCGGTTTCCATTTTATCCCCGATAACTTTTGATGAATTTCCTGTCTATTTTCTGCATTGTCTAAATCCTTGATGTCTTTCTCCTTCAACATACAGGTTTCCCATAACCCACCTATAAACACTTCAACAACATTGGTAGAGTTGGAAATCATACACACAACCTTCTGTGCCTTAGCAAGATCACTACCCGGCACAACAATTGGAGGCTAGTAATGGCATTTTGTATGTATTTGATCATTTGAATGATGAAGATATTAGCTTGTAATTAAACTGGAATATTGTTTTAGATGAATTTTGATTGTAATTTTTGACAATTTGAAAATGAATTTGAACAGTGGAGAATTTGAATGAAACACTGACCACTTGAAATCTTGAGCTTGACATGGATATTGAAAACTCTTGATTGAATATCAACTTGCAAAGTGGATTTGAAATAACCTTCGAACTCTTGAAATTTTTTGAATTTTCTCTTGAAGCATGAATACCCCTCGAATACCTTGGATAAAATTTTAAACTTTGGACAAGGCCTTAAATTCCAAGAAACATGAATGCTTAAATCGTTTAAATTCTTGTACATAATTGATGTGTCTTGAATTCCAAACAAATCCCATGGACGAGCCTAAACTTTTTGAATCAAACTTGAAAAAAATTGAAATGTTTAAAGAATCCATCGATCTTAAAGGAAACCCTTCACAATAAAGAATCCATTCTCTACTTCCATCCTCAGACTCAAGTCCATAAGAAAGTGAAAAGATAACAAGGTTTTAATCATAAGGAATCCTCAACCTCTTACCATATTGTATGCTCGCTCTTTAATCAACAAAATATCTTGATTAAAGATCCAAAGAAACACTTACTTATCTGACAAGTATTATCACAAGAAGAGAACCATGACTCAATCTTTTAGCCCTCTTGAGAAGAGTTGACTTGTGATGTAAGAAATTAGGAGGAATCCCAATTTTCTTGATTTGGAAGCACAATGATGGGGAGATGACTTGAAGTATAGAGAGGAATCAAAACCCTAGTTCATAGCCTGCTCAATTGCAAGGCATGATGAAGCCTAAGCACGCAAAGTTAAAGCCCTAATCCACTTGTTTTGGAGGAGCTTTTAATGAAGACAAATTTGTATCCTAAGGAATTCCGCCAAGAAAATGTTTGTGATGCTTGTAGATGACAGAGGATCTTAGGGGCAAAAATTAGGGTATAACACTACGAAGATGTATCAGGATTTGAAGAAAATGATTTGGTGGTCGGGTATGAAGAAGGAAATTGCTAAATTTGTGTATGCTTTTTTAACTTGTCAGAAGTCGAAGATGGAACATCAGAAGCCTAAAGGTCTTATGCAACCTTTGAGTATTCCAGAGTGAAAAAAGGGCGGTGTTTCTATGGGTTTTGTGTTGGGTTTACAAAAGGTTGTTAAGGGTAATTACTCGATTTGGGTGATAGTGGATAGGTTGACTAAGTCGACTCATTTATTACCGATGAAGATCAATCATCCTATAGAAAACTAGCTGAGATGTATGTTTATGAGATTGTGAAGTTGCATGGGATACCTTCGAGTATCGTAATAGATAGAGATCTGAGATTTACATCGAAATTATGGACAAGTTTGTAGAATGCTTTAGATACCAAGTTGTAGTTAAGTTCCCCATATCATCCGCAGACGGACGGTCAAACAGAGAGGACTATCTAGTCTTTGGAGTATTTGCTAAAGGCTTGTGTGCTAGAGCAAGAAGGATTTTGGGATGGTCACTTGCCATTGATTGAATTTACATACAATAATAGTTTCCATTTTAGTATTGGTATGGCACCGTACGAAGCATTGTATAATAGAAGGTGTTGAACTCCATTGTGTTGGTATGAGTTAGGAGAGAGTGTTATACTCAGACCTGAGATTGTGTGAGAGACAACTGAGAAGATTAAGATGATCCAAGAGAGAATGAAAGCTTCTCAGATTCATCAGAAGAGCTACCATGATAAGAGAAGGAAGGCATTGGAATTTCAGAAATATGATCATGTATTCTTGAGAGTTACTCCGGTGACTGGAATTGGTAGAGCTCTGAAGTCGAGAAACTTACGCACATTTCATTGGTCCATATCAGATATCTGAGAGGAAGGTGAGGTAGCCTATCATATTACTTTACCGTCGTCACTTTTCAATCTTCATGACGTGTTCCATGTGTCTCAATTGAGAAAGTACATTCTGGATCCTTCACATGTGATTCAGATGGATGATGTACAAGTGAGAGATAACCTGATTGTTGAAGCATTACCATTGAGGATAGAAGATCGAGAAGTGAAGCAATTGCGGGATAAAAATATTTCCTTGGCAAAGCTATTGTGGGGTCGACCAGCCGGTGAAAGTTTAACTTAGGAGCGTGAGGATCAGATGAAGGAGTCATATACGAATCTGTTTTCCTCAGGTGATTTTTAGGGCGAAAATTCTTTAAGTGGGGGAGAGTTATAACACCCCAAATTTTAGAATTGTTTATTTGATGAATTATTAGAAGCATTTGTGGATTATTGACGAATAAATGATGTTTTGTATGATGTGTGTGATGTGTTGATATGTTGATGTACATGATGTGAGACATATAAGGTGAATTAAGGTGATTAGATGTATTAGAATAATTTAGATAATTATTTACTAATTGCTTAGAATATTATTAAGGATGAAATAATTAGAATAATTATTTAAAGATTATTTTAATTAGAATATTAGGAGGAAATAATAGTGAGGGCATAACAGTTATTGGTAGGATGCTAAGTGAGGACAAGATGGGCAAATATTAGGGGTCCTTTTTATATACAAGGAAAAAGAGCATTGTTTGGTTTAGTACGACCGTGAAAGTTGAGAGAAGAGCAGAGAGAAAGCTAGGGCACGAAGGTTTGGAGAAACTCGTCGTACGAACACAAAGAGAATGTTGATTGCTGCTATAATCTAAGGTAAGGGGTGTTTATATGATTATTACATTTTATCTAAGGCTTAGATAGTTGTAGGATTTGTCTAGGTTTTGATAGATGAGGAATTTTATGTTGTTTTGATGAAGATTTTATGAATTGGTGATGAATAATGATGTGTAATCGATGCATAATTGATGTAGTATCATAGTATATTGATAGATGATGAAAACCTGTGATTAGATGGTAATTTAGGACCTGTAAATTGATGAAATCATAGAGGAATTGGACTAGTGCAGTGCAGAAATCGCAACACAAAAACCCTGTTCATGTTGTGTCGTCGGGCGACACATGTTGTGTCATCGGGCGACACATGTTATGTCGTCGGGCGGTGGTGTTTCACCAAGCAAAGGTGGAGGCGAAAGGGGATGAAAAGATGGACGCTTCTGTAATGCGTCACTCCTAGAAACACCGAGCAAGTTGGGATTGTTGCACCCCAAAATTTACCCTCTTTATTTTGGATTATGCTTCATCATGAATATCATATTGCATTGCATTCATACATTGTGATGGGATCAAAGTACTTTGGTTATCAAGTCTTCCTCAAGCTTTGAAGGTTGATTGCATTGGCAAGTTTCTCAAGAAATATCTTACCATCCAAACATCTGGATCTTTCAAGCTCAAAGGTTATGGCATATCTCAAGATATTTCATCCATCTCTTTGGATCACCAGAGGATTGAAGTTTGTGTTTGATCACAAGGAGAATCACTCTTTGGATTCACCAGTCAAATTAGGGTTTTGTTTGAGCAAGGCTATTGGAAAAGGCACAAGTCTTGATTTTGGGAGCTACAACATTTCTTTGATATTTAAAAGGTCTTTGTACAAGAAATTGGTCAAGATGCCCAGAGGATTTGAAGTTTTGAAGATGATTCATCGGTCTCCCAATGTGTTGAACAAAACTAGGGTTTGGGATTTCATCAAGATTTCTTAAGAATTTTGAAATAAAACTTTGCACATGGCCTCTATATGTTTGGAAGATCATATGTTTTAAGTTTTGATCACCAATTTTGAAGGGAAGTGGATCAATTGATTCAGAGGGGAAAAATGGTCATTTTGGTCAAAATCAGTCAAAGTCAAGGTTGACCAAGTGAATTTTTGGCCAAACATCAATTCAAGGATGTACTTTTCAATTTCAAGTCCATTTTGATCATTGGATCAAAGGGATTGAGGTTTGGGTTGAAACTTGTTCTTGAAGAAACCCTAAAAGTTACTAATTTTGGAAAATAAGGACCTAATTTCAAAAAACCATATTTTATTCACCCTTGATAAAGAAGATGCAAATGAAATATGCTTGGAAAGTTAAGAGAATGATATTTCACCTCCTTTTGGTCTCATGTCTAAATTGACAAGGAATAAAGAGTTATGGCCTTTTGAAGTCACAAAATTATAGGTCATTTTCTAGAATTAGTGAATTTCAAGCCAAATTTTGAGGACCTTAATGAACTCAATTGCAAAAACTCAAAACCAATGGATTGTAGATCTTTTCAATACCTTTCCAAATTGTTCTCATTTGTGTCAAAATTCAAAAATATGAGCAAGTTATGAGTTTTGGAATTTTGGAGCATTTTATTGAAATTTGGCAAATATGCAAAATGGCCAATTCATGAAAACTCAAGTCTCAGCCATTCTCTTTGTTCCTAATCCAGCCCATGACCTATTTTTGATTTTCTAAGGCCCATAATATCAGCCATTTTGTGTTCTATGGACCTTGGTGCTTGCTTGAATGAAAAATGCAAAAATTGCCCAAAGTTGCAAAAACTCCAACACTCTTTGATCAGATGGAATTAAAGGCCAAGATCCTAAGCACGATCTTCTGAAGTTATTTGGCTCACAAAACGCATAAGAGGAAAGAGAACGCACGGGAAAATGACCTGATTGAGTACACACTCCATTTTTGGACAAAATGCTCAATCCTTCCCTCCAACGGTTTAAAGTCAGATTTCCACTTCTAACCTTCTCTATAAACTCTATATAAAAGAAAGAAAGCAAAGAGAGAGAAAAAGAAGGCGCCATTTGCAAGAATTCCAGATCTGAGATTTTCCTTCTTCTTCTGTAACTTGATTCGATTCTCTCAATTCTTTGGTGTTTTCTTCAAAATTCTTGTGGATTCAGCTTCAGCCAAGTGAGTAGATCAAGCTAGCACCATTTGTTTGCATCTGGAGTGAAGGAGACAGTAGAAAACTTTTCGCCTTGAGGTAATAATTTCAAACTTCAATTTCTGAGATGCGCTTGTTTGTTGAGATGTTTGAGCTTGGATTTATGTTCAATGATGTTAATAGAATGTTTCTGAAGCTTTATAGCATTTAATTTGGTGAATTATGCATGATTGGATACTCTGAAACTCGCGGTTCAGAATGATTTTGTTCATATTCATGACTTGATTGTGGGCACTGTGGTTGATGATTCGATTTGATTCCAATTGTAACTTAAAGTATGAAATGCTAGCTTTGATTTGCCTTTGATTTCATGAAAAATGATGCGAAATTGATTGTGTTATGCTGGTCTGAACATGAGCCCTAAGCCTGGATGTTGCGCGCGTTTTTGAACTGTCCAGAGGTTGAAGATGATGTGGTGGCACATCATGATTGGTCCGTTTGAATTTTTTGGCTTATTTGAATTTTTGTTTTATTTGACATTTTATTTAATTATGTTTTCTGATCTAAACACTTTCAAAAATCACAAAAAAATTACCATAGGTCAATATTATTTTCTAGTACTTGTCATATTTTTTTTTGGATTTTTTTAAAATAATTTGATTGGTTAAAAAAATTCATAGGTTTGATTAATTGTTTATTTGAAGATAATTTTTATTTTAACATTTCTTTGATCCAAAAAATTCCACAAAAAATATCTAGACTCATAAAATAATGTAAAATTTGATTCTCAAATTGGTCTAGCATATTTTCCATTTTTTATTAGAATTTTTAATTTGAGAGGTTTATTTTGAATTTTTGCTTTGTAATTTTTATTTTAATACTTCCTTTGATTCAAAAATTCTCAAAAAATCATGTAATCTTATTTTTAATCATAGAATCTGAATATATTTTTATTTTTACCTTTTCATGATTTTTGGTTAGGGTTTTCATTTTTTGCCCTTAAATAATAATTCAATTATTAATTGTTTGTATTTTTTAATTTTTAATATTTTCCTTTAATTCAAAAATTCACAAAAAATTCAGTAATGTGTGTTTTTAGCCCTAACATTTGAATATAATTTTGGTTGGCCATTTTTCTTACTTTTTGATTTAAATATTGTCTTGATATGTGAATATTTGTTAATTGCATAATTGTTTGAATTTAATTTCATTTTTTGACTTTTCCTAATTAAAAAAAAATATGAAAAATATATTTTCTGACATTTAGGGTTTCTTTATGTTTTGTATGACCTTGTTTTAATTTGTTTGAGTTTTGATCCTATTTAATTAATATTTAGGATTAAAAGTCAAAACCTAGGGTTTTGTTGCGTATGGTGCAAGTTTCATGTTCAAAACCCTTGTGCCTTGGACTTTTATTGGAATTCAGGTCTTGTTTATGGTCCATGAATGTGTTGGGGAGTTGAAAACCATTTTTATTGAATTATTTGACTTGGTTTGACATTTTTCCACAAATTATTTTGAAAACTTGTCTAGTTTGGTAGTTTTGCCAACTAGTCTTGAACTTTGGACTTCATTTGGTCTCATCCCCAATCATTTATGAATTTAGGGCTTGCATTCTGACTTCTATACCTTTCAAGGATGCTAATATGTTTTTGGTTTGAATTATGGACCATTATTTCCATTTTTGATGTAATTTTGAAGTGAAGGTACCCAATTATGTTTGCATGTCTTGTTGTAATTTGTTTCATGGCCAATGAACTTGAGTGAGGCCTATAATTGGGAACCTAATGATCATGTTGATTCTGATTGTCCATGTTAGCTCAAACCATTTCACTTAGAAGCCTCATTCTTGAATGTTTTGAACCTCCTAGTGCATTATGTAGGTTTCATCTCCTCTTGTGTTTGTGAAGTTGTGATTGAATTAATTGTATATGGTTGAAATGTGTTTGCCCCTGACCTCTATGATTTTTGATTGTATTCTTTCCAAGCTCCCATGATCCTTGATTGATATTCAATTGTCAATTTAATATGGTGATAAAAAGGAGCAACATTCCTCTGATTCTCTTGACCTAATCTGTGCATATGCTTGCTTCCTCTTGCCTATCATGTCTAATGTTTGATAATTGCCACCATGCTGTTCTCATTTTTTCACCATATGGAATACTAACTTGGTTGTTGAATGTGCGAGGTACTCTGAGAAAGTTGCTACTTTTGGTTTGAGGCTTTTGTGTTTCACTTTATTTGTGGAACACAATTTATTATACTGGCATTATTCTTTGTGCTTGGCATGTTTGATGGTTTATGCAGGATATACATACATATGATTGTGAATGCCATACATTGCCCATGGGATTTTTTCATATCTGATAAATTACTTACATCCTGATGGTGTAATTTCTGACTCGATTTGTCTACTGATGCCAGCTTGCTTGAAGTTTCTCTGGATTTCTTTTATTCTTGCTTGATTGCTGCAGATAGTTATCTGTTTGGTATTGTACTACTTCCTTTCTCCCATTTTCATTTTGCATAATTCTCTGTCTGCATGATGGGACCTCTGTTGCTGATATATGTCAGGAGGCCCTCTGGTTTTTGTCTGATGCATGTGTTGTGTTTATTTTTGATCGATGAGTCACTCAATTTAGAAATTGAGATCACGACTTCGCTCTCATTGCATGTTCCCTATAGGATGTTTATTGCTTTTCTTCATTAATTGTTGATCGATGAGTCACTCAATTTAGAAATTGAGATCACGACTTCGCTCTCATTGCATGTTCCCTATAGGATGTTTATTGCTTTTCTTCTTTACTTGTTGATCGATGAGTCACTCAATTTAGAAATTGAGATCACGACTTCGCTCTCATTGCATGTTCCCTATAGGATAGTTTTGGTGAGCTTCCTTTAGCATGGTAATTAAGGAAGGGTTTTCCCTTTATCCTCAACCTTAGGATCAACCATTGTATGATAACACTAGGGATAGTGCTAGGCTAGTTTCCCTTAGTTGTTTTTCCTTCCTTTGCATTTTGCATCCTAAAACAATTTTTTTTCTTGGCAAACCATAAGACACCTCTAATGAACTCAAATCCATCTTCAAAGTAAAAGATACTAACCAATTTTACTTTGTTCTTGTTGTCTTTTAGCCGATGTTTCGCCATCGCACATTTGCTTGAAGCTGATGTTTCACTATCGTACATGTTTGTTATCCTACATTGATTCTCAATATCATTGTTAGGTGTGATGTTTCGTCATCTATTTCATTGATGTGCTGCCATCTATGCCATGATTTCTTATTATCTAGTTCGCCGATGTTTCGCCATCGCACATTTTCTTGAAGCCGATGTTTCGCCATCGCACATGTTTGATTATCCTACTTTGATTCTCAATATCATTGTTAGGTGTGATGTTTTATCATCCGATTTATTGATGTCTCACCATCTTTGCCATGATATCTTATTATCTCTTAGCCGATGTTTTGCCATCACACATTTGTTTGAAGCCGATGTTTCGTCATTGCACATGTTTGTTATCCTGCTTTGACCCTTAATGTCATTGTTAGGTGTGTTATCCTATCATTCGATGTTTCTCCATATTTGACATGTTACTTTGTTATTATTTAGCCGATGATTGATCACCTCATTTGTTTGTTGTTTCTTTCGATGTTTTGCCATCTTGATTGTTTTTGCTCGCTTTAAATAAAAAACACAAACCAACCAAAACACATAAGCCGAACTACGGCTACTCTGATTCCTTAAAAGGGATACGTAGGCATTGGGGAAGGGCCCAACCGAGCACATATTTTATTTTCCCTACATTGTTTTCTTTTTTCTTTCGCATGCATTCCCTTTTCAGTTGTAAGCCATAGACAAAAGTTTTGACCACACCCATTAGAGTAGACAACAAGAGTGGATACCGTAGAGTACTACTAACTTGTGGGGTGCTAATACCTTCCCCTCGCATAATAGACTCCCTTACCTGATCTCTCGGTCGAAAGACCGTGATTTCTCCCTTTTCAGGTTTTCTCGATGCTTACCTTTCCCTTTCGACGGGATAAAAGATGTTCGGTGGCGACTTCATTGATGTTTCATTAACATCCAGATGACAGGTCCCGGCCGCGTGGTTTCAGGGATGCGAAAGTTGGGTTGCCAGGCGACGGATGGCAAAACTGGATGACTATTTTGGAAATCTTAAAATGATCATATTTTTAGTTCTAGAGCTCCATTTGATGTGTCACTCGGAGTGTTGGATAGCTAACACAATGAATTTGAAGTAGATGAGATAAAATGAAGAATATGAAGAATAATTTTAGTACCTAAGTTAGAATAGAAATAGGTTCCCCGCATCGAACCGAAATGATGATTTGTTTTATATGATGATGTTTGCTTTTTATGATGATATGATGTTGGGATGTTACCATTCTATTTATATGAGAATGTCATAATGATGTTATGCTTAATATGAGGGAATGATGATGTTGATGATTTTATGAATGATGATGCGTATGACTAGTTATGGTCATTTTATATTTGTTGTTGCGCATCATGCAATTATGGCATAGTATTAGACAACTGGTCTAGTGTTAATCTTAATCCCATTGTGTGGATTAAGGTGTTGATGTTGTGCTCCAGTTCCAAGAAGTATTCGATCCTATGGTGGGGATCTTTGGAGGGTGATGGCCCAATGCACATCAAAAATAAATGGTACCACATGCACGAGTCTATGTCCTTGCACTACATTTTATTTGACATTGCATGGTCGATTGATTTTGATGATGTTGTATTATGTTGTTGTGCTAAATGATGATAATGATGATTTAATGTTTTGATATCTGTTGGATTATTCTACTATGTCTATTCCTCATGTCTTATATAATGATTATGATTTACTCACCCTTTCTGCTTGAACGTTGCCTCTATGTGGGTAACATACAGGTGATCAACAGTAGTTCTTAAAGGCCTAGAAGGATAGATTTGGAGTGTGTCGTTTAATTTCATTGAGTCTAGAAGGTATTGATCTGATATGTAACATCGAGGACGAGAATGTTTTATTTTTGAAACTATTATGTTCTTTATTTTATTATGAGATTTTTGAACTACCTCTCATGGAGTTTGAGGTGTTTTGAAATATGAATTCTTGAACGATGCATTTTCTATTATGTGTTTTAATAAAGACATTATGAACTATGATTTTCGTTGCGAGTAACTTGAAGTATCATGGTTAATATTCAATTATGCATATGTCATAAATGATTTTTGAAAACCCGTGTTACGGAGTAAGACATGTACGCATGTTGTTTATGAAGCATGTGACGCCCTTTTTGGTGAAATTACTCTAATTTATTTAATTGAATATTCCTTGGGGTTTAGAAGAGTGTTACAACCTTCATGTTAAACCACTTTGGAAGAGATCTGAGAATCTTCCTCACCAACTTGGCTTCTGACATCTTCTCCCCTAGGACACCTGAGGCATTGGCTATCTCGATGATATTCATGTGGAAGTCATGAATACTCTCATCCTCCTTCACTATTAAGTTCTCAAAATGGATGGTAAGAATTTGGAGTTTTGATGTCTTCCCCTTAGAGGTTCCTTCATGAGCAATCTTCAAAATCTCCCAAGCTTCTTTAGCAACAGTATAATTTCTTATCAATTTGAAGACGTTATTGTCCGCTCCTTTGAATATGGCATTCAATGTTTTGGAGTTTCCCTTTGATTATTTTTCATCATTACCATTTTAGTCTTCCTAAGCCTTCACAACACCAGTCACCTTCCCATCCAGACCTACAACCATTGGTAGATCTCATCCCTTGACCATAACTTTCCAAGCCTTGCTGTCCATGGACTTGATGTAGGCCACCATACGAGATTTCCAATAATCATAGTTGGTTCCATCAAGAACGGGTGGTTTGTTCCCAAATCCACCTTCCTTGTTCATTGTACCAAAAAGTAACTTCCCTGAATCTCACCTAGAGTCAGAGCAGGATGCCTTCTCTGATACCAATTGAAATTCTGGTATTTAGATCACAGATGTCCTAAGAGATGTGGAGACACCGATCTCTGAATTTGCATACAATGACAAGGTAAACGATAAACACAGTGCTGAAATGTAAAGAACACACATAATTGTTAACCCAGTTCAGTATATAACAACACCTACTCTGGGGGCTACCAAGCCAGGGACCAAGTCAACTAGATAGTATCAATTCGTAGACCCATAACAAACTTTCACCTAGTTTACAATCTACTCACTTAATCACTACCCGTGCTTAACTTCTACCTAAGACTCGCCTAGGTATAAGACCCTTCTAAAATCCCTTCCAATTACAAAATAGTGATTGAAAAATTCTAAACACTTAGAACAAAAATAAAAGTCACACTTCAAATACACACAATCATTCACCGCTTAAAAGCTTTAGAATGATTGCTATAACTTACAACTCAAAAACACACTCATACTCTTTCATAAATATGATAATCAAGGGGCTCACAATAAATACACAAACCCTAATAAAAATACACAGTAAGTTCCACACTTGTACTAGGGTTGAAGCCTTCTTTTTATAATCTTCAATGAACTGGATTTGGGCTTCACAAATTCAGCTGGATATGAGAGAGGTGTTGCAGAATTATCTCCATAAAGATAGGACATCAATCATTAGTTTCATAAATTATCTCCATAATTAGAAACTAAGAATACTCTTTGAATTCAATTTGAATCTTCTTAATCTTCAATTTGTGCACCACATATGATAGCATAATATTTCCAGAATATTCTGCACCTGTAACAAACTAAAATATCCAACATTCCAGCTATGCAAAATCACGATGTCGAAAGAAACTGCATAGGACATCTCATTAAACATGTTTCTCTAGTTGATAGAACATATTATTTCAACATGTCTATGCTAAGTTAGTTTTACCAAACATAATTCCAATCACAACAAACCAAAGAATTAACACTATCGATTGTTGGTGAAGGTTTGTCAGTTAAGGGGAAATTCTCGAAGAAAGATGGTGAGTTTAAAAAGAAGAAGGGTAAAAGTCAACATAAATGTTATGGTGGCTGTTTTACCCCAAAATTTTCCCCTCACTTATCAATAATTTGCTCACCAGGTCTCCTTTGACTCAAAGACTGCATTAGGGTTGATCAGCCCAAGACACCTCCTTAAGCACTGATGACCAAAATTTGGGTTTGAGTTTGCACAAGTATTTTTGAACTTCCAATGCCCCATATGACTTTAATGGATCATTATGGACCCCCAAGATTACTCATGTCAAGTTTCAAGCCTTGGATCACACTTTTGATCAGTCAATTGAGCAGTTGACCTAAAAATCAGTTGTATTGGGGAAAAAGTCAACTATGGCCAATTTACAGTCAAACGTCATAATTTTTTGATCCCCATCAACATTTTAAACTCATATGTATCATTTTATCAAGTTTGGATCACAATTCCTCAAGAAATTTGATCAAATCTCCAAAAGGGAAAAATGGTCAAAATTAGGGTTTTGACTGGGAAAGGGAAATTTTTGATTTTTGACCTAGAAAATGGTCAATTGATTTAAGGCATGATCTCAAGAGCCAAATTTCATCATTTTTACCTAATGACATGGTTCAAAACATTGCAAGTCCATTGGATTGACAGATGAATTTTGCAGTCAACTGATCAAAAGTCAACTATATACTGAAAAGTCAAACTTTGACTTTTTGGTCAAATTCAAGTGCCAAAGATCACAATTCATCAAAAAATGTCAAAATATAAAACCTATTCATCAAGAAATAAAAAAGTCAAGATTTCATTTTGAAAAGTCAAAATTTCTAAACTTAGAAATTTTTCTAAGTGTTGGAAATTTCATGTTTTTTTCATAACTTTGAGCAAACTTTTCACCATGATGCAAGATGATTCAAGAGAAACTCCCAACATGAAAGTTGTATATCTTCATGAAACCTAAAATGTTTATTTACACAACTCCTTCCAGAAATGTTTGGATCTCAAGTTATAATTTTATGAACATGTGATATGAAACTAAACACTTAGTGAAATTTTGCCCTAATTTGGTCAGGATTTTGACCCAACTTCATGGAACTTTTTCATATAGTTACAAGAGTAAAATTCAAAATCAATTCAAATATGGGTTTTAGATCACATTGCAAGCTTTCCAAAATGTCCAAGAACTCCTTCAGATCATTCTTGAGTAGGGAGAATCGAAGATATGAAGTTAGGGTTTTATCACTTTAATTACAAGTCATTTTAGTGATGAACAAAATTCAAATTCAAACTATGCTGGATAAACACTACTTTGCAGGCCTCAAACTTGTTAGGCACTCCATAATTAATGGTTTACAGAGCTTTTAGAGGCCTCACTTCAAGCATTTAGTGCATGGACATGCTTTATATCCATTTTTGGAAGAAAGGTTACATTGCCATTTTTGATAAAGTGACTTTTTATACAAAACTTGTTCTTGAGCCTTGCACTTGTTTTCTTCTGATCAAACAGGTCCTATAACTCATGAGAAATGTTTCAAACACTTACAATCACCTATCCCATGCTTGTACCTCTCCTTGAAACTCGTTTTCCTCTTTTCTTCAAAATCAAGTAACCTAGCCAAAAACTAGAAACTTGTACTTCTGATGGTCCAAAGCTCTCAAACACTTTTGTTTATACATACACAAACAATTTTACACAAACACATGAATGCTCAAGTCTTGAAAACACCTAGAACTCAGAATCACACTTCACACTTCCATTTTCACACAAACTGACCAAAAACTTGAAACTCATAATCTACTAGTGCGTTTCTTTCCCTTTTGGTTTCTAAAGTTTCTAAACATCATATAGAGTTGATCCCACACCCTGTTATAAAACTGTAACACCATTAACACCATCCTCCATTTTTAAAAACAAAGTTATGTACATTGACTTCTCCAGACTATTTCAGCCATCCATTGCTCTAGCTAATCATTGCATTAGCTTCCTGGGACCTCAAGGAAACTAACCTGGTCATCACCATCACTTGAAACAAGCTCAAACTCAAAACATGATTTCCAGTTTTGAGGTAAGTTTTCTAACTTTGGAACTCTTCATACAGGCATCATCAATGATTTATTTGTGAACAAAACATGTAGATATCATTGCCCTGAAGCTAACAATGTCCATAGTTTCCATTAATTTTGCTTGAGCTTAGAGAATTTTGAAACTGAAGTTTCTGAGATTTTTAGGGTTCAGATTAGGACCATTAAAATTCATGCTTATCTTTGATCTATAATTTTAATGCTTTACATTTCTGAAACCGTGAGAAAATTTGCTACAAGTTTCATGTTTACAGTTTTCATTTTTGATGAGAAATGAGCAAGTCACAGTTGGTCTGGCTGGAGGTTGAAGATGAAGTCATCAGGGTGCATTTTACCTTGTATATTTATTGATTTGCCTATGTTAACGGATGTACAGCCACCCTAGTAGTAGAAGTGCGCGCCTGTAACCTTTGGGACCTGGATTCGAGCCCCAGTGGTACCCTTTTGCATTTTTTTTACATGTTTTGTATTCCTGACTTTTTTTTGCAAGCGCCTGGGCCTTTTTGGGCTTGTATTGTATTTTTTTTTTTTGCTTACTAACCCCCTTGCAGGCTATTTGCACCCCTGGCCCAATTTATTTTATTTTCTTATTTTTATTTTATTGATTTCCTTAATATATTTTCTAAATACTAAAAAAATCATAAAAATACAAAAAATGATAGATTTATATTTTGGCTTATTTTATTTTTATTTTTCTCACAAAAAATATTTTTATTAACTATATTTAATTTTACTTATTATCTTGTAAGTTTAATTAAAATTAGGTTATTAGTTATTTTCTTTCACACTAATTAAAATATATTATTTTTGATATAAAAAAGACTAAAAATATTTTATAAAGCTATAAATATTTTCAAAACAAAAATACCAAAAAATGCTTTTCTTAAACTCATTTTCTTTTGGTTAATTAATAGAACTAGAGTTTTATTTAAAATCTTTTCTTAATAAATTTAAGTTTAATTAATTGTTTTCTTTAATTAATTAGGTTAAGACAATTTCCCTTTCTCTTATGAAAACCAAACAAAGATCCATTTTCTTTACATTTTGCATTTTTGTACATTTATTCATTTTGTACTTTGTATTTACTTATTTCTTTGTACATTGATACCAATTCAATATGGTTGTAATAGACTAACTAGGTTTAAATTCTTGCAATCCCCATTCAATTTGTACACCCCTCCCACAAATATTGTAATAGCGTAGTAACTTTAAGTTATGCAATTTAATCGCTTTTTGCTAGTAATTAAGGTTTGTATGGAAAGACTAAAATCAATACTTAGAAAAACCTAATTCAAGACAAAAACAAGCATGAAAATAATACACTTGCACACAAATACCCCTAGGGTTATTCCACTTGGTTGCCTTATACAAAATGGCCATATTACGCATGTAAGGTACCTTAGCAAAAACAAGCAGATACAAGATCATAGTCCCTCGATGACGCTATCTAAGTTGCCTTTCAAATGATCTTAGTCCCTAAAAGAGAATGCTAAGATACCTTGCAACATTTCTAATCATGGTTATACGATGACCCATGCCCGTCCCGTTTATATCTAAAGATATGGTTACTTACCAAATCAATGGTAAGATAACAATGTCAAAGGAAAAGGAAAATGAACAAGAAAGACTTTTGAGTAGGTAGAATGCTCCTAATTACTTGCTCAATTTCAAACAAACATCCTTGCTATTTTCAAAACAAACACTTACACTTTCAAACATCTTACAAACTTGAAAATATTTTCAAAAGATCAAACATATTTGTATACATTCTTACAAACAAGAATCATTACAAAGATTACCTAAACAATGACCTCTTTACAAAATACTTTCAAAAAACTATACCAAGCACAATTTCAAACAAAAAGCAAGTGATCTAGCAAGTAACTAAGAGCCCATGGAAAACCATGGATGAAAAGGGTGTTAATACCTTCCCTTTTTCATAATCTACCCCCAAAACTCAAGAAAAAAATCTCAAAGGTCTTTCCTGTGCTTTTTCACCTTTCCTTTTGGATAAAAGAAAAGTCAGTGGCGACTCTTGTTAACCGCAACATTTGCGATAAAACGCAAAACCTTCAAGTCAGTTCTCCCACCGTATCACAATGGCGATACTTCTTCAATTAAGTGTTATCATTGTAAGAAGGAGGGTTACAGACAAAAGGTGTGCCCTGATCAACAAAACAATGATGGGGTGAAGGAAAATGGTAATGCAACCATTGTGGAAGATGATTTTGAATCATCTAATGTTCTTGTAGTTTCGAGCAGAAATTCTTGCAAGGAACGGATTATAGATTCAGGTTGAACTTGGCAAATAACTCCAAATTGAGATTTGTTTGAGGAATTTTATGATCAAGATGGTGGATCAGTGTTGTTGGTAAACAACAAAGCCTACAAAATTATAGGAATGGTATATTTAAGATTCAAGCTCCATGATAAGTCAATAAAGTTATTGACTAGTGTCAGGTATGTACCTGATCTGAAGGGAAATTTGATTTCTCTTGGTGAATTCGACAAGAAAGGATATGTTTTCAAAGAAGAGCAAGGTATTTTGAGGGTAATGAAGAGGTTGAAAGAATTCTTGAGATACATCAAAAGGTAAGGCTTGTATGCCCTTGAGACTGGGGTCGTAAGTGGTTCAGTAGATGTAGTGTTCACAAAACCTATGTCGAAGACTGAGTTATGGCACAATAGACTTGGCCATGTCAGTGATAGGCCTGGTCGAATTGTAGAAACAAAATTTGTTATATGGTGACAAGGTCGAAAAGCTGGAGTTTTGTGAACCCTATTGTACTACGGCGGGAGAACTTACTTTTGGGTTTTGCGTTTTTTTGCAAATGTTGCGGATAGAAAGAGTCGCCACCGACTTTTATTTTATCCAATAAAGGAAAGGATGAAAAGAACAGGAAAGACCTTTTGAGAATTTTCTTGAGTTTGGGGGTAGGTTATGAAAAGAGAAGGTGTCAGTATCATTTTCATCTGTAGTTATCTACGGGCTCTTAATTGCTAGCTCACTTTGAAAATGCTTTGTGTTTTGTGTATGTTTGCAAATATTTTGAAAATTCCTAAGTGCGGAGATTTTATAATAATTCTCGTATCGTTGAGAAAGTACACAAAATGTTTGTTTTGAAAATATTTATTGAAAGGGAGTGTTTGGAAAGATGTTTTGAAATTTCCAATGTAAGGAAATTTTGTAATGATTCTCGTATCCTTGAGAATGTATACAAAATATTTGTTTTGAAAAGTGTTTTGAAAATAGTTTTTTTGAAAGTGCGAGGTGTGAGGATTGTTTTATTTTTGTGAGCAAGCGATTACGAGCGATCTACCTACTCAAAAAGTCTTTGTTCTTTTCCTCCTCCTTTAAATAGTACTATCCTACCATTAGTTAGTAGGAAGCCCTATCATTGGATGTGAGGGACGAGTGTGGATCATTGTACAATCATAGAAGGCAACTTGTAGGACGCTTTAGCAATTGTTGTAAGGGACTAAGATCGTTTACCGAAGGCAACATTAAATGATCATTGAGGGACTACGATCTTTTAACCGAGGGTCTTTGCTAAAGCCTCTCATGTTCGAGGGACATGATTGTTTTATTCGAAGGCAACAAGTGAGGTTTGCCCTAAAGGTGCATATGTGTGAAGTGTTTTGATTTCATTTAATTTGTCTTGGATTTATGGTTGTCTAACGTTTGATTTTAAATATTGCCATATAATCCTATTAAACTAACAGTAATAAGGAAAACAGTAAATTGCAGAATTAAAATGTTCTACGCTATTACAATGCTTCGGGAATGGGGGGTACAAATTTTTGGATGGGGAGGAAAGCAATAAATCCTATTTATCTATTACAGACCATTTACATAAATAATAATGCGAAATAATAAAATGCGCAAAAAATATAAAGTAGAGGAAAGAAAAAAGAAGTTGTTTTGGTGATTTTTGATAGAAAAAAGGTTTGATGATTTAACCTAAAAAATTAATTAGTTCTAATTGAAAGGAAACTAATTAGTTAATTAACCTAAAAATATATGTTGGTTTAAAAAGAAAGAGTAATTAAAATAAAACATAAGTCTAATTTATTTCAAAAAGGAAAATATATTTTTTTTGGTGTTTTATTTAGAAAAATATTTTGTAATGTAAAATAAATAATAAAACATAATTCTAATTATTATTTTACAAGTTAAAAAATAAATAAAGTAATTAATTTTTATTTATGAAAATTAACATAATTGATTAAAACCTAAACCTAATTTTTGTGATTTTTATGATTTAATTATTTTTTTATTTTTTATTAAATGAAATAAATAAATAAAAGTAAAACAAAAAGAAAATATAAAGAAAAATAAAAGGTTGGGCATGTGGTGTTGTGAAACCAAAGTATAGGGCGTGAAAAGGAATGCCGGTTCCAACACAGTTTTTTTTAATCAGAAAAAATAAAATAAAATGAAAATGGGTCTGTGGTGTGAAGTAATAGGGAGGTGTATGGAAAGAAATTCAATTCAGGTCCAGCACAAGAGTCCAGACGCCTGTGGGATTCAATGTGGCTGTCTCTTGGAAGTGTATCATGCGCTTGCCTTCTGGGGCGTGTGATCTGGCCTTGTGATGATCATGTGGTGATGATGAGAGGCGCATGGTGCGCATGTTGAACTTGCTTGTATTGAATCTGAAACAAGAAAATATGAAACAAATAAAAGGGTACCACTGAGGCCTGAACCTAGGTCCCTATGGTCATAAGCGCGCTTCCTTTACCATTGAGGTGGTTGTTTCATCTGGTCATTATACAACAACTATTAAATATAAAATGAACTCATTTATGAATATACTTTATCTTCTTCCTCACGCTAGTAACCATGAACAAATTTTTGAGTTTTGTAAAATGCTCATTTCTCAATGAAATCAGAAAATGTAAACATCAAACTTGCTTGAAATTTTATCACGAATCCAACTATATAAATTTCAAAAGCCATAGGTCAAAGATTGAAACAAATTTTGTTTGGTACCAAACTGAAACCTAATATTTCAGAACTTTTAGTTCTAAAATTCTCATCACACAGCCAATGAAAATGAGAACTAAGGACATGGTTAGCTTCGTAGACATGATATATACATTTTATATTTTAAAAGAAGATGCAAATGATGCTTAAATAAGGATTTCAATGTTCAGAAAACTTACCTCTGAAGTGAGAATTGAGTTTGAAGTTAGAGCACTCCTGGAGGTGTTGTGATGATATGGATAACTTCATTGAACTCCCAGGAAGCTATTCCAATGCTTACTTTGGATTGAGAGTGCCTCAATTCTTCTGGACAAGTCAAGATGCATATCTTTGTTTTTGAAAATGAAGAATGATAAAGATGATGTTACAGTGATGAAACAAGGCCTTGGATGAGTTTTATATGAGTTATAGAAGCTTTGTGAATGATTTAAAATGAAAACACACGAGTGGATTAGGTGTTTGGAGTTCAAGGTCAGGAATTGCAACAAATGGAGTTTGTTTGGCCAATTATGACTTGGGAAAGATTGAGGGTGTTTTAGGGCTTGTGAACTCGTGTCCTAGATTGGAAATGGACCTCTCTATTTATAGAAAAAGGTTGAAGGAAAGGAGCTGATCAAATTGTCAAGTTGAAGAGTTATGGTTTGGTTGAAACATAACTTGTGATTTCTTGAGAAATCAAAGTCCCAATGTATGGTACAATAGCTCATAGGGTGGTTAGGCACTTTAAACATGTTTCTTCTGAGCATACATGTTGAGTGTGTGTAGAGGAAGCAAGTGAGAAGCTCAAGTAGTGGAGTTTTGCAAAAAAGCTCACTTTACAAGAATGGAAATGGGGCCTTTCTTCCCAAAATGGAAAAATGATTTGGATAATGGCTCAAACACTTGGGTAATGGTTCAACCACTTGTATAAACATTTAATTATGGTGATATTTGAAAGTTAAGAGGCCTGCAAAGCAAGATTATGCAGCATGACATGAAAATTTGTTCTTGAGCTCTTCACAAATATGACCTATAATTCAAGAATAGATTCCCAACTTCATCTTTTCGAATCTCCTAACTAAAGCATGATAAAAATGTGTTCTTGAACATTTTGGAAAGCTTGAAAAATAGTATACAACTTTCATGTTGAACATTTTGACTAAATCAAATAGGAACTTGGTGAAAATTGGCCAAGAAGTTGAGATGAAAAACTGACCAAAACTTGTTGAAAATTATACTAAGTGTTAGATAAAAATGCCATGACTTCATGGGCTTATATCTCCTAACCCAAACATTTTTTGGACATCAACCCTCAAGGACAAAGTTGTATAATTCATCAATCACTACAACTTTCATGTTAAAAGTTTGCCTTGAATCAATTTGCATATTAGTGAAAAATGGCCATGAAGTTATGAATTTGTTAAGAATAAAGCATTAATACTTAGAAAGTTTTCTAAGTATTAGAAATAAATTTATCTTTGACTTTTGTTGACTTTTTTGATTCTTGATGATCAAGCTTGATAAATTTGAATGTTTTGATGACTCTTGATCTTTGAATTTCAAAGTTGACCAAAAAGTCAAAGTTTGATTTTTTTGGTGACAATTGATTTTCATCAGTTGATCTCAATTCTTCAACTATCAATCACTTGCACCTTGGAAATATTTTGAGCCATTTAATTAGGTCAATATATTATATTTGAACCCTTGAGATCATTCTTCAAGTCATTAAGTCATGTATTAGGTCAAAAGTCAATGATCAGTCATCCTCAGTCAAAACCCTAATTTTGACAATTTTGCCCCTTTGGTGATCTGAGGGCTTTTCTTGAGGAATTATGATAAACCATTGATAAAATGATGAATATGACTTAAAAAATTTTATGTTGACCAAAAATATTGAATTTTGACTGTATGTTGACCATATTTGACTTTTTACCCAATATAATTGATTTTCAGTCATCTAAGCAAATGACTGAGCAAATTTGTGATGCAAGACTTGAAACTTGGTATGAGAATTCTTGGATACCTATGATGAACCATGAAAGTTACTTGAGGCATTAGAAGTCCAATTCTACTTGATAAAACCAAAACCCTAGTTGTGGACCCAATGCTTAGGTGGTGAGCTTGTCTGATCAACTCTTGAGAATCCTTGAGCATTTGAGAACTTTTGTGAGAAATGTCTTAAAGAAAAGGGAGGGTAAATTTTGGGGTACAATACCTGTGTATTCGGTAAATTTTGTAGGGGGAGTTTAGCAAAGGTAAACAAAGAAAAAATGGATCCCTTGATTGTATCCATGTTGATCTTTGGGGCCTGCAAGATATCCTTCATATCCAGGTGCAAGGTATTTTCTACCCATAACTGACGATTATTCTGGAGAATTATGGGTATTCATTCAGAAAGCTAACGTTTAAACTTTTGAAAATTTCAAAAGTTGGAAGACTCTAGTTGAAAACCAAACTGGCAAGAAATTCAAGAGGTTGATAACAAACAATGGTCTTGAATTTTGCAATGAGGCATTTTACAACTATTGTGTTGTGTCTGATATTGCAAGGCACAAAACTACTACAAGTACTCCCCAGCAAAATGTTTTAGCTGAAAGGTTTAATCGAACCATTTTGAAAGAGTTAGATGCATGTTGGTTAGTGCTATATTGAAGAAGGATTTTTGGGCTGAGGTTGATTCGACAACAACATATCAGATGAATAGATATACTTCGACTGCCTTATGGATGAAAAAATCCTGAAGAAGTTTGGTCGGGTCATCCACCAAATCTCTACAAACTGGGAGTATTTGGTTGTGTCGCTTATGCTCACATTAGACAAGACAAGGTAGAACCTAGATCTATTAGATGCATATTCAATGGGTATCCTAAGGGATTACAATCCTATAGGATGTGATGCCTCGAACCAAGTCACATAAGGTGTATCACAAGTTGTGATGTAGTTTTCAATGAAGCAGAAATGGCGTTCAAGAAAACTAATGATACTTGTTGAAATGCAGAAATCTCTGAAGAGGAGATGGAACAGGAAGAGATTCTTGTTCAGGTGGAGCATAGTGATGCTGAATTACATAACCTAGATGAAGTCGAAGAAGAAGCAGAAGTTTTTAATGAAGGTGAGGAAACTCATAATGATTACTTGATGGCTAGATACAGGTCGAAAAGAGTCATTAAGCCACCTTAGAGGCTTGGTTATGTAGATCTCATTGCCTTTGCCTTAATCTCTGCAAGTGAGGTCCTTGATGAAGAGCCTAGAGACTATAAGGAAGCTGTAAGGATTCGAAATAAGATTGAATGGATGAAAGTCATAGATGATGAGATGAAACCTCTCCATGATAACCACACTTAGGATCTGATCAAGAACCTTTTAGGGGACATGCTAATCACTTATAAGTGGATTTTCAAGGTTAAGGAAGTAATTGAATGAGTGATGTTGAATAGATACAAGGTAAGATTGATAGAAAGGGGGTTCACTCAGAAAGAATGAGTTCACTTAAATGATGTTTTCTTTCTTATTGTAAAGCATAGATCCATTAGAATGTTGTTAGCCATAGTGGCGAAGTTCGACCTAGAACTGGAATAAATGGATGTGAAGACTGTTTTCCTGTATGGTGATCTAAATGGAGCAATCCTCATGAAGAAACCTGAAGGATATGAAGAAAAGGGCAAGGAGGTTATGTGTATAAACTAAATAGGTCTTTGTATGGACTGAAACAATCTCCTCGACAATGGAGTAGCAGATTTGACAAGTTCGTGGCACATATAGGTTTCACTATGAGCCAGTTCGACCACTGTGTTTACTTCAAATATCGACCTGGAAATTCACTTGTAATTTTGTTGCATTATATGGATGACATTTTCATGGAAAACAACAGTGTCGAGGATGTAATGATGGTGAAGGATGAACTCAATAAGGAGTTTGACATAAAGGATTTGGTAGTTGCATCCAAGATTATTAGGATTGACATTCGGAGAGATAAAAATCAGTTGAGATCATGTCGAATTTGGTATGTAGAATTAAAATCCCGTTGTGACACTGACAAATCATAAATTCAAGCTAAGTACGACTCAAAGTCCTAGTACTAAAGAAAGAACATATATGAATAGCATACCATATGTTAACATAGTAGGTTTGATGTATGTTATGGTATGTACGAGGCCAAGCATAACATATGTAGTGAGCCTTGTAAGCAGGTGTTGTACCCCAAAATTTGCCCTCCCATATTCTTCAAAGTTTTGACAAGCATCATCTCAATTTGCTCAAGTCTACTCAAGGGTTGCACAGTTCAAACACCCTCCTAAGCCAATCAAATTAGGGTTTTGGTTCTTGCAAGGAAGTTGAGGTTTTCAAGGGCTCAATCAAGTCACATATGCCTATACACATTTTCAAGCATCTACATGCCAAGTTTCAAGGCTCACAAGGTCAAGTTGTACAGTCAAAAACCCTAATTGCTTCACAATCAACTGTAGGGGTAAAATGGTTATTTGGCAGTCAAAAGTCAAAAAATTTGGTCAACATCTTATTTTTAAGCCAAAATCATCATTTGATCAAGTCTTGATCATGATTCTACAAGAATGGCTCAAAAATCATCAAGATGCAAAAGTTTCCATTTTTGGACAGTTGAAAAGTCAACTGTAACTTGACCAAAGCATAACTTTTTCATGGTTCATCAGAAAAATCCCATCCAATTCTAATTTTGAAGGGGAGGACATTTCATACAACTCATCTTCACATTCCAAGTCCAATAAATGCTCTCACAAAAAGTTACCAATTTCAACATTATAAGTCATTTTCAAAAGTCAACAAAAAGGCATTTTAAGTCAAAGATCATAACTTGAGATTGGTAAATTCAAATGACATGGGACCAAAGGCATTGGTTAGAGGACTTCAAGACCTTTCCAAAATATCCAAGAACATGTTCATATGATCAAAATTGAGCAAGATATGCATTGGAGAAGTTGGGAAATTTTTGTGAAATGGCAAAAGTCAACTATCCTTGAAACTTCAATTTTTGACAAAAGGGCCCACTTTTTTCTACTTGATTCAGCCTTGTCATGCCACCCACGTGTCCCATGATCAATTTCAAGATTAAACATTAATTTTTCTATTTTTATTTAATTTTATTTGATTTAATTCATTTTAAATCCATAAAATTCAAATAAAATCAAAAAAATTAATTAAATAACATCTTTTGATTTGAATGACTTTTATGTGTCATGGACAACCTACCAATTTCGTGCTAGGTCCATTTTATGCATAAAAATTCAAAATTTGAACAAACTTGGAATGTTTCTTTAATGGTGGTTATGAAGAATCCAAAAACTTAATTGCAAGGGATCATTAGCTCATAATGTGACCTATTCTCATTCATTACTACATATGCAAGTGTAACAAAGCCTCATTCACGACCTAGAGTGTGCACAAACGGCCAGAGAAAAATCCAAAAAGTGTCAAAAAAAAGTGTGAGATCAAAAGGAGTGTTGCAAGCATTTTCAGGCCAAAAGGAGAATGTGACTCTCTTCTTTGCCATACTCTGAAGCTAAAGCAACCCTTGCCACGTCCTAAGGTCCATCATACCGTGCTGTAAGTCTTCCCAGGTCCCCCTATAATTTCCATATTATTTTTTTCAATGCTTTCCTGTGCAGATTCCAAGATAAGGTGCACCATAAGCCTCACATCCTAGCGCTCCAAGTGTCCACAGATGCAGATCCAAAGGATGAAAGGTGACGAATACCATGTGCTCAGTCAGAGCATGCTGCAGGCAATCAAGGAAAGTCAACAGGTCTTGTTCAAATGGGCCTCAAATCTCAATCCAACACCCTCAAATTCCAGCCACACCCCCTTGGGTTTTAATCTTCCTTTTTTTTTGCCATTTTTTTCATTTTTATTTGCCTTATTTTCTTATTAACAATTAATTAACCAACTAATATTTTCATAAAAAATCAAAAAAAAATAGAATTAACATTATTATTATTATTATTATTATCAAATTCATGTTATTTTTGTAAAATAAATATTAACAAATAAAATAGTTTAATTAGGCAACTTTAACTTTTTTAATAATTAAAATAAGTTTAGAATTAGGTTTTATTAACTTTCAATTTTAATTCCTTTATTTTATTTTCATTAAAAAAACATAAAAAATATAAAAACATTTTTTTAATAATTTAATTAATTAGATTAGGCTTTATTTAATTAATTGCATTTAATTCAAAAAAGACAAAAAAATTCAATTTCTTTTCTTAAAAGGGGCAACACCTTTAGAACATTTCTGATTTAATTTTTATTCGCGCATAGTTTATTATTATGTAATTGCTTCCAAGACATGTAATAGTTAATTAGGTTTACTGCTTCATTTTAATTTCTCGTACTTATTTACCAAAAACGGGTCTTTGTATTTTTGGCGATGTATAGACCCGCGCCTTGTAATAGCGTAGGATTTATGTTTCCGCAATTTACTTTCCGCACCCCCTAACTGTTAAATGCCTGAAAGAATGTATGAAATATTAAAACCAATCCGCAGCTCACAAATGCATGATCAAAGATAAATATAAACTGAATTCAACACACATGCACATGCCACCCCTAGGGTACGCCTCACTGGTTGCCTCGAACGTGGTCATTAAGTATAGGGTGTCTTAGAGGTCGCCCTTTGTCTAGAGATCCAGTTGCCTCGAAACGGTTGCCTCGGATAAAAGGATCTAGGACATTAGGGTTACTTCTAAGGTGTCCTACCGTTGCTTTGGTGACCACACTGTCCCTTTAATCGAATTGACCCGAATACCTCCAACGACGGTGCTACCTACCTCTCAATGGTGGGATAGCACTATCTAAAGGACTCTTACACAGCTTAATTCCTTAGAGTAGGTAGATCTCATGGGTACTTGCTCTTTTCAAAACAAAACAAAAACATCTTTTCACACCTCACACTTTCAAAAGTTTTTCAAACAAAACACTTCATACACTCTTGAGGACTGATACAAGAGTTACTTAGAAGTTTTCCAAACGAACTTTTTTTCAAAACCCACACACACTTAAAAAGCAAACAATCTTTTGAAAACATAAGAGCAAGTACCTAAGAGCCCGTGGATAACCACGGATAGAAAGGGTGCTAACACCTTCCCTTTCTATAAATCTACCTCCCGAACCGAGAAACATTCTCGAATAAGGAATTTTGCTGTGCTTTTGTCCTTTCCATGTTGGAGAACATAAAAGACGGTGGCGACTCTTGCTTACCGCGACATTTCGCGAACCAGCTTACAAAAACAGTCAGTTCTATTTCCACCGATCACAGAACTAGCGACTCTGCTGGGGACATATAAAAGTGGGGTGTACCTTAGGAATAGTTCATCATCATGTTTTCAATTGCTTGCTTTGCTTGATTTAATATTGTGGGCCTGTCTTGGGAGTTTCATAGATCCTAACCCGGATCTGGGGGATACCTTCTTAGAAAGTAGCAACAAACTGTGAGGGAACTGTGCGGGGTATACCGACACGGTTGAAGCAGTTTGCTACATTGATGTGGCACTTTGGTGAGTACCGGTAACCCTTGAGTCAAGTCAAGGAGAGTACGGGGCCGCCGCGTGGTGTCGTGAAGCATCAACTGACCTTAGGAACCTTATTTGACTATCCTGGCCTCTTTAGGGGTAGTGAGATGACCGACTTTGGTGCAGTCCGAAGTTGGTAGATACTCGATATTACACTCATTGAGGGTTGTTTTCTTGGAATATTTTGATCGCCAGTCCAGTGGCTAAATCAAAACAATGAACACAGAAAACAACCCAATGATATTGAGCTCCTTAGAACCTGGTTACTTTTGATAGGACAGGTTTTGAGCCCACCAACTTCAAGAGGGTAGTACCCAAACTTCATGCTGGCCTAAACTCTAAGGGTTCTCTGTGTGACTTGTGTGCCTTCATACTTGGACTACTTGTATACTTGTTATCTAACAACACGAGTTCCTTGCAGGTTTTGTTTACGGTCCTTAATCTAGACTCATTACAGGGCCTACTTACTTCACTCCATGCATAGCATAGCATCATACCATCATACCATTGCATACATCCTGCATAAGGACTAATCTATTTCAAGGATCTCAAGGGTTTGTGATGCAGGTCATGCTGAATCAAAAGTCTAACATGGGGCAAAGGGGATTTATTTTCCTCTAGCCAAGGTTAATGACTTGAGTCAGGGGCTATGACCCACTTGATATGGTGAGCCTTGACTCTTGAAGAAGGACTCTCAACAATATACAGTTCCTTCAATCAAGCCACCGGGTTCAAATTCTAACAAGCTTCTCTTGTTTACCCCGCGAGATCCTTGAAAGTGTTGCATGCATACATACATATCATTGCATTGCATGTACCCTTTTGACAGGTCACTTACCTTCTTCGCTGTTTATTTCAGCAATGGCTTCCCAACAAGACAATCAGGATCTTTATGCTCAAGAGACTCGGTTCAAGGCAATCCTCCTAAACCTATCCAAGGGGCAGGAAGAGCTGAGAACACTCCTCATGGGGAATTTGGTCAGGAAGAGTCCCGAAGACGACAACGACGAACGGCTGAAACATCTGCAAGCTGAGGTGGATGTAATGAGAACCCATATGCTGGGGCAAATGGCTCTTGTCCAAGACTTATCTCAAAAACAAGGAGAGCTCAGGGTTCTCGTCAACCAATTGCTTCGGGTTAACCAACTGGGACAAACATCTAAGGTTGAAGAGCAAGCCATCATTCAACCACCTGTGGGGCAAGAAGACCGGGGAAAAGCTCCTCAGTTTGCTTCAGGGTCACAAGCCCAGCATCAACCTCACCAGCGTCAACAGGGTAATCGGCGTAAGCGAAATACATCTGGAAGACATTTCTCGGAGACTGGTATACCATCATCACTGATACTGAGACGCTTGTTGGAGGTCAAGCTGGTTGCTTTAAAGGATCCTCCTAAGACTCTCAACATAACCTCCCTAAAATACAATCCTGATGAAAGGTGTGCCTACCATTCTGACAGCCCTGGACATGACACTGACGACTGTTGGAGCCTGAGGAACAAGATTCAAGACTTGATCGACGGAAGGGTGCTAGAGTTCATGTCGGGTGGCAAAATGAAAATATTCTGCTAAGAATCTTCCATCTGAAATGACTGGTGCAAACTAAGAAGCTTTTGTTCATTCGAATGTTCAAGTTGTATTTTTCTCTGATTGTTCAAACATTTGTTCATGTCAAACTATTTTAATTTATCAATGCATCACATATGTCTGTTTTGAATCAATATATTCTCATTTGCTATATTCAAACTGCTTTCATTTTTTGATGTCAACTCTCAATTAATAATTCTAAGCCTCTTGAGGGAGGATGACGAAAACGATACCATAATCTACAGTATGCTTTTGAACAGACCCTGCTGATGAGGTACAGGCATTGTTTCAATTCCTAAACACTGGAGTTATAAGGAAGATAATCCCTCGTCAACCCCTTCGAGCCAAAGAAGTAGGAGTTTTTCTTTTCGAAAATTAAAACCCTTAATCATAACCTGGGGTAGGGTAGTTCTCTCAGTTGATCCAAGTGCACAACGAATAGCACCAAAGAGGTCCTTACAGAACAAAAGACAGTGATGGTTCCGAATAACCATAAAGACAGGCAGTCATTATCCCTCAAAATAAACGCCCATTAAGTCAAAACCTATGAAGGAGACTTACAAAACTGGGGCATCCCGCTGACTGTAATCACAAAAGAAACAGTTCAGGCAAAAAATAGGGATAACGAAATCAAAAAGAAAAGAAGACCTGCAAACCCTTGTTGTACCCCAAAATTTGCCCTCCCATATTCTTCAAAAGTTTTGCCAAGCATCACCTCAAATGGTTCAAGGCTACTCCAAGGATTGCACAGTCAACCATCCTCCTAAGCCAGTCAAAATTAAGGTTTTGGTTCCTTCAAGGAAGTTGAGGTTTTCAATGGTCCAATCAAGTCCCACATGCCTATAAACATTGTCAAGCACCTACATGTCAAGTTTCAAGGCTCACAAGGTCAAGTTGCACAGTCAAAAACCCTAATTGCTTCACAATCAACTGCAGGGGCAAATTGGTCATTTGGCAGTCAAAAGTCAAAAATTTTGGTCAATATATCATTTTGAAGCCACAATCATCATTTGGTCAAATCTTGATCATGATTCCTCAAGCATGGCTCAAAAATCATCGAGGTGTCAAAAGTTTCTATTTTTGGACAGTTGAAAAGTCGACTGTAACTTGACCAAGGCATAACTTTTTCATGGTTCATCAGAAAAATCCCATACAATGCTCATCTTGAAGGGGAAGACATTTACTACAACTCATCTTCACATTTCAAGTCCAAGAAATGCTCTCACAAAAAGTTATCAATTTCAACATTATAGGTCATTTTCAAAAGTCAACAAAAAGGTACTTTAAGTAAAAGACCATAACTTGATATTGGTAAATAAAAATGACATGGGACCAAAGGCATTGGTTAGAGGACTTCAAGACCTTTCCAAAATGTCCAAGAACATGTTCATAGCTTCAAAATTGAGCAAGATATGCATTGGAGAAGTTGGGAAATTTTTGTGAAAGGGCCAAAGTCAATTATCCTTGAAACTTCATTTTTGACAAAAGGGGCCCACTTTTTCCACTTGATTCAGCTTTGCCATACCTCCCACGTGTCCCATGTTTTATTTCAAGAATAAAAATTAATTTTTCTATTTTTTGTTTAATTTTATTTGATTTAATTCATTTTAAATCTTTAAAATTCAAATAAAAATCAAGAAAATTAATGGGAGGATATTTTGTGGTTTGAATAGCTTTGATACACCATAAAACATATACCAAATTCGTTCAAGACCTATTTCAAGCAAAAAAATTCAAATTTGGAGCAAATATGGCAAGTTATTTCAATGGTGATTATGGAGAAAATCAAAACTTCATTGCAAGGCTTAAAAGCTCCTTAATGTGACTGATTCTCATCCAAGCCTATATATACAAGCCTTGCAAGCCTCATTCAGAACCTAGAAAAAAAGGAGAGTGTGCACAAACGGCCAGAGGAAAAGTTCAAAATTTGTCCAAAAAAGTGAGAGATCTAAAGCGGTGTTGCAAACATTTTCAGATCAAAGCAAGCACGTGGCTTTCTTCCTTGCCACTCCCTGAAGCCAAAGCAACCACAAACGCGTCCTAAGGTCCACTACCAAGCGCTGTAAGTTGTCTCAAACTCACCCCTGTACACGAAATCATGTTTCTCCATTTTTGCACTTTTTCTGGAAAATAATAGCATATTCATACTCCATGCCTAATTTCCAATGTAACTGCTATATTCAATTTCATTTTTAGGCTTCGTATAAAAATACCCGTGCCTAGGGTTCGTTGGTTTTGTTTTTAGGTATTTTGTCTACAGGTGAAATTGGGACAAACCATAAGCATAGACGTGATCAGGAGACATGGACGATCACAACCATGGGCTTAGATGGAATTTTTTATGCCTAAGGATGATTTTGAGTAAAACCTCCAAAATCCGGCCTTCACCTCCTTGGTTTAGCATTTCTTTTCTTATTTTCTTTCCTTTTATTAATTATTATTATTATTTAGTTAGTTCACAAATAATTATTTTCATAAATTCAGAAAAAAAACAAAAAAAAATGTAATTATTATTATTATTATTAATTTCACTTTAGTAATTATTTTTGTAAATAAAATACTAACAAATTAATTAGTTTAATTAGTTAATTTTAACCTTTTTTCACAATAAATAAAAACAAATTTAGACTTAGGCTTTTTCTTTTGACATTTTTAATTCTTTTTTTATTTTATTTCATAAAAACATAAAAAAGGTCAAAAAATATTTTCTTGTAATTAAAATAATTAATTAGTTTTCAATTTCATTTAATTACCAAAAAAAAAAGACAAAAAAATTAATTCCCTTTTCTTTATTCGCGCGTATTTAATTTGTTCGATTATTATGTAATTGCTCCGGATATGTAATAGTAAATAGGACCTTTTTACTGTTTTTTTATTTTCCGCACTTATTTACTTAAAACGGGTCTTTGTAAAGATTTGGCGATGTATAGACCCGCGCCTTGTAATAGCGTAAGATTTACGTTTTTCGTACTTTAATTTACGCACCCCTTAATTGCTAAATTTTGCATGAAAGAATGAATGGCCCAAATAAAATCAAAGCGTAGATCACCATAATGCATGACAAGATAAAACATAACTGAAAACAATACACAAATTCACACACCACTCTTAGGGTACGCCTCATTGTTGCCTTGCCCCTCGAAACGTGGTCGTCGAGTATAGGACGTTTTAGTAAGTCCTTATGTCCATGAACATGGCATAAGGGTAGCTTCTAAGGTGTCCTACTGTTGCTCTGGTGACCACACTGTCCCTACAAGCTCGAATTGTGGTCGTCGAGTACAGGACGTTTTAGTAAGTCCTTATGTCCATGATATGATCCAGTCGCCTCGGAAAGGTTGCCTCGGAATTAAAAAGGATCAATGGCATAAGGTAGCTTCTGAGGTGTCCTACTGTTGCTCGGTGACCACACTGTCCCTACAAATGAATTGACCCGAACACCTCCAACGGTGGTGCTACCTACCTCTCAATGGTGGGATGGCACTACCTTAAGGACATTTACACAGCCTAATTCCTTAGGGTAGGTAGACGACTCGTAGATACTTGCTCTAATTCAAAACAAATCAAAAACTTCTTTTCACACCGACACTTTTCAAAAAGCTTTCAAAAACAACTTTTCAAACACTCTTGAGGACTGATACAAGAGTCGAACTGAAATTTTAAACGAAACTTTTTAAACCCACAGTTGAAAAGCAAACAAACCTTTTGAAAACACAAATGAGCAAGTATCTAAGATCCCATGGATAACCATAGATGGAAAGGGTGCTAACACCTTCCCTTTCTATAAATCTACCTCCCGAACCGAGAACTAATCTCAATAAGGAATTTTTCTGTGCTTTTGTCCTTTCCATATTGGAGAAAATAAAAGACGGTGGCGACTCTTGCTTCCGCGACATTTTGCGAACCAGCGTTAAACAGTCAGTTCCAGATCCACCGATCATAGAACTGGCGACTCTGCTGGGGACTTCTTATAAAGTGAGGTGTACCTTAGGACTAAGATCACTTGTGTTTTCAATTGCTTTGACTTATTTGCTTTATTATTGTGGGACTGTCTTGGGAGTTCTATAGATCCTAACCCGGATCTGGGGATACCTTCTTAGAAAGTAGCAACAAGACTGTGAGAGAACTGTGCGGGGTATACCGACATGGTTGAAGCAGTCTGCTACGTTGATGTGGCACTTTGGTGTGTACCGGTAACCCTTGAGTTCAGTCAAGGAGAGTACGGGGCCTCCACATGGTGTCTTGAAGCATCAACTGACCTTAGGAACCTTAATTGAACTATCTTGGCCTCTTTAGGGTAGTGAGATAACTGACTTTGGTGCAGTCCGAGGTTGGTTGATACTCGATACTACACTCAATTGAGGGTTGATTTCCTGGGATATTTCGGTCGCCAGTTCAGTGGCTAAATCGAAACGATGAACAATGAAAGCAATCCAGTGATATTGGGACCCTTAGAACCCGGTTACTTCTGATAGGACAGGTTGAGCCCACCAACTTCAAGAGGGTGATACCCAGACCCCATGCTGGCCTAAACTCTAAGGGTTTCTCTTGTGTGACTTGTGTGCCTTCCAACTTGACTACTTGCATGCTTGTTATCTGACACTTGAGTTTCTTGCAGGTTTTGTTTATAGTCCTTAATTGGGACTCATAACAGGGTTTATTGAGTTTCTTGCAGGTTTTGTTTACAGTCCTTAATTGGGACTCATAACAGGGTTTACCTACGTTACCCCATGCATAACATAACATCATACCATTGCATACATCATGCATAAAGACTAATCCATTTTAAGGATCTCAAGGGCTTGTGATGCAGGTCATGAGGAATCGAACGTCTAGTAAGGGGCAAAGAGGATTTATTTTCCTCTAGCCAAGGTTGTCAGAGGCTATGACCCACTCGATATGGTGAGCCTTGACTCTTGAAGAAGGACTCCCTACAACATGCAGTTCCTTCCATCAAGCTACAAAACGCAAGCTCTAACAAATTTCTTGTTTACCCCGCGAGATCCTTGAAAACATCGCATGCATATCATACACATCATTGCATAACAGGTACCCTTTCTATATAGGTTGCTTACCTTCTTCGCTGTTTATTTCAGTAGTCATCATGAATCCTGAGTCATCCAATGCACAAGCTATCAAGGCCCTCCAGGTCCAGAACGCCCAGTTCCAGGAGCTAGTCATGAGCTTAGCACAAGGACAACAGGAATTGAAGACTCTGCTTATGAAGAAGAAGAAGAAGAGGACTGTTCTGTTCAACCCTAGACGCAGATCTGGGAACACACTGCAGAACGAAGCTGAGAGGACTACTCCATCTGTTGGGGAAGGCAATCACCAAGAGGGAAGGGTTCCTAGTCCCGTGGTCTCTGACGCTGAGACAGACTTTAATGATGAGCAGTACCCTCTTGCTGAAGACAGGTACAAACAGCGGGAGGACCGGTTAAATGCTATGGATATCCAACGTGTGCCTGGATTGGACTTTGGGGACCTAGGTTTATCTTCTGGGGTGGTGATCCCTCACAAGTTCAAGGCACCTGCCTTTGTAAAGTACGACGGGGTTTCTTGTCCTAAGTTGCACCTCCGTTCCTACGCAAGGAAGATCCAGCCCTACACGGCAGACAAGAATCTATGGATCAATTTCTTCCAGGAGAGTCTTTCAGGGACTCAACTCGAATGGTTCTATCAGCTGGATGGAACCACTATTCGTAACTGGGAGGACTTGGCAACTGCTTTTTATAAGCAGTATCAGTATAATGCCGACCTCGCTCCCACGCGTACCCAACTCCAAGGTATGTCACTCGGGACGAGTGAAGGTTTTAAGGAGTATGCGCAAAGGTGGAGAGATCTGGCTGGAAGGGTGCAGCCGCCCTTGACTGACCGTGAGCTCGTTGACATGTTCTTGGGGACCCTGTCTGGTCCCTTCTTCAACCATCTGATTGGAAATTCTTCTGCTGGGTTTACAGATTTGATCTTGACCGGGGAGAGGATCGAAGCTGGCATCAAGGCTGGAAAGATTCAAGAAGCTACACCTTCTGATACTCACAAAAAGCCTTACACTGGGAAGAAAGAGGCCAATGTTGCGTACAGCCAAAAGGGTCGCCATGATCAACATGTAGGGGCAGTCCAGATCTCTAATCCTAGGCCTGCTCAACAAGGACAGGGGCATCAACGTAAGGAGGTCGCACCCAAGAGACAATTCACTAAAATCAACATGTCACTGGATCAAGCGCTACAGCAAATGTTGAAGGCAGGGCTGATTACCTTGAGGGCTCCTCTCCGGAATCCAAACACCTCTGCTCCCAACTACCATCCTAATGAGAGGTGCGCATACCACTCCGACAGCCCAGGTCATACTACGGACAACTGCTGGCCTTTGAAGAACAAGATTCAAGACATGATCGACGCCGGAGAGATTCAGTTTGAAGCGTCAGAGACTCCAAACATAATCCATGCTCCTTTGCCCAATCATTGAAGACTTTTGTTTATTTGGATTTCTGAGTTGTAATTTTTTGCTTATACGAACAATTAAGTGTCATAGCAAACTCTTTTATTTCATTAATGCACGGCATATGTCTGTTTTTGAATTAATCCAATCATTTTCACTATGTTCACATTGCCTTCATATTATTTTTGTGATGTTCAACTCTCGGTTAATAATTCTAAAGCCTCTTGAAGGAGGATGACGAAAACGATACCACAATATACAATATGCTTTTGAACAGACCCAGCTGATGAGGTACAAGCATTGTTTCAATTCCTAAACACTGGAGTTATAAGGAAGATAATCCCTCGTCAACCCCTCTGAGCCAAAGAAGTAGGAGTTTTTCTTTTTAAAAAAAATTAAAAACCCTTAATCATAACCTGGGGCAGGGTAGTTTCTCAGTTGACCCAAGTGCACAACGAATAGCACCAAAGAGGTCCTCACAAAACAAAAGACAAGTGATGGTTCAGAATAATCACAAAGATAGGCAGTCATTATTTCCCAAAAAAAAATAAGAGCCCAATAAGGAGACTTACAAAACTGGGGCATCTCGCTGACTGTAATCACAAAAGACATAGTTCAGGCAAAAAATAGGGATCATAAAATCAAAAAAGAAAGAGGTCATACAAACCCTCAACAAAAAAGGAAATGACTGCCTAATCCAAATAAATCGTCAGTATCCGAACCATCACTGGTATATCAAAGCAAGGACTCAAACAAGGTCTGACGCACGATTAGCTGAGCTTAGGTTTGAAGAACATCACGAAGAGCGGGTGGGTACAAATAAATTTGAGCCTTTATCCTTTGCTTCTTAAACCGTGAACCAGGCCACGTTATAACCCTCAAAAGTCCTAGCTGAAGCATGGGTTAGTTCGAAAGCATACTGTTACCAAAGGTATCCCGACTCCTTAAGGTTTGCGGTAAAATAACGAGTTGACATCACAATTTACAAAATTCACTTGTTTTTTATGAAAAATGCATTTTTTAAAATCTTTAAGACAGACATAATCTTTGCATTTTTGAAATAACATTGCTTGCACATATGACTATTTGTTTGAACAGCAAAGAAATTCGCAAGAAGAATATCTTATGAGCAAAAGCACTCCCAACAAAGGGGCATGGCATGATTATTATCCAACATCTGGGGCAGTCAAGTCAAGATTCGGAGAATCTCTCAAAGACCAAATAGCCTGGGGCAAATCTCCGCCTGGGTCACTTGGGGCACTCCAGCAACGAATATTGCCTGATTAAACATCTTCTGGGGTATGACAAAACATTTCTAACAGGGGCAACTCCCTACATTCTGAGAGCATGGACATAGTCGAAAAAATACTACGCCTAATCAAAGACCCGCTAGGTTGACACACCTAGGCAAAAATAAGGGCTTCCTGGCGAACCAAAAAGGTTCGGGCAAAAATAAGGGATGAAAAGAAAAAATTTGTACACCCGGCAAGTCGAAAACCTGAAAAGGCGGCTTGGGCAAAAATGGGTATCCCGGTGAACTGAAAACCCGAAAGGGCGGTCCAGGCAAAAATTAGGGATTTAAGCGTACGACTATGTCCCGGCATCTAATCACCTGTCTACCAGAAGATTTGTCAACTACCCCCACAGGTGCCTTCTCCCACTGAAACAGGGGCAATAATGAGTCGTCTAAGCGATCTAATTGCTCTGTCCACCGAGGTACCAAGGTAAGTTCAGCTGAAGAACCTAACCAATATATCTTAACTCCCCAGAGAATGAGCCAGCAAGTCAACATACTCTCCCCAAGCAGAGTTAGCCTATTCAGTCAGCCTTAAGGAAGTTGGAGTATCCCCAGCAAATCTCAACATTCCTTATCAGAGTATACAAACATTCTTAACAAGCATCCCCGACGGTCTTGATCTAAGATTGTTCCCTGGCGGTCTACCCGACATTCAGTGGAGCCACTTCCCCAGTACAGTTCAAAATTTCCCCAGGAAAGTCCAGTCCAGAAGTTTCCCCAGGAAAGTGGAATCTATCTCCCTAGCAGGAAGCTTATCCCCAGTAGATTCTGGAAGCTTATCCCCTACAGAGCACGAACGTGTCCCCCGGCTTTATTCAAAGGTTATTTCCCTACCAGGATATAACTGGGTTATCCTCAGCCAAAAGCCACAGAAAGATCGTCGTCGACAAGGTCTTCCTATCCCCAGCGAAGTCTATTAACACTCCCAACATAACAACGGTATCCCCAACAAAGTTACCATCAACATCTCAACAGCATACCTCTCCCCCCACAGAGTACTGTTCCCCAGCAAGGTAGCTAGAGTAATTTTTCCCTGCAGAGTAATCTATTCGCCAAGTTTATTCCCCAACGGAGTTATCTTCTCCTACCGGTATTCTTGCAACATCAGCCCAGGATAAGCTCCTGGCATTCGTCAAGGATTTATTTTCCTAGACAAAAATACATTCGCAAACATCACATTTTCATACATGATATAAACATCACATTCTACAATCCCATTGGTTATAAACGTCATGACACCGCGCATTCCATGCACCATGACATTGCATATAACTAATGTTTTGCCTTTTTTCAGGAAAGGTCAATACAAAGATGATTACTATCAACTATTGCAATCCCAGATTCGATTCCTGTATCTAGCCAGGGCATGTCTGTGAGCGATTGATTGTGGATTCGATACCTGCATCCGGCCAGGGCATGTCTATGTTAAAAAGATTAAAGAGATAGCTTGGAAATGCTCCAGATATGGATGCTGTTCTTTTGCTTATTCAAAATTCCTTTCTAGATATGGTTCAGATGTGACCCAGGCATGGCGACGTTCTGATACTTATTCCAGATTTCTTCTCAGATATAACTTAAAGATGCTTCGGGCACAGAGGCTGTTCTGTTGTTTATTCAGAGATCACCTTTCTAGATATGGTTCAGATGTGACCCAGGCATGGCGACGTTCTGATACTTATTCCAGATTTCTTCTCAGATATAACTTAGAGATGCTCCGGGCATGGAGGCTGTTCTGTTGTTTATTCAGAGATCACCTTTCTAGATATGGTTCAGATGTGACCCAGGCATGGCGACGTTCTGATACTTATTCCAGATTTCTTCTCAGATATAACTTAGAGATGCTCCGGGCACGGAGGCTGTTCTGTTGTTTATTCAGAGATCACCTTTCTAGATATGGTTTAGATGTGACCCAGGCATGGCGACGTTCTGATACTTATTCCAGATTTCTTCTCAGATATAACTTAGAGATGCTCCGGGCACGGAGGCTTTTCTGTTGTTTATTCAGAGATCACCTTTCTAGATATAGTCCATATGTGACCCAGGCATGGCGACGTTCTGATACTTATTCCAGATTTCCTTTCAGAGATAGCTTGGAAATGCTCCAGATATGGATGTTGTTCTTTTGCTTATTCAAAACTCCTTCTAGAGATAGTTCAGATGTGACCCAGGCATGGCGACGTTCTGATACTTATTCCAGATTTCCTTTCAGAGATAGCTTGGAAATGCTCCAAATATGGATGCTGTTCTTTTGCTTATTCAAGACTCTTTCTAGATATAGTTCAGATGTGACCCAGGCATGGCGACGTTCTGATACTTATTCCAGATTTCCTTTCAGAGATAGCTTGGAAATGCTCCAGATATGGATGCTGTTCTTTTGCTTATTCAAGACTCTTTCTAGATATAGTTAAGATGTGACCCAGGCATGGCGACGTTCTGATACTCATTCCAGATTTCCTTTCAGAGATAGCTTAGACATGCTCCAGATATGGATGCTGTTCTTTTGCTTATTCAAGACTCTTTCTAGATATAGTTCAGATGTGACCCAGGCATGGCGACGTTCTGATACTCATTCGAGATTTCCTTTCAGAGATAGCTTGGAAATGCTCTAGATATGGATGCTGTTCTTTTGCTTATTCAAGACTCCTTCTAGATATAGTTCAGATGTGACCCAGGCATGGCGACATTCTGATACTCATTCCAGATTTCCTTTCAGAGATAGCTTGGAAATGCTCCAGATATGGATGTTGTTCTTTTGCTTATTCAAGACTCCTTCTAGAGATAGTTAAGATGTGACCCAGGCATGGCGACATTCTGATACTCATTCCAGATTTCCTTTCAGAGATAGCTTGAAAATGCTCCAGATATGGATGCTGTTCTTTTGCTTATTCAAGACTCCTTCTAGAGATAGTTCAGATGTGACCCAGGCATGGCGATGTTCTGATACTCATTCCAGATTTCCTTTCAGAGATAGCTTGGAAATGCTCCAGATATGGATGTTGTTCTTTTGCTTATTCAAGACTCCTTCTAGATATAGTTCAGATGTGACCCAGGCATGGCGACGTTCTGATACTTATTCCAGATTTCCTTTCAGATATAGCTTGGAAATGCTCCAGATATGGATGTTGTTCTTTTTCTTATTCAAGACTCCTTCTAGATATAGTTCAGATGTGACCCAAGCATGGCGATGTTCTGATACTTATTCCAGATTTCCTTTCAGAGATAGCTTGGAAATGCTCCAGATATGGATGCTGTTCTTTTGCTTATTCAAAACTCCTTCTACAGATAGTTCAGATGTGACCCAGGCATGGCGACGTTCTGATACTTATTCCAGATTTCCTTTCAGAGATAGCTTGGAAATGCCCCAGATATGGATGCTGTTCTTTTGCTTATTCAAAACTCCTTCTAGAGATAGTTCAGATGTGACCCAGGCATGGCGACGTTCTGATACTTATTCCAGATTTCGTTTCAGAGATGGCCTAGAGATGCTCCAAATCCGGATGCCATTCTATTGCTTATTCAGAGATTCCCTTCTAGAGATGGTTCGGATGCGACCCAGACATGGCGACATTCTGATACTTATTCAGATTTCCTTTGAGATATAGCTTAGAGATGCTCCAGATCCGGGCGCTATTCTATTGCTTATTCAGATTCAAACTTCTAAAGACAACTTAGAGATGCTCCATCTCGGATGCTATTCTATTGTTCAGTCCAGATACGATCCAGATTCGGATGACATTCTATTACTCATGCAGTATGGATATACCCCAGACCTGGCGGTCATTCTACTACTCGTTCAGACGTCAGCAATTAGATATAGACTAGATATGCCCCAGACACGGAAGCTATTCTATTTCTTATTCATATTCAACTATCCATTACAGTTCCAAATGGCATCTATAAGCCCATTCCCGACAAGGTTCTGTCACACTTCCAGATGGCATCTATAAGCCCATCCTCCTACCCATCATCTCTCCAAATGGCATCTGTAAGCCCATTCCCGACATCACACTGCTGATACTCTACTATGTGAGTGCAAATTTCTAGGCACTCTAGTGTTCAATCATCTTCCACCCTCGGATCACGAAAGGCACACAAGCCAATCTACATCCTCAGGTCTAAGAAGATTGAACAGGGGCAACTGTTGTACCCCAAAATTTGCCCTCCCATATTCTTCAAAAGTTTTGCCAAGCATCACCTCAAATGGTTCAAGGCTACTCCAAGGATTGCACAGTCAACCATCCTCCTAAGCCAGTCAAAATTAAGGTTTTGGTTCCTTCAAGGAAGTTGAGGTTTTCAATGGTCCAATCAAGTCCCACATGCCTATAAACATTGTCAAGCACCTACATGTCAAGTTTCAAGGCTCACAAGGTCAAGTTGCACAGTCAAAAACCCTAATTGCTTCACAATCAACTGCAGGGGCAAATTGGTCATTTGGCAGTCAAAAGTCAAAATTTTTGGTCAACATCTCATTTTGAAGCCACAATCATCATTTGGTCAAATCTTGATCATGATTCCTCAAGCATGGCTCAAAAATCATCAAGGTGTCAAAAGTTTCTATTTTTGGACAGTTGAAAAGTCGACTGTAACTTGACCAAGGCATAAATTTTTCATGGTTCATCAGAAAAATCCCATACAATGCTCATCTTGAAGGGGAAGACATTTCCTACAACTCATCTTCACATTCCAAGTCCAAGAAATGCTCTCACAAAAAGTTATCAATTTCAACATTATAGGTCATTTTCAAAAGTCAACAAAAAGGTACTTTAAGTCAAAGACCATAACTTGAGATTGGTAAATCAAAATGACATGGGACCAAAGGCATTGGTTAGAGGACTTCAAGACCTTTCCAAAATGTCCAAGAACATGTTCATAGCTTCAAAATTGAGCAAGATATGCATTGGAGAAGTTGGGAAAGTTTTGTGAAAGGGCCAAAGTCAATTATCCTTGAAACTTCATTTTTGACAAAAGGGGCCCACTTTTTCCACTTGATTCAGCTTTGCCATACCTCCCACGTGTCCCATGTTTTATTTCAAGAATAAAAATTAATTTTTCTATTTTTTGTTTAATTTTATTTGATTTAATTCATTTTAAATCTTTAAAATTCAAATAAAAATCAAGTAAATTAATGGGAGGATATTTTGTGGTTTGAATAGCTTTGATACACCATAAAACATATACCAAATTCGTTCAAGACCTATTTCAAGCAAAAAAATTCAAATTTGGAGCAAATATGGCAAGTTATTTCAATGGTGATTATGGAGAAAATCAAAACTTCATTGCAAGGCTTAAAAGCTCCTTAATGTGACTGATTCTCATCCAAGCCTATATATACAAGCCTTGCAAGCCTCATTCAGAACCTAGAAAAAAAGGAGAGTGTGCACAAACGGCCAGAGGAAAAGTTCAAAATTTGTCCAAAAAAGTGAGAGATCTAAAGCGGTGTTGCAAACATTTTCAGATCAAAGCAAGCACGTGGCTTTCTTCCTTGCCACTCCCTGAAGCCAAAGCAACCACAAACACGTCCTAAGGTCCACTACCAAGCGCTGTAAGTTGTCTCAAACTCACCCCTGTACACGAAATCATGTTTCTCCATTTTTGCACTTTTTCTGGAAAATAATAGCATATTCATACTCCATACCTAATTTCCAATGTAACTGCTATATTCAATTTCATTTTTAGGCTTCGTATAACAATACCCGTGCCTAGGGTTCGTTGGTTTTGTTTTTAGGTATTTTGTCTACAGGTGAAATTGGGACAAACCATAAGCATAGACGTGATCAGGAGACATGGACGATCACAACCATGGGCTTAGATGGAATTTTTGATGCCTAAGGATGATTTTGAGTAAAACCTCCAAAATCCGGCCTTCACCTCCTTGGTTTAGCATTTCTTTTCTTATTTTCTTTCCTTTTATTAATTATTATTATTATTTAGTTAGTTCACAAATAATTATTTTCATAAATTCAGAAAAAAAACAAAAAAAAATGTAATTATTATTATTATTATTAATTTCACTTTAGTAATTATTTTTGTAAATAAAATACTAACAAATTAATTAGTTTAATTAGTTAATTTTAACCTTTTTTCACAATAAATAAAAACAAATTTAGACTTAGGCTTTTTCTTTTGACATTTTTAATTCTTTTTTTATTTTATTTCATAAAAACATAAAAAAGGTCAAAAAATATTTTCTTGTAATTAAAATAATTAATTAGTTTTCAATTTCATTTAATTACCAAAAAAAAAAAGACAAAAAAATTAATTCCCTTTTCTTTATTCGCGCGTATTTAATTTGTTCGATTATTATGTAATTGCTCCGGATATGTAATAGTAAATAGGACCTTTTTACTGTTTTTTTATTTTCCGCACTTATTTACTTAAAACGGGTCTTTGTAAAGATTTGGCGAAGTATAGACCCGCGCCTTGTAATAGCGTAGGATTTACGTTTTTCATACTTTAATTTCCGCACCCCTTAATTGCTAAATTTTGCATGAAAGAATGAATGGTCCAAATAAAATCAAAGCGTAGATCACCATAATGCATGACAAGATAAAACATAACTGGAAACAATACACAAATTCACACACCACTCTTAGGGTACGCCTCATTGTTGCCTTGCCCCTCGAAACGTGGTCGTCGAGTATAGGACGTTTTAGTAAGTCCTTATGTCCATGAACATGGCATAAGGGTAGCTTCTAAGGTGTCCTACTGTTGCTCTGGTGACCACACTGTCCCTACAAGCTCGAATTGTGGTCGTCGAGTACAGGACGTTTTAGTAAGTCCTTATGTCCATGATATGATCCAGTCGCCTCAGAAAGGTTGCCTCGGAATTAAAAAGGATCAATGGCATAAGGGTAGCTTCTGAGGTGTCCTACTGTTGCTCGGTGACCACACTGTCCCTACAAATGAATTGACCCGAACACCTCCAACGGTGGTGCTACCTACCTCTCAATGGTGGGATGGCACTACCTTAAGGACATTTACACAGCCTAATTCCTTAGGGTAGGTAGACGACTCGTAGATACTTGCTCTAATTCAAAACAAATCAAAAACTTCTTTTCACACCGACACTTTTCAAAAAGCTTTCAAAAACAACTTTTCAAACACTCTTGAGGACTGATACAAGAGTCGAACTGAAATTTTAAACGAAACTTTTTAAACCCACAGTTGAAAAGCAAACAAACCTTTTGAAAACACAAATGAGCAAGTATCTAAGAGCCCATGGATAACCATGGATGGAAAGGGTGCTAACACCTTCCCTTTCTATGAATCTACCTCCCGAACCGAGAACTAATCTCAATAAGGAATTTTTCTGTGCTTTTGTCCTTTCCATATTGGAGAAAATAAAAGACGGTGGCGACTCTTGCTTCCGCGACATTTCGCGAACCAGCATTAAACAGTCAGTTCCAGATCCACCGATCATAACCCTCAACAAGGAAATGACTGCCTATTCAAAATAAAATGTCAACATCCGAACCATCATAGGAATATTAGGACAAAGACTCGAACAAGGTCTAACGCACGATCAACTGAGTTTAGGTTTGAAGAACATCACGAAGAGCGGGTGGGTACAAATATAATTTGAGCCTTTATCCTTTGTTTCTTAAACCGTGAACCAGGCCACGTTATAACCCTTAAAAATTCCTAGCTGAAGCATGGGTTAGTTCGAAGGCATACTGTTACGAAAGGTATCCTGACTCCTTAAGGCTTGCTGTAAAATACTGAGTTGACATCACATTTTACAAAATTTGCTTGTTTTACTGAAAATGCATTTTCAAAAATTTCAAGACAAACATAAGCTTTGCATTTTTAATATAACATTGCTTGCATGTGACTATTTGTTTGAACAGCATAGAAGTTCGCACGACGAATGTCTAATGAACAAAAGCACCTCCAATCAAGGGGCATGGCATGATCATTGTCCATCATCTGGGGTAGTCCAGTCAAGATTCAGAGAATCTCTCAAATGCCTAATAGCCTGGGGCAAATCTCCGCCTGAGTCACCTGGGGCATTGGACATGAGTTCCAGCTACGAATCTTGCCTGATCAAACATCTTCTGGTCACATGGCAACACAACAACAAGGGCATCTCCCTACATCCTGAGAGCATGGACATAGTCAAAAAATACTACGCATAATCAAAGACCCGCTAGGTTGACACACCTAGGCAAAAATAAGGGCTTCCCGGCGAACCAAAAGGGTTCGGGCAAAATAAGGGATGAAAATGAAAAAAATCTGTACACCCGACAAGTCGAAAACCTGAAAAGGCGGCTTGGGCAAAAATGGGTATCCCGTTGGATTGAAAACCTGAAAGGGCGGTCCAGGCAAAAGTTAGGGATCAAAGCGTACGACTATGTCCCGTCATCTTGTCACTTGCCTACCAGAAGAAGATTTGTCAAATCGGCAGTCCTCAAGCACCTCTACAGGTACCTTCTCCCACAGAAGTTGGGGCAATAAGAGTTGCCCAAACTGTACAGCTGCTTTCCTCCAGGTATAAGTTAGATTCAGTTGAAGAATTTGACCAAGATACCTTCACTCCCCGTAGAGTAAGACCAGAATCAGCAATACTCTCCCCGAACAGAGTTGGTCTCCCATCAACCCTAACAAGGCACAGTATTCTCCAGCAAGTCAGCAACGCTCTCCCCAAGCAGAGTTAGTCTACTGTCAGCCTTAAGGAAATTGGGTATCCCCAGAAGATCTCAATATTCCCCAGCAGAGTATACAAATGTTCCTAAGCTAGCATCCCCGGCCGTCTTAATATAAGATTATTCCCCGGCGGAATACCAGACACCCCAGTGGAGCTATTCCCCAGTACAGTTCAAAAGTCTCCCCAAGAGAGTTGAATCAATCTCCCCAGTAGATTCTGGGAGCTCATCCCCAGTAGATTCTGGAAGCTTATCCCTGCAGAGTACGAACGCTTCTCCCCGGCTTTATTCAAAATTATTCCCCACCAGAACTTATAACTGGGTTATCCTCAGCTAATTACCACGGAAAGATCGTCCTCGGCGAAGCTCTTCCTACCCCCAACGGAGTTCATCAGAATCCAACAGAGCTTATCAACGGAATCCCCAGCAGAGTTATCATCAAAACCTCAGCAAGGTATCTCTTCCCACAGAATAATTCCCCGCAGAGTAATCTCCTCAACAAGTTTATTCCCCAACGGAGTCATCTTCTCCTACCGGTTTATTCTTACAACCATCATCCCCAGCGGAAACGAAGAACTCTACTCTTCAACATCATCCCAGGATTCAACAAACTCCCGGTATTCGTCAAGGATTTATTTTCCCAGACGAGAATACATTCATAAACATCACATCTCCATACATTATAGCATGCATACGCATCATACAACACAAATCTCATTTATTTTTGAGAACATCTTAAAATCATGCAGTTCATGCATCATGACATTGCATACGACTAATACTTTGCCTTTTCAGAAAAAAGTCAATCAAAAGATGATTACCATCTACCTTTACAGTTCCAGATCAACACCGGTAACAAGCCAGGAAAATTCTGTGGACGATTGATCGTGGGTTAATATCCAAAACCAAACAGAACAATTATCTACTTGATCATCCTCAGGCAACCCTACACCGGTTCCTTTTCTTTCAGAAGAAGTCTTACACGGGCTCATCATCAGGCAACCCTACACCGGTTCCTTCTCAACCTCAGATGTAGTTTTACACGAACTCATCATCAGGCAACCCTACACCGGTTCCTTCTCAATTTTCAGACGAAGTCTTACACGGACTTATCTCAAGATGACCTTACCCTGGTTCATCCAGAAGTTTTACACGAACTTATCATGCAGCAACCTTACCCCGATTCCTCTAGAAGTCTTACACGGACTTATCTCAAGATGACCTGACCCCGGTTCATCCAGAAGTTTTACATGAACTTATCCTGCAGTAACCTTACCCCGGTTCCTCCAGAAGTCTTACACGGACTTATCTCAAGATGACCTGACCCTGGTTCATCCAGAAGTTTTACACGAACTTATCCTGCAGTAACCTTACCCCGGTTCCTCCAGAAGTCTTACACAGACTTATCCCGAAGTAACCTTACCCCGGTTCCTCCAGAAGTTTTACACGAACTTATCCCGAAGAAACCTTACCCCGGTTCCTCCAGAAGTCTTACACGGACTTATCCCGAAGTAACCTTACCTCGGTTCCTCCAGAAGTTTTACACGAACTTATCCCGAAGAAACCCTACACAGGTTCTCTCTCTCCAGACGTAGTTTTACACGGGCTCGTCATCAAAGAAACCCTACACCTACACGGGTTCTCTCTTCCCAAAGATGCAGTTTTACACGGACTCGTCATCAGAAACCCCACACAGGTTTCCTTCTCAGCTCTAGATGCGGTTTTACACGGATTCATCATCAAAGTAACCCTACACAGGTTCCTTCTCCATTTCAGATGCGGTCTTATACGGACTCATTATCAGTAAACCCTACACAGGTTTCCTTCCTCCAAAGATGCAGTTTTACACGAGCTCATCATCAGTCAACCCTACACAGGTGTCCTTCTTTCTAAGATGCAGCTTTACACGAGCCTAACATCAGGCAACCCTACACAGGTTCCCTATTTCAACTTACAAAAATTACACCTCCAGATGGCATCTATAAGCCCATCCACCTGTCAACAGTCTTCAGATGGCATCTATAAGCCCATCCTCCCATACCATCTTTCCAAATGGCATCTATAAGCCCATTCTCGACAAGGTTCTGTCACATCTCCAGATGGCATCTATAAGCCCATCCTCCCATACCATCTTTCCAAATGGCATCTATAAGCCCATTCCCAACAAGGTTCTGTCACATCTCCAGATGGCATCTATAAGCCCATCCTCTTATCCATCATCTCTCCAAATGGCATCTGTAAGCCCATTCCCGACATCACACTGCTGATATTCTACTATGCGAGTGCAAATTTCTGGGCACTTTAGTGTTCAATCATCTTCCACCTTCGGATCACGAAAGGCACGCAAGCCAATCTACGTCCTCATGTATAAGAAGATTGAACAGGGGAAACTGTTGTACCCCAAAATTTTCCCTCCCATATTCTTCAAAGTTTTGACAAGCATCATCTCAATTTGCTCAAGTCTACTCAAGGGTTACACAGTTCAAACACCCTCATAAGCCAGTCAAATTAGGGTTTTGGTTCTTGCAAGGAAGTTGAGGTTTTCAAGGGCTCAATCAAGTCACATATGCCTATACACATTGCCAAGCATCTACATGCCGAGTTTCAAGGCTCACAAGGTCAAGTTGCATAGTCAAAAACCCTAATTGCTTCACAATCAACTGTAGGGGTAAAATGGTCATTTGGCAGTCAAAATTCAAAATTTTTGGTCAACATCTTATTTTGAAGCCACAATCATCATTTGATCAAGTCTTGATCATGATTCTACAAGAATGGCTCAAAAATCATCAAGATGCAAAAGTTTCCATTTTTGGACAGTTGAAAAGTCAACTGTAACTTGACCAAAGCATAACTTTTTCATGGTTCATCAGAAAAATCCCATCCAATGCTCATTTTGAAGGGGAGGAAATTTCCTACAACTCATCTTCACATTCCAAGTCCAAGAAATGCTCTCACAAAAAGTTACCAATTTCAACATTATAGGTCATTTTCAAAAGTCAACAAAAAGGCATTTTAAGTCAAAGACCATAACTTGAGAATTGGTAAATTCAAATGACATGGGACCAAAGGCATTGGTTAGAGGACTTCAAGACCTTTCCAAAATGTCTAAGAACATGTTCATATGATCAAAATTGAGCAAGATATGCATTGGAGAAGTTGGGAAATTTTTGTGAAATGGCAAAAGTCAACTATCCTTTAAACTTCAATTTTTGACAAAAGGGCCCACTTTTTTCCACTTGATTCAGCCTTGTCATGCCACCCACGTGTCCCATGATCAATTTCAAGATTAAACATTAATTTTTCTATTTTTATTTAATTTTATTTGATTTAATTCATTTTAAATCCATAAAATTCAAATAAAATCAAAAAAAATAATTAAATAACATCTTTTGATTTGAATGACTTTTATGTGTCATGGACAACGTACCAATTTCGTGCTAGGGCCATTTTATGCATAAAAATTCAAAATTTGAACAAACTTGGAATGTTTCTTTAATGGTGGTTATGAAGAATCCAAAAACTTAATTGCAAGGGATCATTAGCTCATAATGTGACCTATTCTCATTCATTACTACATATGCAAGTGTAACAAAGCCTCATTCACGACCTAGAGTGTGCACAAACGGCCAGAGAAAAATCCAAAAAGTGTCAAAAAAAAGTGTGAGATCAAAAGGAGCGTTGCAAGCATTTTCAGGCCAAAAGGAGAACATGACTCTCTTCTTTGCCATACTCTGAAGCTAAAGCAACCCTTGCCACGTCCTAAGGTCCATCATACCGCGCTGTAAGTCTTCCCAGGTCCTCCTATAATTTCCATATTATTTTTTTCAATGCTTTCCTGTGCAGATTCCAAGATAAGGTGCACCATAAGCCTCACATCCTAGCGCTCCAAGTGTCCACAGATGCAGATCCAAAGGATGAAAGGTGACGAATACCATGTGCTCAGTCAGAGCATGCTGCAGGCAATCAAGGAAAGTCAACAGGCCTTGTTCAAATGGGCCTCAAATCTCAATCCAACACCCTCAAATTCCAGCCACACCCCCTTGGGTTTTAATCTTCCTTTTTTTCATTTTTATTTGCCTTATTTTCTTATTAACAATTAATTAACCAACTAATATTTTCATAAAAAATCAAAAAAATAGAATTAACATTATTATTATTATTATTATTATTATTATTAAATTCATGTTATTTTTGTAAAATAAATATTAACAAATAAAATAGTTTAATTAGGCAACTTTAACTTTTTTAATAATTAAAATAAGTTTAGAATTAGGTTTTATTAACTTTCAATTTTAATTCCTTTATTTTATTTTCATTAAAAAAACATAAAAAATATAAAAACATTTTTTTAATAATTTAATATATTAGATTAGGCTTTATTTAATTAATTGCATTTAATTCAAAAAAGACAAAAAAATTCAATTTCTTTTCTTAAAAGGGGCAACACCTTTAGAACATTTCCGATTTAATTTTTATTCGCGCATAGTTTATTATTATGTAATTGCTTCCAAGACATGTAATAGATAATTAGGTTTACTGCTTCATTTTAATTTCTCGTACTTATTTACCAAAAACGGGTCTTTGTATTTTTGACGATGTATAGACCCGCGCCTTGTAATAGCGTAGGATTTATGTTTCCGCAATTTACTTTCCGCACCCCCTAACTGTTAAATGCCTGAAAGAATGTATGAAATAATAAAACCAATCCGTAGCTCACAAATGCATGATCAAAGATAAACATAAACTGAATTCAACACACATGCACATGCCACCCCTAGGGTACGCGTCACTGGTTGCCTCGAACGTGGTCATCAAGTATAGGGTGTCTTAGAGGTCGCCCTTTGTCTAGAGATCCAGTTGCCTCGAAACGGTTGCCTCGGATAAAAGGATCTAGGACATTAGGGTTACTTCTAAGGTGTCCTACCGTTGCTTTGGTGACCACATTGTCCCTTTAATCGAATTGACCCGAATACCTCCAACGACGGTGCTACCTACCTCTCAATGGTGGGATAGCACTATCTAAAGGACTCTTACACAGCTTAATTCCTTAGAGTAGGTAGATCTCATGGGTACTTGCTCTTTTCAAAACAAAACAAAAACATCTTTTCACACCTCACACTTTCAAAAGTTTTTCAAACAAAACACTTCATACACTCTTGAGGACTGATACAAGAGTTACTTAGAAGTTTTCCAAACGAACTTTTTTTCAAAATCCACACACACTTAAAAAGCAAACAATCTTTTGAAAACATAAGAGCAAGTACCTAAGAGCCCGTGGATAACCACGGATATAAAGGGTGCTAACACCTTCCCTTTCTATAAATCTACCTCCCGAACCGAGAAACATTCTCGAATAAGGAATTTTGCTGTGCTTTTGTCCTTTCCATGTTGGAGAACATAAAAGACGGCGGCGACTCTTGCTTACCGCGACATTTCGCGAACCAGCTTACAAAAACAGTCAGTTCTATTTCTACCGATCACAGCAGGTATATGGTGAATCCTGGAAAGGTGCACTGACAATCATTAAAATAGATTCTAAGGTTCATAAATAGGTCTCTGAGCAAAGTATTGATTTATGATGGAGCTTGTGATGATGAAAGCTAGTTTGTTTACATTATGTTGTAGAGTTTGTTTCAAGGTGGAGATTTGAGATTTTGGACCAAACTCTAGTATCTCGATAGAGATAACTTCTTGGTTCGATAGAATTTAAGCATGTTATCAAAGTCTATTCACATGCTGATGTCGAAGTCCTGCATGTTGTAGTTGAAGTCCTGTTTGTTCTAGCCGAAATATGCTCAAACATGTAGTAGTAGAAATACCAGGATTGTTAGCATATCAAATTGAGTCTGTTTGTTTAGTCTAATTGTTTAAGTTATCTTGTAGCTTAAGTTAACTTAGTAGTCTATAAATAGACTAGTCCTCACAGGTTATTGAGAGAGGTTTATTGTTGTTATTCACTTGTAATATGTAAACCCTAATAGAGAGAAAGTGAATAGAAAAACAGTTACAACCAATCATATTATTTCTTCTTCTTCTTCTTCTTCTTCTTCTTCTTCCCTCTTCTCTCTCTTTCGTGAAAACCTAATAGAGTTTCTTGTGTTTGTTTAAGATACTCAATTTTTCTCATTGTTTTGATTTGTTTTTGACGGCACTTTGTTACAATAGAGAGCATGAAAAAATTTGCCAAAGTATCAAGGAGAAGTAATTCAAGAGAAGTTAGGTGTATTATTATTATTATTATTATTATTATTATTATTATTATTATTATTATTATTATTATTATTATTATTATTATTATTATTATTATTATTATTATTATTATTATTATTATTATTGTTATTATTATTATTGTTATTATTATTATTATTATTATTATTATTGTTATTATTATTATTATTGTTATCATTGTTATTATTATTATTATTATTGTTATCATTGTTATTATTATTATTATTATTATTATTATTATTATTATTATTATTATTATTATTGTTATTATTATTATTATTGTTATTGTTATTATTATTATTATTATTATTATATTATTATTATTATTATTATTATTATTATTATTATTATTGTTATTATTATTGTTATTGTTATTATTATTATTATTATTATTATTATTATTATTAATATTATTATTAATATTATTGTTATTAATATTATTGTTATTATTATTAATATTATTATTATTATTATTCTTATTGTTATTGTTATTATTAATATTATTGTTATTAATATTATTGTTATTATTATTAATATTATTATTATTATTATTATTATTATTATTATTATTATTATTATTATTATTGTTATTGTTATTGTTATTGTTGTTGTTATTGTTGTTTTTGTTATTGTTGTTGTTATTGTTGTTGTTGTTGTTGTTGTTGTTGTTATTGTTGTTGTTGTTATTACTATTGTTATTACTACTATTATTATTGTTGTTATTACTATTGTTATTATTATTATTGTTGTTGTTATTATTATTGTTATTATTATTATTATTATTATTATTATTATTATTGTTGTTGTTGTTGTTGTTGTTGTTGTTGTTTTTGTTGTTTAGGTTTCAATATGTATTTCATATTATTATAATTTTGTTTTAAATGATTGTAATTTTAATTTTGAATCTATGTTTCAAATTAGTTGTTGTAAAACTAGTCATTGTAAAAGTAGCCGTTATAAAAAATTAGTCGTTGTAAAAAAACTAGCCTATATATTCCTCACATGTTCTCCATTCTATTATCATGGTCATATCTTCCATGGATCCAAACGCTGAAAGGGATAAAATCTGAAATGAAGTCGTAGAAGATTTCCTTAACGATAACATTGAGGAAGAGGTGATAAGGTTAGTACGAGAGGCACAACAACAAGCTAACAATACAAGTAAGCGTAGAAAAAGAAGAACAGTGATATATCAAAGTGGTGAAGAAGGACATAATCGACTATTCAATGACTACTTCTCTGAAAATCCTGTATACATGGAGACTTAGTTCAGATGAAGGTTCCATATGCGATGACATGTGTTCCTTTGCATTGTTGAAGCTCTTATAAATCATGACAAGTACTTTCAAAGAAGGATTGATGCAGCGAGTAGAATAGGACTCTCACCATTGCAAAAGTGCACAACTACTCTTCGTATTATAGCAAATGGATCTCCAGTTGACAATGTGGATGTCTATGTTCACATTGGTGAAAGCACGACATTTGAGTGATTAGACAAGTTTATAATGGGCGTGTGCATAATATTTGGTGCTCCATACATGAGAAAGCCAAATAATGAAGACATTACACACCTACTACAAATTAACCCGACACACAACTTTCCAGGTATGTTGGGTTCAATTGATTGTATGCATTGGGAATGGAAAAATTGTCCTGTCGCATGGAAAAGTCAATTTTTTAGAGGTGATCATGGTAAACCCACAATCATGCTTGAAGTTATGGCATCTCAAGACTTGTGAATTTGGCATGCATATTTTGGCACAACGGGTTATAACAACGACATTAATGTGTTAAACATGTCTGATGTGCTTAATGATGTTTTAAATGGAAAAGCTCATGCAGTACAATACACGGTGAATCAGGCAACATATCACATGGGATACTACATAGCAGATGACATTTATCATGAGTGGGCAATATTTGTCAAGACCACCCATATGCCGCAAGAAGAAAAGAGAAAGTTATTTACCCAAAGACAAGAATCGACACATAATGATGTCGAACATGCATTTGGAGTGCTCCAAGCCAAATTCACTATTGTACATGGTCCACCGCGTGCTTGGCATATGAATACAATGAAACACATAATGTTAGCATATGTATCATATTGCATAACATGATTGTCGAGGATGAGCGAGACACGTGTTCTGATAATTTTGATTACAATCATGTTGATAATAATTTCTCCGCAACTGAAGTATTTATGGGTCCTTATCCCAATTTGGCAACATTGTTTGAAAGGATAACACATGTTCATCAAAAGCAAAATCATTGTCAACTTCAAGCAAACTTGGTGAAACATATTTGAGAGAGATTTGATCATGAGAATAACGAAAGTTAATTTTTATTTTATTTTGCATTTCGATTAAAATGTAATTTGTTGTTTATTATCATATATTATTTTATATTCTTATGAATATGTAATATTTTTTATGTATTATTGTTGCACATTATATATCATTTTTAATTTTATAATTTTATATACTTACTATTACTTACAACTTTTTAAGTAAAATTTATTAAAATACTTTTCTTTGCAACTTTAATAACTAATGTTTTTTGTCAAAAAAATAATTAATATTTTTATCCATTTTAATTAAAATAGTTATATTAACATTGATATTAATTTGAATCAAAATTAATTACAAATAAAAAAAATATAAAATGTGGATCAAATTTTAATTCTTTATAAACAAAAATCATTAAAGTAAAAACTTATCAAATCAACTATAAATTTTTTAAATTCTACAAATTACTTTGGCCCTTAATTTATCCACTTAGTTTACCCTCATTAAAAATGCTCTAACAAAAATATTAAATTGAAAAACATTTGACACCAAAAAAAAAAAAATTAAAAAATTAATAAAATTAATGACATTTGAAAGCATCATATACTCATATAGAGATAGGACTGATTTAATAGTTTACTTTACAATATATCTAACTTATCTATTTAATTTTTTATTGTAAACTTCATATTCAAATTTCAAACTAAAAATACCTTTTTGGTGTGTTTAAGTGTGATAAAATGAGTCGTAGTTTATTGGGCCGGTCTGTCTACATGTCAAAAAATAGTGGGTTGAGTTAAAATTTTGGACCCGCATCCATCAAAATATGTCCTATTAAAGATTGTCGTCCGTTAAAGTTTGTTCCGTTAAAATCTGCGGTCTGTCAAAACCCGCCGCACATATTCGTTATATTTGTCTTACTTTAAATTTGTTATTTTTTAATTAATTCTAGTAGGTACAATTCTTGATGGTTTTATTTTATATATTTATTTGTGAACATATATAATATTTTTTAAAATAAATTTTAGAGTTAAATATACAAACCCTCCTGCAATGTTAGCGAGTTTAGGTTTTAGTCAGTGGTAAATTTTTTTATAAAAAAAATCCTCTCGTAATTTTCAGATTCTCTCAGATAACCCTACCTGCCACATTGCAATAAAGATTCTCTTTAACTGCCTATGTGGCAATCCACATGGTATTTAATTATTATTTTTAAATAAACGTATTATTGTTTATATTTTTTATTTTTTTCATTAATTTTAATTAATTAATTTATTAACTTTTTTAAATTAAGAAATTATTTATATTGTTGGAGAATTGGATCATATCATTTCACACAAAAGTTAATAGTTTGTACATTAACAGTTAATACAAGATCAATAGCTGAAAGCAAGATTATAACCATGAAACTCCACAAGATGGTTACAATATTGAAAACGGGACAAGGTTCTGTAATCCTAGAGTGAACCAAGACAACATTGAAAATAGAAGAATAATAACTACCGAACAATGAAAATCGAAAACTTCTTAACAGGTAAACAGTGAACTCCTGCACTGGCACTAAGATGTACAACTTAAAAATATCAATGTTTCAAGGTAATTGACTGTAAAGATTTTTTTCTAAGAATGAATCGATAAAAAATTATTTCTAGCTTTTGCACAAGGATACATACACAAGAAGAAGGATACTTACACAACTTGGCGTTGATTCTAGAAAATAGAGTAAGAGTGAAAATCCTTAGTAGGATCAAACCAAAGGTTAAGTCTTTGTTCACGGTTACCAACTCCATTAACATAAACATTTGTTTAAACAGAATAAGGTTCACCTGTGTTGTTTCCTAAAAACTCAAAATCAAACTCGTTGTGCTTTGTACCCTCCGATGACATCTATATATTTCACAAGTATGTATTAGATTCCTCAATAATATGAGATGTTATATATTTTTAATATTGAATTTGTTCATACTTACATAGAAAGCAGTAACAGTTCTAGTAGAATCACCTTCAACAAGCTTAAGTTGGATAGATACTTTTCCAAACATGTACTTGTTTTTGGATCCAAAACCAACACCTGAAGAGTTGTCAAGTTTGAGTTTAAGGAGATCTCCTTCGTGAACAAAATGGTCAAAAGCCTAACTTAGTTGAAAGAGTTCATCAAACTTTGAAGAGGTGGACATTAATACACAAAATATCAACATAAGACACACAAACAGACCATAACACTGTTTACAGTGATTTCTAGTAAACAACCGCTAGTCTTCCAATTTACTAATTATTATTGGTTACTTGCGGGATCGACTAGATTGATCCTAGAACACATGTGTCATAACTCATTTTTATGTTCATATCTATTATATTGATAGACTTATTGTATGTTAAGTTCGAATATGAGATTCTTAGGAAAGATTTCTAAAATGGTCTATAGGAATAAACTAACTGAATGTAGGCAGGAAAGGCTTCGAATTAGACTTGGGCTTGAATGTAAAGATAAGTGTTTGACTAAAAGGATAAAGTGAAAGTAAAGTTTCTAACAAAGTGACTGTGTTTAAAGGCAAGTAAAACAAGGAAATGTAAGGGAATCGAAGGATTTAAAGGGCAAGGAAATACTGTAATGCAAGGAAATTGAAGGATTTAAAGGGCAGAAATATTGTAATGCAAGGAAATCGAAGGATTTAAAGGGCAGAAATACTGTCTAACGAAGTGACTATGTCTAAAGGCAAGTAAAACAAAGAAATGCAAGGAAATCGAAGGATTTAAAGGGCAAAGAAATACTGTAATGCAAGGAAATCGAAGGATTTAAAGGGCAAAGAAATACTGTAATGCAAGGAAATTGAAGGATTTAAAGGGAAGAAATACTGTAATGGCGAACTAAATATAACAAGACTTGTATTAAAATTGTAAAAAAGTAATGATGTTCAACACGTACATTGTATCTTCTGACTCGTTTTCCTTAATTCACGGTAGTTTGAGTATTCTGAGATCTCTTAGTACATAAAAGTGAACATTTTTTCATAAAAGTGAACATATTTTAAATCTAACATAAGAACACCTATTTATAGTGTCTTGACCCTAACGGCCCTATTCTAAAACCACGCCACGTTCGAAGCATGCAGGCTTCCTATGTTTGCTGACTTCCACGCGTCTTCTACAATGGCGCTCTTTATTTGAAGATCGAAATCTGTACCAATTGAAGCATCTTGTTTCTTCGTTGCTTTCGAAATAACCCAATTACTTGGACCGTTTCCAATTTCTGGCGCCCTTGCATAAAAGGAGCTCTTTATAATTCGAATACTAAAAAAGTCCAAATCGAAATCTGCTAGAAATCGAATAATCCTTCCACATAATGACTCCATATTTCCCACCAATATCCAATATTGATATTAATCTCCTTAGGTACTTTATTCGAAATATTATTTTGATAGTGGTTTCTTCCTTATTCGAAATAGCCAGCTAACAAATTGCCCCCCAAGAACATGTATTTCGACAGATATAAAGAAATACTTGTTCTTTGACTCATCCAGGCTATTTCGAGAGTATCAAAAACTCATGCAAAATCAACTTATGCAAGAGCAAGTTTGCTAAGTTGAAAACGAAACAATCCTTATTTTGCTTGAGCATTTTAACCACTTTGCCTTTTAAATTGGGACTAAGCTTCGCACTGATGTATGTAATCCTTTTTTCAACACCATCCCCAATATCAACTTCCTCCAAAGGATCTTGGGCCAGCATCTTAGCGCTTGATGACTCTGGATCCTTTTCGAACCCCAAGGGCTCTTGATCATAAATGGCATCTAGTCTTTGATCCATCAACTCAGAAGTTTGTCCATCACATGGTGAGGACGAATGGTTTCTTTCAGGATTTGCTATTTCTTTTTTGTCTATGGCTTTAACAACCATGTTTTGTATTTCGGCTTCGAGAGCCGTTCTTCGTTTGTTCTCAGCCAGATAGGCCGAAATCTTTTGGTAGTAATTTGATTCAGTCATAATAACCTTCGCTTGCCCAGCCAGTTGGCCGTATCGTAGAAGTCTCTCCATCTTTCTCAGTCACCTGCCCATCCCACATGATTTCCCTATCCCATTGGAATCCATTGGGACGCAAGGTTAGGGAATAATAAGCGTTTTCATTACGCTCGAAATATTCCTCAGGTGGGTGACATGGCCCTATGTTGGCCATATTTCTGTCGAAATTTCTTTTGTCCACATTGTTGATTTCTGCCATATAGTAACTTTGGTCTGCTTCTATATTTTCAACAATCCCATTATCTCTCCACAACACCAGCCTTTGATGCATTGAAGAAGGTACTTCTCCAACTCCATGGATTCATTCCCTGCCAAGCAACATATTGTAATTTGCTTTTGCAACAATGACCATAAACATTGTTGGCCTTGTAAGGGAACCAACTGTCAGGTTAACTTGTATTACTCCCAAAGTTTGGCCAACCTTCCCTTCATAATTCGAAAGCACCATGTTGTGAGGTCTAACATCTGAATCCTACATTCCTATTCTCTTTAGCATGAATTGGGGCATCAGATTGACAGCAGCTCCACCATCTACCAGAACCTTGTTCACACCATATTGTTCCACCTTTGCCCTGATGAATAAGGGTTTGAGATGGTTTTTCATTCCTACGTCTGGCTTTTCGAAGAAAGCATTCTGCTCTTCGACCGCTCCATTGTTCATCACATAATAGCATACTGTCCTATGTATGGCCATTTCGTCCTCATCAGTCCCCTCATCAGCATAAACCTCTATTTCCTGATTGTACTCACAAGGCAGCACCGAAACTACATTGCAGTTTGCATTGAAGAAGGATTCCCCCTCAGATTCGAAGGAATCAGTCATCAAGTCCTCTTCGTTCGCAGCTTCCTTCTGAGTCCTATTTTCTTTAGTGTCCTTCTGTGGAGAAAAAAGTTTCCTGGATACTGGGGGTTTTCCCCCAGTCTGGTTCAGTGATGTTGGGTTATTGATACTGGATTCTCCCACTCCCGTAGGCTTCGAATCCCCTGCAGCTTTTTGGTTTCTCTGGTGTTTGCGCCACTGAGAGCGAGACATTGGGTTTCTGCCTTTATAATTCTCCAATCTTATTTCTTCCCTCCTGTTTGAATTGAATTGCCACCTGTAAGCCATTGCAGTCCTGCCTCCTCGATCGAAGCTGCGCCACTTCCCTTTTCCCTTATCAGCATTCACTTGCAGCCATCTATTAGTGGGGATTTCTGCAGGTAGTTTAAAGGAAACTCTCTTTGCTCCCCTGGGATAAGGGCTATCTGGCCTCCTTGGCATACTTATGGCTGTGCTAACAAGGTTCGAAGGCATTCCGCCTTGGTGCCCCCAGCCTGACGCAAACGTAATTCTCTCGAATGCTTCACCATTTCCTTATCATACACTGCTGCACATCTGGGACATATTAAGCATTTTGTTCCAATCTTGTGGCAACGAACCAGGAATTTGAGCAGACTTTCATCAGCTTTTGGATAGACTTTGTAGAGTTGGTTGTCTTGCCTCCAGTTGACTCCTGTTCATTCACGCTGGGCCCTTTCGAATTCAGCAACAATTCTGGGGTTGCAGATGATACTGCACCTTGGGCATAGCAACTTTTCCTGATTTTTCTTATGACAGTGGAAGAGATATTCATGCAAACCTGCGTCCTTTCTAGGTAAGTTCTCTCTTCTTTTTTCTCTTTCCCTCTTTAAACAGCGTTCCACTTCTTCCATTTCAGTGTTAGGCTGTTTGAAGTCCACCATATTCACTCCCAGCATTTGGTCATCAGAAATTTTGACTTTTTCAAATTTCATCCTAAGACCTTCAGTGGCCTTAGCTAATTTTCTATCACTTAATATCTTTGCTTTGAGCACCTTTGGGAGGCCATCAGTAGCCTCTATTTCGTTTTTGATCAATGGGAGGCCATCAGTAGCCTCTCTTTCGTTTATGATTAAGATGAAGTCCCTATCCTCTTCGAATTCCTCCTTCGACTCAACTTTCCCCTCAGCAATTTCCACCACATTGATGTCTAGAGGTTCAACATAGTTAGTCTCCGCCATCAGCAACGGATCAGTATCAACTTTCATTGGATTCTTTCCCTTGTCTGAGAACTCCAGCCTGCCATCTTTGATTGCATTCTGTATCAGATCCCTGAAAAGAAAACATTGTGAGGTTTTATGGCCTAAAAAGTTGTGATATTTACAAAAGCCCCTCTTTTTCCTTTGTTCAAACGGAGGAACCTTAAGGTTAGGAGGAACTATTAACTGGCCATCTTTAACAAGTAGATCAAATATCTCATCACATTTAGTTATATCGAAAGTATAGATTTTCTTGGGAAATTTATCATTCCTTTCACTTTCGACCGAATCCTTTCCATTGGAAGGAAGTAGAACTTTGCAAGCATAAGGGGGTGCTTCTTTTAGTTCTGCAAGATCTATTTCGAACTGATCGAAATCATAAGGGTCTTGAGGATTATCTATGTTTTCCTCTTCAACCTCTATGTAGGCTATTCTCTCTTTCCTATGATTTTTACTAGCCCTGGCTTTTTCAACTTTTAACCTTTCGACCTGACGCACTATGTCCGCTAGTTGGGCCATATCTCTAAGATACTGTGTATCCAATTTCTTTCGAATGGAATAATCTAGGCCCCCAGCAGCCATTTCGACCAATTCATGTTCAGGGACCACTGTGAAGCATCTGGATTTTAATAAACGGAATCTATTCAAATATTCATCTATTGGTTCCGTGAATTTTCTCTTAATGCTTGATAGTTCCTTGAGACTGATTTTAGACTGACCCATATAAAATTGTTCATGGAAAAGTCTTTCTAAATAAGGCCATGTGTCCACAGATCCAGGGGGCAAGGTGGTGAACCAAGTGAAAGCGTTCTTTGTTAAAGAACTTGGGAAGTATTTTATCCTAAGATTTTCATGATTTGCTATATCTCATGCTTCTGTTAAATATCTTGCTATATGTTCCACTGTTGATTCACTTGTATCTCCAGCAAATTTCGTGAATTTAGGAACTTTAACGCCCCTGGGTAATTCTGTTTGCAAAACATAATCTATAATAGGAGATGTGTAATTTGGCCTCCTAAATCCTGAATTTAAACCATTCTGGGCCATTATTCTTTCAATCATGGCGGTGAGGTTATTTTCTGCCACTAAATTGTCATTCCTAATTCTATGAACAATTTCGTCTGCATTTTGGTCCCTATTCACCATTATTATAGGTCTAGGCTGTTCATTCTGAACTTCCTGAATTCCCTGGTCTCTTAATATTACCCCTATATTTCTTTCTTCGACCACTTGTACAGGGGGTCGAATTTGTTAAATTATGGGTTCTTCATTTCAAATTACCACTGGGTTTTGCCTACGCCTTGCAGGCGCATTAGGGGCACCAAAAAAATCTGCTATTCTGGCCATCTGGGCTGCATTTTCTTGGTTTGTTCTATTTATATTCTGGATTAGGGGATTGAAAATAGCATTCATTTCGCGGGCTAGGATGCCTACCATATCATGATTGCTATCATCCATTTGTTGCCTAAGTGCTGCCTGACTATTAGTTGTAAGAGTAGGCATTTGGGCAAAGTTTCCTATATTCTGGAAATTTGTACCCAAATGGTTCATTCCTGAACCAGATCCTTGGAGTAGGGACGAAGTTGTTGTATTATGTAACCCTGCCATAAACGAAGATGGCATCCCATACTGAGGATTTCTGGGTCTCAAAGGTTCGAAACCTAGAGGCCTAGGGGGGGTCGAATACTGTTGATTCCCTATGTGTGGCACGGTTTGCACTGAAGACACGTTTGATGGCATGTCTAATATACTTACTGGGATCGTATTCGGACTGCCAACAGGAATGGCATTAGAGGCATCAATCAAACTTGAAACGATTGTTGCAGCCCCCTGTGGGGAATTCTGTACCCCATCTTGGTTGGTTGTATTAACCATTGTTTTGGTACGTTGTTTTCTGGGTATATATGGATTGTTATTCTTTATTTTGCCGCTTCGAAGGTTCATGTATCGAAACGCGCTCCACACTCAGAAAATCCTAAAACTTCTCTAATATGTTTGATAAAACTTTTTGTTATGACACTGTCCCACTGGATGTGCCAATTTGTTTACAGTGATTTCTAGTAAACAACCGTTAGTCTTCCAATTTACTAATTATTATTGGTTACTTGCAGGATCGACTAGATTGATCCTAGAACACATGTGTCATAACTCATTTTTATGTTCATATCTATTATATTGATAGACTTATTGTATGTTAAGTTCGAATATGAGATTCTTAGGAAAGATTTCTAAAATGGTCTATAGGAATAAACTAACTGAATGTAGGAAGGAAAGGCTTCGAATTAGACTTGGGCTTGAATGTAAAGATAAGTGTTTGACTAAAAGGATAAAGTGAAAGTAAAGTTTCTAACAAAGTGACTGTGTTTAAAGGCAAGTAAAACAAGGAAATGTAAGAGAATCGAAGGATTTAAAGGGCAAGGTGAAATTCTGGCTGCAGATACTCAATGTCACGTTTAATGTTATGACACAGTATCTGACTTTCTATAAGACAGTTGTTGTACCCCAAAATTTGCCCTCCCACTTCTCATTGATTTCTCATCACAAAGCCCTTGAAGCTCAGGATCCAGTTAGGGTTTCATCTGCTCAAGACCTCTCCTTGCACTGTGGACTCAAAATTAGGGTTTGTGTTTGCATAAAGATGTTTTGACCCAAAATGCCCAAGATGACTTTCATGCTTCATATTGGACTCCCAAGCTTACCCATATCAAGTTTCAAGCCTTGATTCCAAGTTTTGACCAGTCAATTGGACAGTTGACCTAGAAATCAACTGTATTGGGGAAAAAGTCAACTGTGGCCAATTGACAGTCAAACCTCATGAAATTTGACCCACATCAACATTATGAACTCATATGAACCATTTGATCAAGTTTGGACCATAATTACATAAGAAATTTGATCAGATCACCAAAAGGGCAAAATGGTCATTTTTAGGGTTTTGACTGTACCAAGGCAATTTTTGACTGTTTGACCTAGCCAATGGCAAACCAAGCTCACATATGGACTCAAGGACCCCATGGAATTGTCTTGACATTCTCAACAAGCTCAAAAGATCCCAAGTACACAAGATTGACAGTTGAATTTCCCAGTCAATTGATCAATTTTGACTGTATACTGAAAAGTCAAACTTTGACTTTTTGGTCAAAATCAAAAGTCAAGATTCATTTTTCATCAAAACATGCCAATTTATGAAACTTGTTCACCAAGAAATCACAAAATGCAAATTAGGGTTAGAAAATGGAATTTTTCATAACTTAGAATTTTTCTAAGTTATGAAAAACCCTAATTTTTCCCCAACTTTGCCCCACCTTTTCACCAAGATCCATTTGGATTCAAACAAAAGTCAAAACATGAAAGTTGTAGCTTGTTGCATAATCTACAACTTTGATTCACAAAGTTTTCTCATTTGAAGCTTGTATCTCAAGTTACAAATTTTTGAATAAGGGCACTAAACCATTTTTTAACTTAGTGGAATTTTAACCTATTTTGACAAGGTTTTCTACCCCACTTCAAGGCCATTTTCCATACACTTCCACTTGGAATTTCAATTTTCATTTTAAATATGGATTGTAGTACACATTCCAAGCTTTCCAAAATGTCCAAGAACTTCTCAAACAACCTCATGGTTAGAGAGAATCGAATTTCACAATATAGCAAAAAACCACTTTGTTCATGACCAAGTTCCATGTCCATAACCTTACCATTTGAACTCAGCATGCTTTAGGCAAGATTACAGGTCCTTAAACCAAGTTACACTCCATAATTTAATGCATATTCAATGTGTTAAGGTGTTGTTCTTTGAGTGCAAGCATTGTATGAAGGTTTAATCCCAGTTTAGATAAAGCATTCTTTCCATTTTTGCAAAAGTTTGCTTTATGTCAATTGGTAAATCAAGGAGGTACAGATCAAATCTCTCTAGCACAAGATTATGGGCATAACACTCTGATCAAGAGAAGCTTATGCAGCTCATTAGGGGGTCCTCTACTGACCTAGAAACACCAACTTGCTTTTGTTGCTTAAGAAAGAAGAAAAGTGACATAACTGGTAGGAACTTCCATCTCAGCCTAAGAACACAAAAGCAAATATTGTAGACACATTCCAAACATCCCAACCAAGCTTTTGCACGAATCCTTGACCTCTAAAACACTCCCCATCTCAGAAACACCATCAAACTGCTCTAACAGGGCAAGGCCTGCAGTTTGAGTGCTATCTCTCAATCCCTTCAAGCATTCTTGTCCAAACTTGTTCCTCTACCTTCCTTACAACCTATGCAAGCTATCCAGAAGCTAAGGCACGATCTGTAATTGCTCTAACCACTTCCACCATTTTCACATCTTTGACTTGCAGGTGAAGTTCTACAGCTTGATTCAGAAGCTTTCAAGACAAAGTAGACATTGGAATAGCATCCCTGAACCTCAAGGAAGCTTTTCCAATCACCACCTTGCACTGAAAGTTCCTACATCTCCAGATAGAAGTTCAACTGAATAGGTAAAAGTTTGAATTCGTATCTCTCTTATTATGCATCATTAGTCTTAAGTTTGTGAAGAAATAATGTCATACTCATGCCACTGAACATGTCCATGTCTTTACTTTTCATTTCTTTTGCCTGAGTAGAGAGAATTTAGAGTTTGAAAATGACAGAAAACTTAGGTTAAGATTTGGGATCACTAAAATTCTCTCTCATTTTTTAGAGTTAGGAGATGTTCTTTGCATATTTGGAATCGTGGTTTCATGCTTAACATCTTTTGTGTTGGAAGTTTGTTCAAAAAATCAAAGAATCAGGATTTCAAACGAAGCTTGCAGGTGCGCGTTTTGTTGTACAGAGGTTGAAGAAGAAGTGGTCTGGGCTGGGCCTGGAACTATTTTCTTTTCACACCCTATTTCCATGTTCATACCCCCCAAGCCCATTTGCTTTATTTTTTATGATTTTTGACATTTTCTTTTTTTATTTGATTCATTTATTTTTTCTCAGCATGTTAAATTTTTGAAAATATTTTTCTCATCATTTTTTGATTTTATTTGGTATTTATTTGATTTTCTTTTGATTTATACATAAATAAATATATATTATCATTTAGAATAAATGGAAAAATAGTGTAAATACATTTTTATTTTCATTTTTATTCTCTATATTACCCTCTGAAAATATTTTATATAAAAAATACCATTTTCTAAAAAATGTTAAATATTATTATTACTTATCCATAATACATATTTAAAATAATGTAAATATAAAAACATATTTATTAATATATTTAGAATAAAATATCAAATAATGTACATATTATATTTTTTTATATTTAATACTAAAAAATGCCTTTTTTACAAATATACCATATTTTATTTTATTCTTGTATGTAAATAATAAATATTATGTGAATTAATTAATTAATATTCATTTTGATTAAAATTAGGGTTTTTGCCCTAAGTATGAAAATACTCCAAAAATAATACCTTTTTATTTTCTTATTTTATTTTACATAAACAATACTTTTCTCATACATATAAAAAACTTTCTTTTAGCATTTTGCATATTTATCTCATTTTTATTTAATTGTGCAATTAAATTACCTTGCAAATATTCAAAATGATGTAATAGCTTAGATTTAAATTCTTGTCCAAATAACCCCCATTTGAAACATTGTACCCCCCTCCCTATATTATTGTGATGTAATAGCGTAGGAATTTAAATTTTGCACTTTTATCGCTTTTTAACATACTATGCTAGAATTAGGGTTTTGTATGCGAATAAAAATGAACAAAATAGTTGGACCTAATACAAGATAAATGAGCATGAAAATAAACAACACATATCACACTTGCACCCCTAGGGTATTCCACTTGTTGCCTTTCAAAAATGGGCCATATTGTATGTTGAACTTCTTTGGGCAAAGCAAACAATTTGAATGATCATAGTCCCTCGATAAAACTTTTCAAAACAAACAAAAACAAATGATCAAGTCCCTTAAAGAAAATTGCCCAAAGACATTTAACAATATTGCGATTATGGTCTAAACGACGACCCGCGCCTGTCCCTTACATCTCCTAAGACAAGATTGTCCACTAAATGCAATGGTGGAACAAAATTGTCAAAAGGTTTAAAACATGACAAAAGTCTTTGAGAAAACTTTAGGGTAGATAAACTCTTAAGTACTTGCCAACTTTCCAAGAAAACACTTGCCTAATTTCAAAACCCACTTCACAAACACTTTCAAAAATCAACTTTTCAAACCCTTGAAACATCTTTTAAAAGATAAAACACCTTTTGTAAAACATTCGAGTAAAGAATTGTTACAAGGTTAGCCTAATACAAGGCATCTTTTCAAAACATTTTCAAAGCCACACACAAAGCACCATTTCAAACAATTGAAAACCAAGGCAAGTTGATCTAAGCAAGTACCTAAGAGCCCATGGATAACCATGGATAGAAGGAGTGCTAATACCTTCCCCTTCTATAATCTACTCCCCGAACCCAAGAAAAATCTCAAAGGTTTTTGCTGTGCTTTTTAAACCTTTCCTTAGGATAAAATAAAAAGTTGGTGGCGACTCTTGCTCAACCGAAACATTTGCGAAAACAAACGCGAAACCCTAGTCAGTTCTCCCACCGTATCACAGAACTGGCGACTCTGCTGGGGATATTTTTTTAAAGTGGAGTAACCTTAGGGCTTATATCACCCTCTTGCATGACTAATTGTTTGAATTGATTGCTTTATATCTTGGCTCTATTGTTTGGGTTTGCAATCCTCCACCCAGATTTTGGGAAACATTCATAGATAGCAATATGTTGTGGAAACTGTGCGGGGTATACCGACACGGTCTAAGCAATAGCTATATTAGTGCGACATATTTGTGAGTACCGGTAACCCTTGAGTTCAATCAAGGAGAGTACGGGGCCGCTGAATGATGTCACTAAGCACTAATGACCTAGAACCTTACTTGACCATCTTGGCCTTTTATTAGGGGTAGTGAGATGACCGGCTTTGGTGCAGTCCGAAGTTGGTAGATACTCGATACTACACTCATTGAGGGATGTTTTCTTGGAATATTTTGGTCGCTAGTTAAGTGGCTAAACCAAAACAATGAACAATGAAAACAATCCAGTGATATTGAGCTCCTTAGAACCCGATTACTATTTATAGGACAGGTTTTTAAGCCAACTACACTCAAGAGGGTACTTACCTATGAAACCCCATGCCAGCCTGAAACTAGGGTTTGGTGTGATTTGCTTGTACATATGTTTTATGCATACATCATAAACATCATAAAACATCATAAGCATTCACTAACCATTTCAAGGGTTTGGATCTTCATCTTTGTTCTTGTTTTGTAGGACATGGAAATCCCTCGCAGAAATACCATTCAAGTCAACCTTGTGAGAATCTCTCCTCAACTCAGGGAGATCACCTCAAGAATTCCGGAAAATTCATCCTTCAGTGAAAGACATGGTAGACTGCTCAGCCTAGTCAACACCAACATTAAAGAAGACATGATGAAAGTACTATTCCAGTTCTTTGACCCTCTTCACCATTGCTTCACTTTCCCTGATTATCAGTTGGTTCCCACTTTGGAGGAGTTTTCTCAACTCCTAAGAATCCCTATCCTTAATCAACTACCCTTCAACGGTACGGAGAAGGAACCAAAGCCTGAAGATGTTGCTCGAGCACTACATCTACAACCATCTGAAATCAAGGGGCATTGGGAAACCAGAAGCGGCGTCAAAGGATTCTTAGCAAAATTCTTGTTTGAGAACGCACAAGAATGCTGGAATTCTCTAGACCTACAAGCTTTTGAGGAGATTGTAGCTCTTCTCATCTATGGGTTGGTCTTGTTCCCAAATCCTGACCAATTGGTAGATGTCAACGCCGTCAAAATCTTCTTGTCCAGAAATCCCATACCAACATTGCTTGGGGATATCCTTCACTCATTTTACACACGAACAATGAGAAAGAGGGGTGTTCTCATGTGCTGTACTCCTATCCTTGCAAGGTGGTTTATTTCGCACCTTCCACAATCTGTCTTGAAGAATGACCAAGGTACAAGGTGGTCCCAACGATTGATGACTCTCACTCATTCTGACGTGCATTGGTGTTCTCGGTCCAGAGAAAATGTCATCATCATCGATCGTTGCGGAGAATTTCCTAATGTTCCTTTACTTGGAATTAGAGGAGGTATCACCTACAACCCTTGCCTAGCTTTGAGGCAATTTGGATATGCACGGAGGGATAGCCCTCATGACATGTTGATTCCTAGCCTAGTTTTTGACTTCGACAACGATGCGCAAGGACTTCGCCAAAGATTCATCAGAGCTTGGGGAAAACTCAACAAGGTCGACAGCAAGACTCTGGGACACAAGAACTCCATCCCTCTTGAGCCCTATCTCAAGTGGGTACGAGCCCGAGCCCAAAGTCTAATGATGCCTTATCCTCATGTACTCCCAGTGATTAAAGAGCCCGTCAATGAAGGAGAGGTTCCCTATACCATCCTACACCCAGACATGCCTACATCGTGGGAGGAAATGCAGAAAAGCTGGATTCAGCTCAAGGAGGAACGGAACACTTTTGAAGCTAGCTACTACGCCAGTGAAAAGAAGGTTCTAGAGCTTACCCGCCGACTCCACGAGCAAGAGGTCCTCAATACCTACATCGCACCAAAGAGGATGCGCAATGTCTTTCTACCTTAAGAAGTTTATTTTGTAATATTTGGCCCATGGGGGATTCATGTACTAACAAATTTCTTCTTATTAATATGACGTGCGTTCTTCTTTGTCTGAAACAATTTTGAATGTCCTAAATCCTTGAATGCATTACATGCATCAACATACCATTCATCATGTGCATAAGCAGGTCTCACTCCAGGTTTCCTTATCTATCTGTTGTTTATTTCAGTAGGATGGATCTCGAGCAAACAGTCAAAGATCTACAGGCTCAGAATGCACAGTTCCAGCAACTCTTGATGACTTTGGTTAAGAGTCAAGAAGACATCAAGGCTCATTTGGAGAACAAGGACCCAGTGAAGAAGAAAAAGAGGGTCGGAGTGGCTACTTTGGGGAGAAGATTTGACAGAGAAGCTCGGAGAGTGCTTGAATTTCCTCCTACTTCTGATGAGGGGACTAGTAAAAGAGATCGGGTTGCGGCACCTTCTGAGTCTGATGCGGAAGAGGAAGAAGTTGAAGAGGATGAAGATTATTCTGACCAGCAGTATCCTCCAGCTGATGACAAATATAAAGGTTTAGAAGACAGATTGGCTGCCATGGAATTGCAAAGGGTACCAGGTTTGGATTTTGAAGACATGGGTTTGGTTGCCGGGATAGTGATTCCCCCGAAATTCAAAGTTCCAGTGTTTGTGAGGTATGATGGGCTGTCCTGTCCCAAAATGCATCTCAGGTCTTATGTGAGAAAGATTCAACCCTATACGGCAGATAAAAATCTCTGGATTCATTTCTTTCAAGATAGCCTGTCGGGAGCTCAGTTGGAATGGTTTTATCAGTTAGAAGGAACCAGTGTCAGAAATTGGGAAGATTTGGCCACCGCTTTCTACAAACAATACCAGTATAATTCTGATCTTGCTCCTACTCGTACCCAACTTCAGGGTATGTCACTAGGAACAAGTGAGGGATTCAAGGAATATGCACAAAAATGGAGGGATTTGGCTGGCAGGGTGCAGCCTCCTTTAACCGACCGTGAACTCGTTGATATGTTTCTTGGGACCCTATCTGGGCCATTCTTCAATCATTTAATTGGTAACTCTTCCGCGGGGTTTACCGATTTGATCTTAACAAGCGAAAGAATAGAAGCTGGCATCAAGTCAGGAAAGATTCAAAAGGGTGTGGCTGCAAGTGTTGAGAAGAAGCCGTTTAAGAAGGAGACAACTATGGTATATTCTCAGAGAAGAACAGGGAAGATGGAGCGTCGGCCAACTGTAGGGGCCGTAATGATTCAAAACACCCCGAGTGAGCAGCCTCGCTATAACCAGACCAGACCAAATCAGCAACGGGTGGAAAGGCCACAACGGCAGTTCACCCGTATTAATATGACTCCGGCGTAGGTGCTTCCCCATCTATTGAAGTTGAATCTTGCCACCATCAAGGAGGCACCAAAGAATGTGAATACGTCTTCCCCGCATTATCATGCCGATGCTAAGTGCGCCTATCATTCAGACAGTGTTGGACACGACACCAATAATTGTTGGGCACTCAAACATAAGATCCAAGACCTGATAGAGGCTAAGGAGGTAGAGTTTGACGCTCCAGAAAAACCCAATGTGATATCTGCACCTATGCCGAAGCACGGTCGGAATGTCAATGCCATTGAAGAGGATCTGTATGTTGCCGATGTTAGTGATCTGACTACTCCACTGCTAACCATTAAGTTGAATTTGTTGAGGGCCGGGATCTTCCCGAGATGTAAAGAAGACTGTTACTGTTGCCACTCTCTGCCGTTTGATTGTCCGCTATTGAAGAAAGGCATCCAAGGCCTTATGGATAGCCGACAAATTTTGTTCGAAAAAGTTTCCGCTGTTCCAGTTCAAGTCGAAAATGTCTCAATTATAATCATTCACGCCAATCTTTCCGAGGCCGTCAAAAAGCCTGTTAAGATTACACCAGCTGCAAAGTCTATACCTTTGAAGATAACCATGCCAGGGCCTGTTCCCTATGTTTCTGAGAAAGCGATACCTTGGAACTATGGTGGTGACATCTATTACCATGGTATCAAGCAAGTTGAAATAGTTGAAGAGAATTCAGATGATGAAGAAGCCAACATTAGTAACATTGCAGGCACCAGCAAAATCACCAGGAGCGGGAGGATATTTTCCCCAGAGATTGCTCCTCCAAGAGCAGTCTCTGGACCCTCATCAGCTAAAGAAGTCATCCCCGCACCAGTAAAACTCTCCGCTAGAACTCCTTCGATCGAAGAGGTTGTTGTTCCTAATGCTGTCTCTCCTACCATTGCTGATAAAGGAAAGGGAATACAAGACGAGCCCGTCAGGACGAGGGCTCAACCCTTGGGGATTCCAGAAGCTTCCAAGAAAGAAATGGACGAGATTTTGAGGATAATCAAGAGAAGTGACTACGATGTGGTGGAACAGTTGGGGCAAACCCCCTCCAAGATCTCCATGCTGGCACTATTGCTTTGCTCAGAAGCGCACGCTCAGGCTTTGATTAAGTTTCTAAAGGCAGCTCATGTGCCCCAGGAAACCTCTGCAGATCAATTTCAACATTGCGTGGCTAGCCTGACTGCGGACAATGGATTAGGCTTTTCTGATGCCGACCTAACCCCAAAGGGCCGAAACCACAATGATGCGTTGCATATTTCCATCGAGTGTCGCGGAACCACCCTTGCACATGTTTTGGTTGATACCGGTTCATCGCTGAATGTTTTGCCTAAAAAGGCCTTGGACCGGCTAGATTGCGAAGGGTTGGAATTGAAGCCTAGTGATATTTTCGTCAGAGCTTTTGATGGGTCGAAAAGGATGGTCCATGGAGAAGTTGAGATTCCTGTCAAGATAGGTACCGAGGTGTTTAAATCCACTTTCTATGTGATGGACATCCGTCCATCATACTCCTGCCTGCTGGGTAGACCTTGGATTCACCATGCTGGGGCAGTCCCCTCCTCCTTGCATCAAATGCTGAAGTATCCTGTAAAGGGAAAAATCATTACTGTTCACGGCGAAGAAGAGTACATGATTAGCCATTTAAATTCCTTCCGGTATGTGGAGGTTGAGGGAGAGTTTATTGAGACGCCGTTTCAACATTTCGAAGAAGTTCTTCTTGAAATAGCAGTGGTTAAGTTGGCAGCTGAGGCACCAAGACAGATGGCCAGGATGGCATCTCTGGAGGATGCAAGGGCTGCAGTTAAAGAGGGGAAGAATTCAGCATGGGGGCAGTTACCCGATTTTCCGCATAAGACTGATAAGTTTGGGTTAGGTTTCACAACTGCTGGCCAGAAAGCTATGCGCCAGTCAAAGATTGAAAGAGCGCCGGTCAAAATTTCTCCTTACAGAATCAACGCCCTGGAAGATGAAGACAAGGAAAGCAACATTGAAGAGTGGATTTATCCAACTGTCAGAGGAGGATTGAGCAATTGGGAGGCTAAGGACTTTGTCCCCATCACTTTTATTCCTCAGTAATTTATCTATCGAACATTTCCTATTTTGGTCTGTAATATTTTACTTTCAAATAATCCGTACACTATCTTTTTCACCTCCTGCCTTGCCCGGGGCATGCAGGTCCACTTGTAAGGGTTTTGACTATTTTTCATATTCATATGCCATGTTTAATGATTCATTGGACGTTTTTCATTTGATAAACTGCTTATGCTCATTTTCTTTTCTTTTTGCATTTTTGTTTAAGGATGGCTATCCCTTACACACACCCACACTCACCAATGCAGGTACCCATCCACTCCGGATTCCATGGGTGACTATTCTGCTGTATCTTTCAATAACTCTGAAGATCTGGTCAATCTAGCCGAGTATGAGGATGACGAAGGTTGCGAAGTACCCGGAGAACTAGCCAGACTTCTGCAACAAGAGGAAAGGGCCATCTTGCCACATGAAGAACCATTGGAAACTGTTAACTTGGGAACCGAAGAGAATCGGAAGGAAGTGCAAGTGGGTGCCAACCTGGAACCAAAAGTCAAGGAGCGCTTGGTACAGTTGCTGAATGAGTATGTTGAAATCTTCGCTTGGTCCTATGAAGACATGCCGGGTCTAGACACAGACATCGTGGTTCACCGTCTCCCCACAAGAGAGGATTGTCCACCAATCAAGCAAAAAGTTCGCCGAATGAGGCCTGACATGTCCGAGAAGATCAAAGCGGAAGTAATGAAACAATTCAACGCTGGCTTTCTGGCTGTTACGTCCTATCCTCAATGGGTCGCTAACATTGTGCCAGTACCAAAGAAAGATGGCAAAGTCAGAATGTGTGTGGACTACCGGGATTTGAATAGGGCCAGCCCTAAAGATGATTTCCCGCTACCTCATATTGACATCTTGATAGACAATACAGCTCAACACAAAGTGTTTTCCTTCATGGATGGATTTTCGGGCTATAATCAAATCAAAATGGCTCCCGAAGATATGGAGAAAACAACTTTTGTCACGCAATGGGGAACTTTCTGTTACAAAGTGATGCCGTTCGGGCTGAAGAACGCAGGGGCAACTTATCAACGCGCCATGGTAGCTTTATTTCATGACATGATACATCATGAGATTGAAGTCTACGTAGACGATATGATAGCTCGATCACAAACAGAGGAAGAGCACCTTGAACATCTGGAAAAGCTGTTCGCCAGGTTAAAAGAGTACAAGTTAAGGCTGAATCCAAGCAAATGCACTTTTGGAGTTAGGTCTGGTAAACTCCTAGGATTCATTGTAAGCAACAAAGGCATTGAAGTCGATCCGGCAAAAGTAAAAGCAATACAAGAGATGCCTGCTCCCCGTACTGAAAAAGAGGTCAAAGGCTTCTTGGGGCGCATAAACTATATTGCCAGATTCATCTCACATCTGACTTCTACCTGTGAGCCAATTTTCAAACTCTTGAAGAAAGATCAGGTAGTTGAATGGAACGACGACTGCCAGGCCGCTTTTGATAGAATCAAGGAGTATTTGCTAGAACCTCCTATTCTGATGCCACCTGTCGAAGGAAGACCATTGATCATGTACTTGACTGTCTTGGATAACTCGATGGGGTGTGTTTTGGGCCAGCATGATGAGTCTGGTCGAAAAGAGCATGTTATTTATTACCTTAGTAAAAAGTTTACCGATTGTGAGACTCGCTACTCACTGCTCGAGAAAACTTGCTGCGCTTTGGTATGGGCTGCTCGCCGACTAAGACAGTATATGTTGACCCATACTACCTTATTAATTTCCAAGATGGACCCTATCAAGTATATTTTCGAGAAGCCCGCTTTATCTGGAAGGATAGCTAGATGGCAAATGATCTTAACCGAGTATGACATCCAGTACACCACCCAAAAAGCTATAAAAGGGAGTGTACTAGCTGACCATCTGGCTCATCAAGCTATCGAAGACTATCAACCCATGAGATTTGACTTCCCGGATGAGGACATCATGAATTTGGACAGCATTGAAAGTGACGGACCGTATGACGGACCCGAAAAGGGATCCCGATGGACCCTATACTTTGATGGTGCTTCAAATGCACTTGGAAACGGTATTGGCGCAGTACTCATTTCTCCGGAAGGTTGTCACACGCCTTTCACGGCCCGACTTTGCTTCAGCTGCACAAACAACATGGCTGAGTATGAAGCTTGCATCTTTGGTCTCGAGGCTGCTATAGGCTTGGGGATCAAATCTTTGATCGTATTCGGGGACTCGGCTTTGGTCATCAGCCAAATCAAAGGAGACTGGGATACCAAGCATCCTAATCTTATCCCATATAAAGAACATGTCCTGACATTGTTGCCTCATTTCGAGCAAATTACCTTCGAGCATTTCCCGCGAGAAGAGAATCAGCTAGCCGATGCTCTAGCCACAATGTCCTCCATGTTTAAACTCAACTGGGATAACGAGGATCCCCAAATCACCATCAAGCGAAGGGATGAACCGGCACATTGCCACGAGATTAATACCGAAGAAGTGGTGGAACAACCTTGGTTCCATGAAATCAAGAGGTATCTCGAGACTAGAGATTATCCTGAAGGAGCTTCCGTAAATGACAAGAAGTTCTTAAGGAAATTCGCTGCTAAGTTTTTCTTGAGCAACAGTATCCTTTACAAACGAAGCCATGATTGTGTATTACTCCGATGTGTGGATAAAGCTGAAGCAGAGCTGATCATGACTGATATACACAGCGGCACATTTGGCACTCACTTGAGCGGGCATACAATGGCTAAGAAGATCCTAAGGGCAGGCTATTACTGGTCTACCATGGAAGCTGACTGCCATCAACATTCCCGAACTTGTCACAAGTGTCAAGTCTATGCTGACAAAGTTCATATTCCTCCGGTTCCCCTCAACGTCCTGACTGCTCTGTGGCCCTTTGCAATGTGGGGCATTGATATGATTGGAGAGATCAAGCCCACGGCTTCCAACGGACATCGCTTCATCCTGGTTGCCATTGACTACTTCACTAAATGGGTTGAAGCAGCTTCCTTCGCTTCTGTCACCAAAAATGTGGTTGCCCGCTTCATCAAGCAAAATCTCATATGTCGGTATGGTGTTCCAGACAGAATCATCACGGACAACGGTACAAATCTGAATAACACAATGATCACTGCATTATGCGAACAGTTCAAGATTTATCATCACAATTCATCTCCCTATCGGCCGAAGATGAATGGTGTTGTTGAAGCTGCGAACAAAAACATTAAGAAGATCATTCAGAAAATGACAGTCACTTACAAAGACTGGCATGAGATGTTACCGTTTACTCTACATGGATACCGTACGACGACACGTACTTCAACTGGGGCAACCCCATTTTCTTTGGTTTATGGCATGGAAGCTGTTTTGCCTATGGAAGTCCAGATCCCTTCTCTAAGGATTATGAAGGATGCAGGTTTGAATGAAGATGATTGGATGCAGACCCGACTTGATCAACTCAATCTGATCGATGAGAAGCGACTTGCTGCTATATGCCATGGTCAGACGTATAAAAAACGGATGATCAAGGCCTTCAATAAGAAAGTCAGACGTCAAGTGTATCGAGTCGGGGATCTCGTAATCAAGCGAATTATCCTGCCGCAAAGTGATCCCAGGGGCAAATGGACTCCTACATATGAAGGACCATTTGTGATCAAAAGCATATTTTCTGGTGGCGCAATGATTCTAACCACTATGGATGGCGACGATTTGCCGCACCCTGCGAATGCAGACATAGTCAAAAGATACTACGCATAAAATAACCCGACAAGTCGAAAACCCGAAAGGGCGGCTTGGGCAAAAATGGGCATCCCGGTGAACCGAAAACCCGAAAGGGCGGTTCAGGCAAAAATTAGGGATAAAAACAAAAAAAATCTGTACACCCGGCAAGTTGAAAACCCGAAAGGGCGGCTTGGGCAAAAAGGGGTTTCCCGGTGGATCGAAAACCCGAAAGGGCAATTCAGGCAAAAGTTAGGGAATTAAAGCGTATGACTATGTCTCGTCGGATCACTTCAAAGACAATCTCTTCATCAACCAATTCCAAACTTCTGATCAATCCAGTCATCGTCAAACAAAGCACTGAACGGGCAGATATTCAGAGTTGTGAAAGCTATGACAGAATGGAATCCCATGGAATTATTTCACATAGCCATCCTTTATTTCGTATAAATTTTTCAATATTTACGACAAAATCCTCTTACTAGGATGATTGTCTCCTTTGTACAAATATACTCAACGAAAATCAATACAAATACTCTTCCCAAAAATTTGTGTCATTTCCCTTTTCTTTTGCACTATTTGTTTTATTTTTGAGAAACGTCCAATGTTTTGTTAAATAGGCATATGCATTTGAAACATAAATCACTTCCTAAATGAACCTAAGAAAAAGGATTACTGATAGGATGAAGGTACAGATGAATATCTTGACACCCTCTCGAAGGAAACCCCACCAGGAGATTTGGAATCCACATCCCTAGCAAACCCTGAGGCTTATCTCCAGCAGACCCTCGAAGCCTTTCCCCAGTAAGGTTCTGGAAGATATTTCCCCGCAGAGCACGAACGTCTCCCCCGAGTTTTATTCAAAGTTGTTCCTCACAAAGGCTTATAACTGGGTTATCCTCAGCTAAACAACCACAGAAGATCGCCCTCGGCAGAATTCTCCCTATCCCCAGCGGAGTTCATCAGGAGTTCCCCAACACAATGTATCAATGTGATCCCCAGAGGAGCTTGTCCTTGTTATCCCCAGCCAAATGATCCTATAGAACTCGTTTCCCCTCAGAGTTTAAGTTTCAGTATCCCCAGCAGATCTAAAACTTCAAACCTATCCCCGGCGGAGCCAGACTAATGAGCCTTCTCCCCACAGAGCCTTAGAAAAAGAAATCTTGAGTTCCCCAGTAAGATCACCAGAGTTACTTCCCATCAAGTTGAAGATTCTCAATCTTACCTCCCCAGCATGAGTCTACTAGATTGATGCTCCCCAGTAGAGGTCGTCAGGAATTCTCTTCCCCAACAGCAGCCAAGGATTTATTTTCCCCGGCAGCAGTCCAGATGCTTGAATCGTCAGCCACTTCAGATTCATTTATCTTCAGCAAGATAGCTCATCAGCTTACATGCACATTCATCACATTCATGTCATAAACATTGATGTCACGTATATTGCATCATGCATCATAACCTTGCATACAACTAACTCTTTACCTTTTCAGGAAAGATCAGTCGACAAACTAAAATCATTCAATCTCAAGATTTCTGAAAACAGTTCCCGGGTTCTCCAAGTAAACGGATGTTAACCTATCACTTGTTCAGATTCTTCTCAAAGACTTCTGAAAACAGTTTATGGATTCTTCCCAAGTAACGGATGTTAATCTATCAGCTTGTTCAGATGCGTTTCTAAATCAGTTTACGGACGCTTCCCAACAACGGATGCGGCTCTTTTGCTGATTCAACTTCAAGATTTCTGAAAACAGTTCACGGGTTCTCCAAGTAAACGAATGTTAACCTATCACTTGTTCAGATTCTTCTTCAAGATTTCTGAAAACAGTTCACGGGTTCTCCAAGTAAGCGGATGTTAACCTATCACTTGTTCAGATTCTTCTTCAAAACTTCTGAAAACAGTTTATGGATTCCTCCCAACAACGGATGTTAATCTATCAACTTGTTCAGATGCAACTTTTGAAAACAGTTTACGGACGCTTCCCAACAACGGATGTTGTTCTATTGCTTATTCAACTTCAAGATTTCTGAAAACAGTTCCCGGGTTCTCCAAGTAAACGGATGTTAACCTATCGCTTGTTCAGTGTCTTCGCCAAACCACTGAAAACAGTTTACAGATTCCTCCCAACAACGGATGTCAATCTATTGCTTATTCAGACCCCCAGTTCAGAGATGGTCCCAAGCCTGGACACCTTCCTGATATTCCCTTCCAGATGGCATCTCTAAGCCCATCCCCGACAAGATTCCGGTCATTCTTCCAGATGGCATCATTAAGCCCATCTCCAAATGGCATCTCTAAGCCCATTCCCGTACGTTGCTTTGACGAGTGCAAATTTCCGGGCACTCTAGTGTCCAATCTCCTTTTACCCTCGAGTCACGAAAGGCAAGCTTGCCCATCTAACTCTTCGGATTCAAGAAGATTGAACAGGGGCAACTGTTGTACCCCAAAATTTGCCCTCCCACTTCTCATTGATTTCTCATCACAAAGCCCTTGAAGCTCAGTGTGATCGGTGGATCTGGAACTGACTGTTTAACGCTGGTTCGCGAAATGTCGCGGAAGCAAGAGTCGCCACCGTCTTTTATTTTCTCCAAATGGAAAGGACAAAAGCACAGAAAAATTCCTTATAGAGATTGCTCTCGGTTCGGGAGGTAGGTTATAGAAAGGGAAGGTGTTAGCACCCTTTCTATCCATGGTTATCCATGGGCTCTTAGATACTTGCTCATTGTGTTTTCAAAAATGTTTGTTTGCTTTTCAACTGTGGGTTTTAAAAAAAGTTTCTTTGAAAAATTTCAGATCGACTCGTACGTCAGAGTGTTTGAAAAGTTTGCTTTGAAAGCTTTTGAAAAGTGTCGGTGTGAAAAGAGTTTTGTTTTGTTTTGAGATTAGAGCAAGTATCCTTGAGAACCTACCTACCCTAAGGAATTCGTCTGTGTAAGAGTCCTTTAAAGTAGTGCTATCCCACCATTGAGAGGTAGGTAGCACCACCGTTGGAGGTGTTCGGGTCTATTCGATTTTAGGGACATGGTAATCACCAGAGCAATGGGAAGACACCTTAGAAGCTACCCTCATGCCAGGTTCCCGGATCATGAGGACTTACTAAGACGTCCTCTACTCGACGATCACCTTTCGAAAGGCAACAGTGAGGCGTACCCTAGGGGTGGTGTGTGCGAATTGTGTATCATGTTTCAGTTATTTGTCTTGTCATGTTTGTTGTGATCTACGCTTGATTTTAATTTGTCCATTCATTCTTGCATGCATATTTAACAGTTATAAGTTGCGAGGAAATAAAGCTAGACTATTACAAATGGCGCGGGTCCACATCGCCAAAATTAAACCGGACCCGATTTAGCGGAAAAATAAATAATGCGAAGAAATAAAGTGCGAAAAGTAAATTACATGGCTTAGGGACAATTACATAATTATAATTAAACGACATAAGATAAATGCGCAAATTAAATAATTAAAACGAAACTAGGGCGTCGGACCCTTTTTGCAAATAATTAAAATTAATAAGGACTTAAAAATTAAAATTAAATGAGAATGATATTTTTGTGTTTTTTAGATTTGAAAAAAAGAAATTAATTGAGATTAAATTAAACGGCAAACCCTAATTCTAATATTTTTTTATTTATTATGAAAGAATTAAATTATAATCTACATTAAACCCTAAATTTATTCATGTACATTTAATTATAAAAATAAAATAATAAATAAATAGTATTGTGAGAAATAAAAAATTAAAAAGACACTAAAACTATCAATTAACCTAATTCTACATGTTTTTGGATTTTTATTAAAAAGAAATTAAAATTAAAACCTAATTAAACTAACTAATTTATTCATGGCAATAATAAAATAAAAATTGTATTTTTTTGTCTTTTCTGTATTTTTTAATGTTTTTATATTTTGATTAAAATTTAAACAAACAATAATTAAAATAAACATGATAATTAAAATCAAAATTAAAAAGATATAAGGAAAAATAAAATGAGATTGGCAAACCCTGGTGGGGTGTTGCCCCAAATAAGGAGGTTCAGGCCCAGCAATTCAGGTCCAACAAGCCTTGAATTCGTTGACTTTTCCAGTTAGGTATGATGCGTTTGACCAGGTGTACGCTGCACCCTGAAGCTTGGTCATTGATCTGATCATTGTGGACGCGTGGCTAATGGATGAGGAGGACGTATGGTGGTACCCCCATAATAGCGCTGCATATGAACAATTATTGAAAAATAATAGTGAACGTTTGCCAGACCTGGGACTTGAACCCAGGTCTTTGAGGTCACAAGCGTTGTTCCTGTCCACTGAGCCATTTTGTTTCATTTAACATATAATATCAATTAAATAACAAAAAGCAAGATCAATGCATAATGGGCAAAACGCGCGTAAATTTGAAACACCCAACCAGGGCCTGCCAACGCATCATCGTCTTCATCCCTTTTTTTATTTTTTCTGAAACATAAGCAAACAGCAACGGTTTTAGAAACGTTGCATTAGGGGTGATTCAAGAAAATAGCGAATAGCTCCCTATGGACCATAAATTCATCGCGAGGGTTCAGACATCTTCGTCTTGAGGTGCTGAATCCAACCATGGTGTTCAGCAGTCCTAATTTTTCTTCTACACAAAATCCCCAATTCAAGCAACCTGTAACCCTAAAAAACGCATATGGTGGATTCGTATATATGACAAAAAAAAGCAATTCAACCTATTGGTTAGCATAAAAACATCATTATAAACAAGAATCCATGAAGAAAAATGCAAAAGAATGCTTGATTTATGCTATGCGTTTTTAGAATTTTCTTGGTGCAGTTTGACTATGGGATACCAATTCAAGGGGTTTTCGTTGATGTTAAGGATTGAGAGACGTTCCAGGATGCCTCAGGATGCTTATGGAACAAAAATCAAAGCTTGAATCGATCTAAAAGCTAGTTTTCAGTCTTGAGTTTTTTGTGAGAAATTTCAATATGCAATGCTTGTTTTGGGCGCAGCTTTTTTGTCTTATTAGCATTAGGTCTTGTTCTTGTATATGTAAGGAACGATTTAGGTCAAAAACATTGAACAAAATCCATGGCCATAATGATTTTTGAGGATTTGATTTCACAAGATCTTTTTTGAATCTTTTTTCATGGTTTTTGGTTCAATCATGATCCAATCACACCAAAACTTGCCATAATCAATTAAGCACGAAATATTGACATTATAATGTGCATAAAAGATTTTTTTAGGTTAGGTTTATATTTTTCATATATTAAAATCATTTAAATGAATATAAATTAATATTAATTCAAATAAATAATTAAAAAATATGAGAATACTTCCCTTTGGGCCTAGTGGTCGTGCATAGGCTTGGCATGAAGAAACTTGGAAGAAAAATGGGCCCATTTGCATTTTTAGGCCTTTTGCATCAATGTTGACTTTTCAAAATTCCCAAAAATTTCCCAACTTCCACAAGGCATAACTTGGTCAATTTTTAAGCTTTTCACATGTTCTTGGACATTTTGGAAAGGTCTTTGAGTCCTTTAACCAATGCCTTTGGTACCATGTCATTTTGATTTACCAATCTCAAGTTATGGCCTTTGACTTAAAGTCACTTTTTGTTGACTTTTGAAAATGACCTATAATGTTGAAATTGATAACTTTTTGTGAGAGCATTTCTTGGACTTGGAATATGAAGATGAGTTGTAGGAAATGTCTTTCTCTTCAAAATGAGCTTTGGATGGAATTTTTCTGATAATCCATGTGAAAGTTATGCCCTGGTCAATTTCAGTTGACTTTTTCAGCTGTCCAAATATAGCAACTTTTGCATCTTTGATGATTTCTGAGCCAAATTTTGAGAATCATGATCAAGCATTGATCAAATGATGTTTGTGGCTTCAAAATGATATATTGACCAAAAATTTGAACTTTTGACTGTCAAATGACCATTTTGCCCCTACAGTTGACTGTAGTGCAATCTAGGGTTTTGACTGTGCAATTTTGAGCTGAATGCCTTGAAACTTGACATGAAGACACTTGACCATCTTTGTAGGCATGTGAGACTTGATTGGGCCTTTGAAAAGTTCATTTGCTTGACCAGAACTCAAACCCTAGTTTTGACTGTATAGGAGACAGTTGAGCTGCACAACCCTGGGGGAATTTTGTGACCTTGACTTTGACAATTCTTGATGAATATGGGAGGGCAAATTTTGGGGTACAACAGTTGCCCCTGTTCAATCTTCTTAGACCTGAGGATGCAGATTGGCTGACGTGCCTTTCGTAATCCGAGGGTAGAAGATGATTGGACACTAGAGTGCCCAGAAATTTGCGCTCACATAGTTGCAATGATGATGAGGGAATGGGCTTATAGATGCCATTTGGATGTTGCTTGGATAGGATGATGGGCTTATAGATGCCATCTGGATGTTGATCGCGCAGGATATTCCTTAGCGAGAACCTGCATACCTGCAAAAGAGAAAATGAGTACCTGACACGTTGCAGGAGCTGATTTTAGATGCTTGGTATAGATGTGTCCTGACTGGTTACAGGAGCTGAATCTGGAGCTTCAAACGCTGATGAATGAACCAGGGATGGTTACTACCTTGCATGAATGGTAAGAGAACCCTGAATGATTTCAACCTCAACAACGCTCGTTGAGAAAATTTTGGTGAGAATTACCATCTTCGTAGTGTCAGGAAGAGAACCAAAGGACCTTATAATCTCAAAGGGAGTCACCTCATTCACCGTTGGAGAGGGAACTATAGGAAATTACAATCTGGAAGGAAATATCACCTCATGCTCATGCCGGAGAGGGAAACATCTTGAAAGGGAATTACCACCTCACTCGCCGTTGGAGAGGGGACCATAAGAGAATATCACCTCACGCTCATGCCGAAGAGGGAAACATCTGAAGAAGGAATTACCACCTCACACGCCGTTGGAGAGGGGACCATAAGAGAATATCACCTCACGCTCATGCCGGAGAGGGGAACATCTGAAGAAGGAATTACCACCTCACACGCCGTTGGAGAGGGGACCATAAGAGAATATCACCTCACGCTCATGCCGGAGAGGGGAACATCTAAAGAAGGAATTACCACCTCACACGCCGTTGGAGAGGGGACCATGAGAGAATATCACCTCACGCTCATGCCGGAGAGGGGAACATCTGAAGAAGGAATTACCGCCTCACACGCCGTTGGAGAGGGGACCATAAGAGAACTTCTACTGAGTCTTTATCAGAAAAATCTGTTTGGAGTCGATTTAACTGGACTGGAGAAGTCCTTGAAATATGTTTGAGAATTTCAACTGCATCTTTCCTGAAAGGTAAGGGTCAGTCATATGCAATGCATGATGTGGATCAAGCAATGATGTTCTCAATATGGATGCGATTTATATGATATGATGCGTACATGCATGCTATAATGATGTATGTGATGATTCATGTATGTTTTTGTCTAGGAAAATAAATCCTTGACGGGTGCCGGGAAGTCATATCCTGGGCTGATGTTGAGGAAGAGATTTTGCTTCCGCTGTGGATGATTCGTTGCAAGAATACCGGTAGGAGAAGATATCTTCGCTGAGGAATAAACTTGGCAAATGAAATAACTCTGCGGGAGAAAAGATACTCTAGCGACCATGCTGGGGAGTAATACTCTGTGGGGATAGCGATGCTTTGCTGAGTTGATGAAGATAACTCCGCTGGGGATATCCTTGTTGTCGGAAGTGTTGATAGACTTCGCCGGGGGGTAGGAAGATACTTTGCCGAGGACGCTCTTTCCGTGGCTTTTGGCTGAGGATAACCCAGTTATATCCTATTACGGAAATAACTCTTTAAATCAAGCCGGGACGACGCGTTCATGCTCTGAGGATAAGCTTCCAGAATCTACTGGGGATAAGCTTGCTGCTTGGGGGTATGAACTCCAACCTTGCTGGTGAAGCTGGATTGGACTCTTCTGGGGGAGGTTTTGAACTGTAATGTTATAAGTTGAAGGAGGGAACCTACGTAGGGTTGCCTACTGATGAGCTTGTGTAAAAACCGCATCTGAAATGGAGAAGGAACCTGGGTAGGGTTACTTTGATGATGAGTCCATGTAAAACTGCATTTTGAAGAGAGGGAACCGGTGTAGGGTTGCTTGATGTCGAGTTCGTGTAAAACTTCGTTCTTGGAAAGGGAGAACCTGTGTAGGGTTTCTGGGTGACGTAAGTTCATGTAAAATTTCTTGATGAACCGGGGTGAGGTTATCTTGAGCTAAATCCATGTAAGACTTCTGGAGGAACCGGGGTTAGGTTATGGATAAGTTTATGTAAAACTTCTGGAGGAACCGAGGTAAGGTTACTTGGATAAGTTTGTGTAAAAACTTCTGGGGGAACCGGGGTAAGGTTACTTGGATAAGTTTGTGTAAAAACTTCTGGAGGAACCGGGGTAAGGTGGCTTCGGGGTAAGTTTGTGTAGAACTTTGATGAACCGGGGTGAGGTTATCTTGGATAAGTTTGTGTAAAAACTTTGATGAACCGGGGTTAGGTCATCTTAAGATAGGTCCATGTAAGACTTCTGGAGGAACCGGGGTTAGGTTACTTGGATAAGTTCGTGTAAAAACTTCTTGATGAACCGGGGTTAGGTTATCTTGAGATGGGTCCCTGTGAGACTTCTGGGGGAACCGGGGTTAGGTTACCTTATGGAGGAGGAGTCTGTGTATGACTTTGTCTGAAGGTTGAGCAGAAACCGGTGTTGGGTTGCATGATTTTGATTAAGTGGATAATTGTCTTGTTTGGTCTCGGACGTTAGCCCACGATCTGGAATTTGTAAAGGTAGATGGTAACCATCCTTATGTTGATCTTTCCTTTGTACTTTGGTTGACAGAGCAGTTGGATCGCCTGGATGACTCATTATTGCCCCTGCTTCGGAGATGAGGGAGGAGGATACCTGTGTGGGGTGATTGACAAATCTTCGGGTAGACAAGTGATGAGATACCGGAACATAGTCGTACGCTTTGATCCCTAACTTTTGCCTGGACCGCCCTTTCGGGTTTTCAGTCCACCGGGATACCCATTTTTGCCCAAGCCGCCTTTTCAGGTTTTCGACTTGCCGGGTGTACATGTTTTTTTTCATTTCATCCCTTCATTTTGCCCGAACCCTTTTGGTTCGTCGGGAAGCCCTTATTTTTGCCTAGGTATGTCAACCTAGCGGGTCTTTGATTATGCGCAGTATTTTTTCGACTATGTCCATGCTCTCAGAATGTAGGGAGTTGCCCCTGTTGGAAGTATTTTGCCATGCCCCAGATAATGAGCAATGCTCCTACTGTGCCCCTTGATTGGAGGTACTTCTGTTCACAAGGTGTTCATCGTGCGAATTTCCCTGCTGTTCAAACAAATAGTCATATGCAAACAAGGTTATTTTAAGAATGCAAAAGTCTATGTCTGTCTTGAATTTTGAAAATGCATTTTTGTAATACAGTGCGATGTCAACTCAATATTTTACAGCAAACCTTCAGGAGTCAGGATACCTTCGTAACAGTATGCTTTCGAACTAACCCATGCTTCAGCTAGGACTTTTAAGGGTTATATCGTGGCCTGGTTCACGGTTCAAGAAACAAAGGATAAAGGCTCAAATTATTTGTACCCACCCGCTCTTCGTGATGTTCTCCAAACCTAAACTCAGTTGATCGTGCGTTAGACCTTGTTTGAGTCTTTGCTTTGATGTTCCAATAATGGTTCAGATGTTGATAGCTTATTTTGAATAGGCAGTCCTTCTTTGTTTTTGTTGAGGGTTTGTGAGACCTCTTTTTTTGTTATCCCTGTTTTTTGCCTGAACTGTTTCCTTTTCCGGATTACAGTCAGCGGGATGCCCCAGTTTGGTAAGTCTTCTTTATTGGTTTTGACTTTCTGGGCTTTTCATTCATGAGAAATGATGACTGCCTGTCTTTATGGTCATTCGGAACCATCACTGTCTTTCTTTGTTTTGTAAGGACCTCTTTGGTGCCATTCGTTATGCACTTGGATCAACTGAGAGACTACCCTGCCCCAGGTTATGATTAAGGGTTTTGATTTTCGAAAATAAAAACTCCTACTTCTTTGGCTCTGATGGGTTGACGAGGGATTATCATCCTTATAACTCCAGTGTTTAGGGGTTGAAACAATGCCTGTACCTCATCAGCGGGGTTTGTTCAAAAGCATACTGTAAAGATCGTGGTATCGTTTTCGTCATCCTCCCTCAAGAGGTTTAGAATTTTCAATTAAGAGTTGACCATTGCAAAAATATGAAAGCGGTTTTAAGCATAGTAAACATAATTAATCAAGACAGACATGTGTAATGCATTCATGAAATAAAGAGTTTAACATAATAATTGTTTATCTGAACAAGAAAGGAAAAATACAACTTGAATTCAAATGAACAAAAAATTTCTCAATCCTAGCCATGTTTCGGCAATGGAGCATTGATCACGTTGGGAGTCTCAGCAGGCTCGAACTCGATCTCTTTGGCATCGATCATGTTCTGAATTTTGTACTTTAGTGCCCAACAGTCTTCAGTATCGTGCCCCGGGCTATCGGAGTGATAAGCGCATCTGGCTTCTGGATTGTAGCTAGGAGAGGAGGTCTTAGGATTGGCCGGAGGGTTGATCACTGCAATCAGGTTCATCTTCAACATATGTTGCAGTGCTTGCGACCATGGCATGTTAATGTTGGTGAACTGCCTTTTAGGCCCGTCCGGCCTTTGCTGGTTTCCCCTCTGTGGTTGGCGGCGTGGTGCAGAACCAGAGATCATGACTGCCCCTGCATGTTGATCACGGTGACCCTTTTGACCGTATGCAGCATTAGATTCCTTCTTTCCCGTGTAAGGCTTTTTATGAATATCAGAAGGTGTGGCCTCTTGAATTTTCCCGCTCTTGATACCAGCTTCAATTCTTTCGCCGGACAGGATGAGGTCGGTGAATCCAGCAGATGAGTTACCAATGAGGTGGTTGAAGAATGGACCAGACAGGGTCCCCAAGAACATGTCCACAAGTTCACGGTCAGTCAGAGGTGGTTGTACCCTTCCAGCGAGATCCCTCCATTTCTGCGCATATTCTTTGAAACCTTCACTTGATCCTAACGACATACCCTGGAGTTGGGTACGCGTAGGAGCAAGGTCGGCATTATACTGATACTGCTTGTAGAAAGCAGTAGCCAACTCCTCCCAGTTACGAACCTTGGTCCCATCCAGCTGATAGAACCATTCGAGATGAGTCCCTGAAAGACTCTCCTGGAAGAAGTGGATCCATAGATTCTTATCCGCAGAGTACGGCTGAATCTTCCGAACATAGGACCTTAAGTGCAGCTTGGGACAAGACGCCCCGTCATACTTCGAGAAAGTTGGTGCTTTGAATTTATGTGGGATAATCACACCAGTCGACAAACCCAGATCTCCGAAATCCAGCCCAGGTACCTGTTGAACCTCCATAGCTTTCATTCTGTCCTCTAGTTGCTTATATCTGTCATCAGCAGGAGGGTACTGCTCTTCATCAAAATCTGTCTCGTTGTCGGAGACCACTGGACTGGGAACCTCTCCCTCATGATGACTGCTTTTTCCCACAGATGGGGTTGTCCTCTCAGCTTCAACTTGCGGTGTATTCCCAGATCTGCGTCTAAGGCTGAACAAGACAGACCTCTTCTTCTTCTTTTCCTTCTTCAAGAGCAGAGCCTTCAGATCTTGCTGCCCCTGGGTCAAATTCATGATCAGCCCTTGGAACTGGGCATTCTGAGCCTGGAGGGCCTTGATAGATTGCTCCGCGGATGATTCAGGATTCATGATGATCGGCTGAAATAAACAGCGAAGAAGGTAAGCAACCTGTAGAGAAAAGGGTACCTGTAATGCGATGATATGTATGATATGCATGCAATGATTTCAAGGACCCCGCAGGGTAAACAGAGAAACTTATTAGAGTTGAGAACTGGTAACTTGATTGAAGGTACTTCATGTTGTTGAGAGTCCTTCTTCAAGGGTCAAAAGCTCACCATATCCAGTGGGTCATAGCCCCTGACAACCTTGGTTAGAGGAAAATAAATCCTCTTTGCCCCTTGCTGGGATAATTGATTCACCATGACCTGCATCACAAGCCCTTGAGATCCTTGAAATGGGTTAGGATGTATGCAATGGTATGATGTCATGCTATGCATGGGGTGATGTAGCCCTGTTATGAGTCCCAATTAAGGACTGCAAACCAAAACCTGCAAGAACTTAGTAACCCTGTTATGAGTCATAATTAATGACTATAAACAAAACCTGCGAGAAATTCCAGGGTCAGATAACAAGCATGCAAGTAGTCAGGTACGAAGGCACACAAGTCACACAAGAGAAGCCCTTAGAGTTTAGGCCAGCATGGGGTCTGGGTATTACCCTCTTGAAGTTGGTGGGTTCAACCTGTCCTAATCAAAGTAACCGGGTTCTAAGGTTCCCAATATCACGGGATTGCTTTCATTGTTCATCGTTTCGATTTAGCCACTGAACTGACGACCGAAATATTCCAGGAAAGCAACCCTCAATTGAGTGTAGTATCGAGTATCAACCAACCTCGGACTGCACCAAAGTCAGTTATCTCACTACCCTAAAGAGGCCAAGATAGTTCAATTAAGGTTCCTAAGGTCTGTTGATGCTTCACGACACCACGCGGAGGCCCCGTACTCTCCTTGACTGAACTCAAGGGTTACCGGTACACACCAAAGTGCCACATCAACGTAGCAGACTGTTTCAACCATGTCGGTATACCCCGCACAGTTCCCTCACAGCCTTGTTGCTACTTTCTAAGAAAGGTATCCCCCAGATCCGGGTTAGGATCTATAGAACTCCCAAGCAACCCACAATAATAAAGCAAGCAAAGAAGACAATTGAAAACACAGTGATCTTAATCCTAAGGTACACCTCACTTTATAAGAGTCCCCAGCAGAGTCGCCAGTTCTGTGATCGGTGGATCTGGAACTGACTGTTTAACGCTGGTTCGCGAAATGTCGCGGAAGCAAGAGTCGCCACCGTCTTTTATTTTCTCCAAATGGAAAGGACAAAAGCACAGAAAAATTCCTTATAGAGATTGCTCTCGGTTCGGGAGGTAGGTTATAGAAAGGGAAGGTGTTAGCACCCTTTCTATCCATGGTTATCCATGGGCTCTTAGATACTTGCTCATTGTGTTTTCAAAAATGTTTGTTTGCTTTTCAACTGTGGGTTTTAAAAAAAGTTTCTTTGAAAAATTTCAGATCGACTCGTACGTCAGAGTGTTTGAAAAGTTTGCTTTGAAAGCTTTTGAAAAGTGTCGGTGTGAAAAGAGTTTTGTTTTGTTTTGAGATTAGAGCAAGTATCCTTGAGAACCTACCTACCCTAAGGAATTCGTCTGTGTAAGAGTCCTTTAAAGTAGTGCTATCCCACCATTGAGAGGTAGGTAGCACCACCGTTGGAGGTGTTCGGGTCTATTCGATTTTAGGGACATGGTAATCACCAGAGCAATGGGAAGACACCTTAGAAGCTACCCTCATGCCAGGTTCCCGGATCATGAGGACTTACTAAGACGTCCTCTACTCGACGATCACCTTTCGAAAGGCAACAGTGAGGCGTACCCTAGGGGTGGTGTGTGCGAATTGTGTATCATGTTTCAGTTATTTGTCTTGTCATGTTTGTTGTGATCTACGCTTGATTTTAATTTGTCCATTCATTCTTGCATGCATATTTAACAGTTATAAGTTGCGAGGAAATAAAGCTAGACTATTACAAATGGCGCGGGTCCACATCGCCAAAATTAAACCGGACCCGATTTAGCGGAAAAATAAATAATGCGAAGAAATAAAGTGCGAAAAGTAAATTACATGGCTTAGGGACAATTACATAATTATAATTAAACGACATAAGATAAATGCGCAAATTAAATAATTAAAACGAAACTAGGGCGTCGAACCCTTTTTGCAAATAATTAAAATTAATAAGGACTTAAAAATTAAAATTAAATGAGAATGATATTTTTGTGTTTTTTAGATTTGAAAAAAAGAAATTAATTGAGATTAAATTAAACGGCAAACCCTAATTCTAATATTTTTTTATTTATTATGAAAGAATTAAATTATAATCTACATTAAACCCTAAATTTATTCATGTACATTTAATTATAAAAATAAAATAATAAATAAATAGTATTGTGAGAAATAAAAAATTAAAAAGACACTAAAACTATCAATTAACCTAATTCTACATGTTTTTGGATTTTTATTAAAAAGAAATTAAAATTAAAACCTAATTAAACTAACTAATTTATTCATGGCAATAATAAAATAAAAATTGTATTTTTTTGTCTTTTCTGTATTTTTTAATGTTTTTATATTTTGATTAAAATTTAAACAAACAATAATTAAAATAAACATGATAATTAAAATCAAAATTAAAAAGATATAAGGAAAAATAAAATGAGATTGGCAAACCCTGGTGGGGTGTTGCCCCAAATAAGGAGGTTCAGGCCCAGCAATTCAGGTCCAACAAGCCTTGAATTCGTTGACTTTTCCAGTTAGGTATGATGCGTTTGACCAGGTGTACGCTGCACCCTGAAGCTTGGTCATTGATCTGATCATTGTGGACGCGTGGCTAATGGATGAGGAGGACGTATGGTGGTACCCCCATAATAGCGCTGCATATGAACAATTATTGAAAAATAATAGTGAACGTTTGCCAGACCTGGGACTTGAACCCAGGTCTTTGAGGTCACAAGCGTTGTTCCTGTCCACTGAGCCATTTTGTTTCATTTAACATATAATATCAATTAAATAACAAAAAGCAAGATCAATGCATAATGGGCAAAACGCGCGTAAATTTGAAACACCCAACCAGGGCCTGCCAACGCATCATCGTCTTCATCCCTTTTTTTATTTTTTCTGAAACATAAGCAAACAGCAACGGTTTTAGAAACGTTGCATTAGGGGTGATTCAAGAAAATAGCGAATAGCTCCCTATGGACCATAAATTCATCGCGAGGGTTCAGACATCTTCGTCTTGAGGTGCTGAATCCAACCATGGTGTTCAGCAGTCCTAATTTTTCTTCTACACAAAATCCCCAATTCAAGCAACCTGTAACCCTAAAAAACGCATATGGTGGATTCGTATATATGACAAAAAAAAGCAATTCAACCTATTGGTTAGCATAAAAACATCATTATAAACAAGAATCCATGAAGAAAAATGCAAAAGAATGCTTGATTTATGCTATGCGTTTTTAGAATTTTCTTGGTGCAGTTTGACTATGGGATACCAATTCAAGGGGTTTTCGTTGATGTTAAGGATTGAGAGACGTTCCAGGATGCCTCAGGATGCTTATGGAACAAAAATCAAAGCTTGAATCGATCTAAAAGCTAGTTTTCAGTCTTGAGTTTTTTGTGAGAAATTTCAATATGCAATGCTTGTTTTGGGCGCAGCTTTTTTGTCTTATTAGCATTAGGTCTTGTTCTTGTATATGTAAGGAACGATTTAGGTCAAAAACATTGAACAAAATCCATGGCCATAATGATTTTTGAGGATTTGATTTCACAAGATCTTTTTTGAATCTTTTTTCATGGTTTTTGGTTCAATCATGATCCAATCACACCAAAACTTGCCATAATCAATTAAGCACGAAATATTGACATTATAATGTGCATAAAAGATTTTTTTAGGTTAGGTTTATATTTTTCATATATTAAAATCATTTAAATGAATATAAATTAATATTAATTCAAATAAATAATTAAAAAATATGAGAATACTTCCCTTTGGGCCTAGTGGTCGTGCATAGGCTTGGCATGAAGAAACTTGGAAGAAAAATGGGCCCATTTGCATTTTTAGGCCTTTTGCATCAATGTTGACTTTTCAAAATTCCCAAAAATTTCCCAACTTCCACAAGGCATAACTTGGTCAATTTTTAAGCTTTTCACATGTTCTTGGACATTTTGGAAAGGTCTTTGAGTCCTTTAACCAATGCCTTTGGTCCCATGTCATTTTGATTTACCAATCTCAAGTTATGGCCTTTGACTTAAAGTCACTTTTTGTTGACTTTTGAAAATGACCTATAATGTTGAAATTGATAACTTTTTGTGAGAGCATTTCTTGGACTTGGAATATGAAGATGAGTTGTAGGAAATGTCTTTCTCTTCAAAATGAGCTTTGGATGGAATTTTTCTGATAATCCATGTGAAAGTTATGCCCTGGTCAATTTCAGTTGACTTTTTCAGCTGTCCAAATATAGCAACTTTTGCATCTTTGATGATTTCTGAGCCAAATTTTGAGAATCATGATCAAGCATTGATCAAATGATGTTTGTGGCTTCAAAATGATATATTGACCAAAAATTTGAACTTTTGACTGTCAAATGACCATTTTGCCCCTACAGTTGACTGTAGTGCAATCTAGGGTTTTGACTGTGCAATTTTGAGCTGAATGCCTTGAAACTTGACATGAAGACACTTGACCATCTTTGTAGGCATGTGAGACTTGATTGGGCCTTTGAAAAGTTCATTTGCTTGACCAGAACTCAAACCCTAGTTTTGACTGTATAGGAGACAGTTGAGCTGCACAACCCTGGGGGAATTTTGTGACCTTGACTTTGACAATTCTTGATGAATATGGGAGGGCAAATTTTGGGGTACAACACTCAGGATCCAGTTAGGGTTTCATCTGCTCAAGACCTCTCCTTGCACTGTGGACTCAAAATTAGGGTTTGTGTTTGCATAAAGATGTTTTGACCCAAAATGCCCAAGATGACTTTCATGCTTCATATTGGACTCCCAAGCTTACCCATATCAAGTTTCAAGCCTTGATTCCAAGTTTTGACCAGTCAATTGGACAGTTGACCTAGAAATCAACTGTATTGGGGAAAAAGTCAACTGTGGCCAATTGACAGTCAAACCTCATGAAATTTGACCCACATCAACATTATGAACTCATATGAACCATTTGATCAAGTTTGGACCATAATTACATAAGAAATTTGATCAGATCACCAAAAGGGCAAAATGGTCATTTTTAGGGTTTTGACTGTACCAAGGCAATTTTTGACTGTTTGACCTAGCCAATGGCAAACCAAGCTCACATATGGACTCAAGGACCCCATGGAATTGTCTTGACATTCTCAACAAGCTCAAAAGATCCCAAGTACACAAGATTGACAGTTGAATTTCCCAGTCAATTGATCAATTTTGACTGTATACTGAAAAGTCAAACTTTGACTTTTTGGTCAAAATCAAAAGTCAAGATTCATTTTTCATCAAAACATGCCAATTTATGAAACTTGTTCACCAAGAAATCACAAAATGCAAATTAGGGTTAGAAAATGGAATTTTTCATAACTTAGAATTTTTCTAAGTTATGAAAAACCCTAATTTTTTCCCAACTTTGCCCCACCTTTTCACCAAGATCCATTTGGATTCAAACAAAAGTCAAAACATGAAAGTTGTAGCTTGTTTCATAATATACAACTTTGATTCAGAAAGTTTTCTCATTTGAAGCTTGTATCTCAAGTTACAAATTTTTGAATAAGGGCACTAAACCATTTTTTAACTTAGTGGAATTTTAACCTATTTTGACAAGGTTTTCTACCCCACTTCAAGGCCATTTTCCATACACTTCCACTTGGAATTTCAATTTGCATTTTAAAGATGGATTGTAGTACACATTACAAGCTTTCCAAAATGTCCAAGAACTTCTCAAACAACCTCATGGTTAGAGAGAATCGAATTTCACAATATAACAAAAAACCACTTTGTTCATGACCAAGTTCCATGTCCATAACCTTACCATTTGAACTCAGCATGCTTTAGGAAAGATTACAGGTCCTTAAACCAAGTTACACTCCATATTTTAATGCATATTCAATGTGTTAAGGTGTTGTTCTTTGAGTGCAAGCATTGTATGAAGGTTTAATCCCAGTTTAGATAAAGCATTCTTTCCATTTTTGCAAAAGTTTGCTTTATGTCAATTGGTAAATCAAGGAGGTACAGATCAAATCTCTCTAGCACAAGATTATGGGCATAACACTCTGATCAAGAGAAGCTTATGCAGCTCATTAGGGGGTCCTCTACTGACCTAGAAACACCAACTTGCTTTTGTTGCTTAAGAAAGAAGAAAAGTGGCATAACTGGTAGGAACTTCCATCTCAGCCTAAGAACACAGAAGCAAATATTGTAGACACATTCCAAACATCCCAACCAAGCTTTTGCACGAATCCTTGACCTCTAAAACACTCCCCATCTCAGAAACACCATCAAACTGCTCTAACAGGGCAAGGCCTGCAGTTTGAGTGCTATCTCTCAATCCCTTCAAGCATTCTTGTCCAAACTTGTTCCTCTACCTTCCTTACAACCTATGCAAGCTATCCAGAAGCTAAGGCACGATCTGTAATTGCTCTAACCACTTCCACCATTTTCACATCTTTGACTTGCAGGTGAAGTTCTACAGCTTGATTCAGAAGCTTTCAAGACAAAGTAGACATTGGAATAGCATCCCTGAACCTCAAGGAAGCTTTTCCAATCACCACCTTGCACTGAAAGTTCCTACATCTCCAGATAGAAGTTCAACTGAATAGGTAAAAGTTTGAATTCGTATCTCTCTTATTATGCATCATTAGTCTTAAGTTTGTGAAGAAATAATGTCATACTCATGCCACTGAACATGTCCATGTCTTTACTTTTCATTTCTTTTGCCTGAGTAGAGAGAATTTAGAGTTTGAAAATGACAGAAAACTTAGGTTAAGATTTGGGATCACTAAAATTCTCTCTCATTTTTTAGAGTTAGGAGATGTTCTTTACATATTTGGAATCGCGGTTTCATGCTTAACATCTTTTGTGTTGGAAGTTTGTTCAAAAAATCAAAGAATCAGGATTTCAAACGAAGCTTGCAGGCGCGCGTTTTGTTGTACAGAGGTTGAAGAAGAAGTGGTCTGGGCTGGGCCTGGAACTATTTTCTTTTCACACCCTATTTCCATGTTCATACCCCCCAAGCCCATTTGCTTTATTTTTTATGATTTTTGACATTTTCTTTTTTTATTTGATTCATTTATTTTTTCTCAGCATGTTAAATTTTTGAAAATATTTTTCTCATCATTTTTTGATTTTATTTGGTATTTATTTGATTTTCTTTTGATTTATACATAAATAAATATATATTATCATTTAGAATAAATGGAAAAATAGTGTAAATACATTTTTATTTTCATTTTTATTCTCTATATTACCCTCTGAAAATATTTTTTATAAAAAATACCATTTTCTAAAAAATATTAAATATTATTATTACTTATCCATAATACATATTTAAAATAATGTAAATATAAAAACATATTTATTAATATATTTAGAATAAAATATCAAATAATGTACATATTATATTTTTTTATATTTAATACTAAAAAATGCCTTTTTTACAAATATCCCATATTTTATTTTATTCTTGTATGTAAATAATAAATATTATGTGAATTAATTAATTAATATTCATTTTGATTAAAATTAGGGTTTTTGCCCTAAGTATGAAAATACTCCAAAAATAATACCTTTTTATTTTCTTATTTTATTTTACATAAACAATACTTTTCTCATACATATAAAAAACTTTCTTTTAGCATTTTGCATATTTATCTCATTTCTATTTAATTGTGCAATTAAATTACCTTGCAAATATTCAAAATGATGTAATAGCTTAGATTTAAATTCTTGTCCAAATAACCCCCATTTGAAACATTGTACCCCCCCTCCCTATATTATTGTGATGTAATAGCGTAGGAATTTAAATTTCGCACTTTTATCGCTTTTTAACATACTATGCTAGAATTAGGGTTTTGTATGCGAATAAAAATGAACAAAATAGTTGGACCTAATACAAGATAAATGAGCATGAAAATAAACAACACATATCACACTTGCACCCCTAGGGTATTCCACTTGTTGCCTTTCAAAAATGGGCCATATTGTATGTTGAACTTCTTTGGGCAAAGCAAACAATTTGAATGATCATAGTCCCTCGATAAAACTTTTCAAAACAAACAAAAACAAATGATCAAGTCCCTTAAAGAAAATTGCCCAAAGACATTTAACAATATTGCGATTATGGTCTAAACGACGACCCGCGCCTGTCCCTTACATCTCCTAAGACAAGATTGTCCACTAAATGCAATGGTGGAACAAAATTGTCAAAAGGTTTAAAACATGACAAAAGTCTTTGAGAAAACTTTAGGGTAGATAAACTCTTAAGTACTTGCCAACTTTCCAAGAAAACACTTGCCTAATTTCAAAACCCACTTCACAAACACTTTCAAAAATCAACTTTTCAAACCCTTGAAACATCTTTTAAAAGATAAAACACCTTTTGTAAAACATTCGAGTAAAGAATTGTTACAAGGTTAGCCTAATACAAGGCATCTTTTCAAAACATTTTCAAAGCCACACACAAAGCACCATTTCAAACAATTGAAAACCAAGGCAAGTTGATCTAAGCAAGTACCTAAGAGCCCATGGATAACAATGGATAGAAGGGGTGCTAATACCTTCCCCTTCTATAATCTACTCCCCGAACCCAAGAAAAATCTCAAAGGTTTTTGCTGTGCTTTTTAAACCTTTCCTTAGGATAAAATAAAAAGTCGGTGGCGACTCTTGCTCAACCGAAACATTTGCGAAAACAAACGCGAAATCCTAGTCAGTTCTCCCACCGTATCACAACAGTAAATACAAAAACAGTAAAGAACACAGTCAATTGTTTACCCAGTTCAGTGTGCAACAACACCTACTCTGGGGGCTACCAAGCCAGGGAGGAAATCCACTATAAGAGATGTTAATTCAGGAATAAACCAACCAGTTTATCTCCTTCACTTAAGACCTACCCAATGCAATTTCAATCTAAGTACAACTTAAACCTGAGTTCCTACTCACTCCCCCTCAATCACAGCAGTGATACATAAAACAATTTGACTAATGAATTGATGAAGACACTCTTCAAAAATATACACTTGATTAAGCTTCACAGCTTTTTAATCAAGCAACACAACCACTCTTGCTTCACAGCTTTGAGTGATACACACACCTAACTTGACTCTGCTTCACAGCTTTAGTCAAGAAACATACAAACACTCTTGCTTCAAAGCTTTGAGTGCTACACAACCCTTACAATTAAAAACCTATTCCAAGTAACTTATCACAATGATAATTGCTTGAAGTACAATAATTAAACCTATACAGTTTACAAATGATCTTCTGACCAAAAAGGGATTTCTTTCAAAATAGCAGCTCTGTTGAATATATAGCAGCTGCATCTTCAGTTAGGGTTTCCACAAAAAGCTAGGGTTAATTCCATTTGACCTTAAGACTAGGTCACAGGACTTTACCAACCAGGTTAGGGTTGAGCTAGGTTAACCCAAAGAAAACGCAGGATTCTGTTCTGGAAAGACTGAGTCATTTTCCTGAAAAAACTCAGAATTAACCAAACTGCAAACCTGTTAGTTCAGAACAGGATGTCTTAACATCTGTTATGACATCTGAAAAACCTGTCTACTGATTTAGGAAAATGTGATCATTTTGCAAAATGCTCAGATACACACTTATAAACATCAATACCTGTATGACAATATTTTTCTGCAAAGGTACCTAATGAATCAGTACAAACTAAACTAGAATGTTATGACATCAGTCATGACATTCACACACACACTTGGGTTTTACCAAAAATGCAAGCCAATAACTAAACAACTACAAACTCCCCCTTTGGCAGATTTTTGGCTAAAGACCCTAAGCAATCAGAGATAGATAGCAGCAGAAAGAAATGACTGCAGAAAAATAGAATGTCTAATTAAGTAAGTACCAATTAAGTAAGTACCAAAATATTCTCCCCCTCTTTAGCCACAAATGGGCCAAAGATACATGTTCATAAAAATTATACAGTTATCCAGAAAAAAGTAATAAGAGCAGCAGCAGAAAAAACTAAACACACTTCCAAACTCCACCAGGTATCACCACCACCAATCAGCAACACCACCAAACAGCAACCAACCTTCAAGCACTGTCATCAGACTCAGAGGAGCTAGTTTCTTCAGTATTGTGATGACCCTCAGCTTCTACACCCTCTTCCCTTCTGTTTCCTTCAGCTTCCTCCTTTTCTAACCTGGAAATTAGGATTTCTAGGGTCTTTTTCCTAGCTTCCAGCTCTTTGCAGGTCTCTTTTAATACAGCTATGACATCAGATGTCTTGGACTGGGTCTTCACAGACGATGTCTCAGATGATGTTATGACAATATCAGGAGCATGAGATCCCTGAAACAGTTTGTAGTGCAACCCAAGGGCAGGAGCTCTTTTGCAGGCTGTATCTCTTGCCACCAGGATATCAGGGTATTGTGCAAGGATAATTCCACAAAGGAGGGAGTGAAAGGCAATTGGTCCTTTGACAGCATAACTACCAGCATGTTTTAAAGTTTGTTCAAAGATATACCTGCCATAGTCAAAAACAGTCTTGGTTCCCACAGCATAAATAAATCTCCCCAATCCTGTGGAGATAGTTGATTTATGGTTTGTAGGCACCCAGTTGGCTGCACCAATCTTGTGCAGGATGGCAAATTTCATGCTGAGTTTGCTGGCATTCAACTTGCCTTTCAAGGGTCAGCACTTTACTTGCCTTGCTGTGATGGTTTGACAAACTTCATTGTCAGTGACCTCCAGATCAGGACAATCCTCATTTGTTCTTCCAATAAATTTGTTAATTTCTGATGGAGAGAACTTGACCCTTCTTCCTCTAACAAAAACACTTTCAAAGTCAGCTGACCTTCCATCAGCACAATCATTAGACAAGTTCACTATAAACTCCTTGACCAGATTTTCATAACACTTGTTAAATTTTATCACTGTCTTCATCAGTCCAGCATTCTTGATCAGGTCCATGATGTCTTTGCACTCCATGGCATCATTGTTGAGTTCTCTTTCTAAAGCTATTCTCTTTAAGCAAACATACTTCCATCTGTTTGCATTGTCAGGATGATGAAAAGAGATGTTGTCTGTTGGGACTTCAGGAACTCTAGCAATTTTGCTGGAGGGGAGCTTCCTTCTGATAGGAATTTCTTCAGCATCAATCTCAAATTCTGATTCCTCATCAGAATCAGAAGATTCAGGTTCTTTTCTCTTCTTTGAAATTGGTTGTCTAGCAGTATGCACATGGGCCTTCTTCCCTTTGGTCTGAATAGTTTTCACAGATTCTACCTCAGCCATGCCTTCAGCCTTGGATTTCTTAACAGCAGGTTTATCTTTGGACACACATTTTGCATCATTCTGATTACCCTTTCTTTTCATCAATCTCCTAGCTATGCTAGGGTTTACATTGGCAATCAGATCATTATCTGAGTAATCCTCATCCACATCAATGATAGGTGGATCAGCAGTCTTTTCTGAAGGGTTCTGAATGTTGTCATTTTGTGTCACAACATTCTCAGAGACATCTACATTCTCAGAGAGGTCCACATTTGGGCTTCCTGATTGATTTAAAGGGACAGAAATCCCCGGTACAGGTTGGTTTCCGCTTAGTATACTAGTAACAAGCCTAGCAATAGCTTGATGAACTTGAACCGATCCTTCTCTATTTGGTACAGAAGAAGAAGGATGAGAAGGATTACCAGAGGCTGCAGCTTGAGCTCTTCCTGCATGTCTAGTTCTTAGCTTTTTGACTTTGGCGGGGTCAATTTCCATCTCTCTGAGAGGAGTGACCTCAAGAACTTCAGATTCTATGCATGTGGTGATTGCTCTAGAGTCTTGGTCAGATGATGAAGATGATGAGGATGATGAAGTCGCCTTGGTTGAAGATGATGTCTGAGACATTTTGATTGACTTAGAGCACCAGTAGCAATTTGAGAAAAAACTTTGATTGAGAGGAGGGAACAGGTTGCAAAGACGAGAGAGGTAGGAGGCAAAAGAGAGTCTTTTCAACTTCTTAAGGATTTTAAAAGAATTGGGAAAACATATGATTAACCCACTAAAAATAGACTTAACAAAATTAACTCCTTCAACCCTTGTTTTAAGAAAAATTAATTGCTATAATTTCTCATGTTGGAAAATACCCAACCTGCCCCTCAAGTTTTCAAGTTTATTTCCAACAAGAGCCTTGGTAGAAGAATCAGTCAGCTGAAGCTTAAAGATACCATGTTCCAGTTTAAATGACTTCTTCTCTACAAAGTCAATGTGCTTGGTCCTGTTATGCTGAATAGGGTTCATGGAAATATTGATTGTATTCAGATTGTCACAACACAATGTCACAACATCTTGTGAGACATTATACTTAGTGAGCATCTGTTTTGACCAGATATTTTGAGAACAGTTATTCCTAGCAGCAACTATTTCCGCACAGAGTTGGGAAGGCATTCTTTTGACATGAATCATAGTTTTGGTTGATTCTTGAATGATTTTCTTTTTGTCCACTCCATTTTGATGGAGAGTTATAGGAGAGGAGACTTCACGCCTCATTTCTTCAGGGAAACAGAATTTATTAGACTTGTTGTTTCCAACATCCTTGTCATGATTACTTCTGGTTCTGACAACACATCATTCTTCAAGTTTATTTGCCACATCATAGACATTATCAACCTGTAGTTTTGGAGTCCTTCTGACTGCTTCCATAGAGATAGCTCTTTTCATTCTTCTTAGATGAAGATGACCAAGCTTATGATGCCACAGTTTCATCTCTTTTTCTTCTTTGGTAATTGGACACATAGTGGAGTTATTAGTGTTCTCAGGCTGCCACAAGTAGCAGTTATCTTTGGATCTAATTCCTTTCATTACAACTTCTAGTTTTTCATTAATTACTAGACATTCAGATTTTGAGAAGTTGACCTTGAATCCTAGATCACATAATTGACTGATACTAATGAGATTAGCAGTCAGCCCTTTTACCAGCAAGACTTCACTCAGGCTTGGAACTTCAGGGCAGTCCAAATTACCAACTCCTTTGATTTCACCTTTAGCACCATCTCCAAAGGTCACATAACTAGTGTTGTGAGGTTTGACATGATTGAGAATGTTCTTTATTCCAGTCATGTGTTTAGAGCACCCACTGTCAAAGTACCAGCCTTCCTTTGCAGACACTCTCAGGGAAGTATGGGCTATCAGGGCAGTAGCCTTTTTCTTCCAATGAGGAGTATGTGGTACCCTTTTTGGCTTAGGTTTAGCACCTGAGTTTTGATTAGGGTATCCATGCAATTTGAAGCAGAAGGGCTTTATGTGTCCATACCTCCCACAATGATGACATCTCCATCTTTGGTATTTTTTCTTCATGTATTTCTGATTCTGATGTTGAGAGTTGTGTTGAGACATCTGCTTTGACAATTGTTTAACATGCCTGATCTTCTTGTCTGCACCAGATTTCTTAGCTTCCACAAATCCTAGACCAGATTTGTTTCCCACATTTTGTCCAACTTGAAGAATCTCGTCCAATTTATCTGATCCATTGGTCAGCATCTTGACAGATTTTGTCATTTGGTTCAGTTGTGAGTTCAGTAATTGAACTTCCCCTTCTAGGTGACTTATAGTTTCAAGATCTGCCCTTTTTTCAGCCTCCAGCTTTATAATGAGTTTTGATTGTTTCTCATTCTGCACACAGACTTCAGCACTTCTGATACACAATTTCTTGTAGGTATCAGTCAGTTCTTCAAATGTCACTTCTTCATCACTAGTGTCACTGTCAGAGGTACAAACACTAGTTAGAGCAGTAACTAGTTTGGCAGATTCTTCTTCAGAATTACTTTCTGAATCACAGTCAGACCAAGTAACAGTCATTCCTTTCTTTTGTTTCTTAAGAAAGGTAGGACATTCAGCTCGAATATGTCCATATCCTTCACAACCATGGCATTGAATACCTCTGCCTTGGTTTCCCTTTTCTTCTGACCTTGGTCTTCTGCTGGAACTGTCAATGTCAGAGGGAATGTTATGAACATTAGACCTTGACTTTGGATCCATTCTTTTGATGAGCTTGTTGAACTGTCTTCCAAGCATGGCTATAGCTTCTGAAATATTTTCTTCTTCATCCTCCTTGTTTTCAACATCAGTGTTGGATACAAGTGCTATGCTCTTGTTCTTCTTGTCACCATTATCAGTGATCCCCATCTCAAAAGTCTGAAGAGACCCAATAAGTTCATCCACTTTCAACTTGCTGATGTCCTGGGCTTCCTCTATGGCAGTTACCTTCATTACAAATCTTTTAGGCAAGGATCTGAGAATCTTCCTCACCAGTTTTTCTTCTGACATCTTTTCTCCCAGTGCTCCTGAGGTGTTGGCAATCTCCAAGATTTTCATGTGAAACTCATGAATGGTTTCATCTTCCATCATTTTTAGATTCTCAAACTTGGTAGTCAACATCTGAAGCCTTGACATTTTTACTTTGGAAGTGCCCTCATGAGTAGTTTTGAGAGTGTCCCAAACTTCCTTGGCTAGTTCATATTGATGAACTAGTCTGAAAATGTTTCTATCAATTCCATTGAACAAGGCATTTAAAGCTTTGGAATTTCCCAGGGCTAACTCATCTTCTTCTTTACTCCAATCTTCCTCAGGTTTCAGACTGATTGTCCCATCTTTCTCAGTTATGGTGGGATGGATCCATCCTTTGTCAGCAGCTCTCCAAGCCTTTTTGTCCAGAGATTTTAAGAAGGCAATCATACGAGGTTTCCAGTAGTCATAATTAGTTCCATCCAGAATGGGTGGTCTATTTCCAAAAACTCCTTCTTTGTCCATAGTGCCAGAAAGTGATATCCCTAGATCTCACCCAGTAATACAGGCAGGGTGCCTGCTCTGATGCCAATTGAAATTCTGGCTGCAAATACTCAATGTCACGTTTAATGTTATGACACCGTATCTGACTTTCTATAAGACAGTAAATACAAAAACAGTAAAGAACACAGTCAATTGTTTACCCAGTTCAGTGTGCAACAACACCTACTCTGGGGGCTACCAAGCCAGGGAGGAAATCCACTATAAGAGATGTTAATTCAGGAATAAACCAACCAGTTTATCTCCTTCACTTAAGACCTACCCAATGCAATTTCAATCTAAGTACAACTTAAACCTGAGTTCCTACTCACTCCCCCTCAATCACAGCAGTGATACATAAAACAATTTGACTAATAAATTGATGAAGACACTCTTCAAAAATATACACTTGATTAAGCTTCACAGCTTTTTAATCAAGCAACACAACCACTCTTGCTTCACAGCTTTGAGTGATACACACACCTAACTTGACTCTGCTTCACAGCTTTAGTCAAGAAACATACAAACACTCTTGCTTCAAAGCTTTGAGTGCTACACAACCCTTACAATTAAAAACCTATTCCAAGTCACTTATCACAATGATAATTGCTTGAAGTACAATAATTAAACTTATACAGTTTACAAATGATCTTCTGACCAAAAAGGGATTTCTTTCAAAATAGCAGCTCTGTTGAATATATAGCAGCTGCATCTTCAGTTAGGGTTTCCACAAAAAGCTAGGGTTAATTCCATTTGACCTTAAGACTAGGTCACAGGACTTTACCAACCAGGTTAGGGTTGAGCTAGGTTAACCCAAAGAAAACGCAGGATTCTGTTCTGGAAAGACTGAGTCATTTTCCTGAAAAAACTCAGAATTAACCAAACTGCAAACCTGTTAGTTCAGAACAGGATGTCTTAACATCTGTTATGACATCTGAAAAACCTGTCTACTGATTTAGGAAAATGTGATCATTTTGCAAAATGCTCAGATACACACTTATAAACATCAATACCTGTATGACAATATTTTTCTGCAAAGGTACCTAATGAATCAGTACAAACTAAACTAGAATGTTATGACATCAGTCATGACATTCACACACACACTTGGGTTTTACCAAAAATGCAAGCCAATAACTAAACAACTACACAAGGAAATACTGTAATGCAAGGAAATCGAAGGATTTAAAGGGCAGAAATACTGTAATGCAAGGAAATCGAAGGATTTAAAGGGCAGAAATACTGTCTAACGAAGTGACTGTGTCTAAAGGCAAGTAAAACAAAGAAATGCAAGGAAATCGAAGGATTTAAAGGGCAAAGAAATACTGTAATGCAAGGAAATCGAAGGATTTAAAGGGCAAAGAAATATTGTAATGCAAGGAAATCGAAGGATTTAAAGGGAAGAAATACTGTAATGGCGAACTAAATATAACAAGACTTGTATTGAAATTGTAAAAAAGTAATGATGTTCAACACGTACATTGTATTTTCTGACTCGTTTTCCTTAATTCACGGTAGTTTGAGTATTCTGAGATCTTTTAGTACATAAAAGTGAACATTTTTTCATAAAAGTGAACATATTTTAAATCTAATATAAGAACACCTATTTATAGTGTCTTAACCCTAACGGCCCTATTCTAAAACCACGCCACGTTCGAAGCATGCAGGCTTCCTATGTTTGCTGACTTCCACGCGTCTTCTAGAATGGTGCTCTTTATTTGAAATTCGAAATCTGTACCAATCGAAGCATCTTGTTTCTTCGTTGCTTTCGAAATAACCCAATTACCTGGACCATTTCCAATTTCTGGCACCCTTGCATAAAGGAGCTCTTTATAATTCGAATACTAAAAAAGTCCAAATCGAAATCGGCTGGAAATCGAATAATCCTTCCACATAATGACTCCATATTTCCCACTAATATCCAATATTGATATTAATCTCCTTAGGTACTTTATTCGAAATATTATTTTGATAGTGGTTTCTTCCTTATTCGAAATAGCCAGCTAACAAATTGTTCCTTATTCGAAATAGCCAGCTAACAAACACCCACCCATTTTGGAAGACATTTGAAGATGAGAATAAAGTAGAGTGAAGTGAAGAGAACTGATGCCAAAATCAGTGACTTTACTACATGAAATCTCTAGACTTATCAACCATGCTTTCATTTCATAACAAATTCATTTAGCCAATTTTTTATTAGATTCAGATTTTCGGGTTCAATTCAGTAAAGAATGGGGTGTATATATAAGTTTCAACTCAATCAGTTTCCAATTTCATCTTGTTTCTCCAATCATAAGTCTCACATCAGAAAAAAGAAAGAGAATAAAAGTGTTTATATAACACTTTCACAATGTAGTTATAAATTCATTAAATTATTAGGCTGTTGTATAGTCCATCTTGGACTTTAAACCCAAACCAAAAATAGATATCATGCGGACTACTATGTAGGTAGTTAAAGAAACCCTAAATTTTATTTTAAAAAAAACTTTATAAAAGTTATTCTAAAAAATGAAAAATTTAATTAAAATTAAAAAAAAACAACTTTTAATATATTAAAGAAGATAAAAAAAAAAAAAGTGGAAATCCATTGTTACTTTGATAGAACAAACTAAATTTTTTAAATTCATTTTTATTTAATGGATTTGCTTACTCTACTTGTTTAAAATAATAGAATGGAGCGGAATGAGACAGAGGATCCGTCTTTTCATTTCTTGGTTCTCAATATGAAATGATGTGACCTTTTATGGGATTGTCCTACATGCCATGTACAACTAGAAAAGCTTTACCCATTAACTAGAAAATGTTTATCTTAATAGTCAAGTCGGTGAAATTGATATTGGATGTAGATGTAGTCTACTTATGTAAATTGAGAATCTATTTAAATTCAACTAATTAGAACTGATTATAAAATAAATAAATAAACAGAAAAGACGTTATATAAAATATTATATGAGATTAAAGGTCCGTTTCTTTTGGTTTTTATTTTAATAATATTATATAATTTTCTATAAAAAAATTTATAAAGAAATTTTTTGTTTAAATAGTTATTTTTAAAATAATATTTTTGATATTTCATTTTTTTATTGAATTTTTTTTAGATATTAAAATTTCAGAAGATCACTTAATTTTAAAACTATTGCAAACAAATTTTTATAAAAATTATTTTTGAAATATAATTTTCTTTAAAAATTGTAATTTTAATTATATTTTAATCTTCAATAATGTTTTTTTATGTTATAGTATATCAAAATTAATGTTTTAATTTAAAAAAAACAATTATAAAAAACTTATATTATTTTAAAAAACAATTTTACAAAATTATTTTTAAAAATACAAAAAAAAATTATTTTTTTAAATCTGTAACAAATTTTCTCTAAAACATATAATTAACCAAAACAAAAACTTACTCTAAAATATAAATAATTCCACACCAAAACAAAACTTAACAACAGTACAAATAAACCATGCATATCTCTCAAACCACATACCTTTAGGACACGATAAGATTTGTCTACCAATGATTTAGCCGATATTTAATTCCACATTTGTAGCATCTAGAAATAATTTTAAATGTGTAAAGTTGTGTTTGAAATATTTGGTTACTATCAACTGTAGAGTCGATTTTATCTTTTGAACGATTCTAACTTAAAAATAAATTTTATAGTTTTCGACTAAAAATGTAATTTTTAGACAAAAATTTATTCTTTAATTTATTTTTTAAAATATATTAAAAAATAAATTATTTTAAATTTAATTTATTTATAATCAAAATTAGTTTTACATAATCAATTAATTTAAAAATAAAATTTATCAACATAGAATCAAACACACGCTTAGTAATAATATTAGAAACATAATTTAATATATTCAAGTATATTACTTGTAATACTATAACATTTTTTATAAATTAATTATTAATAAAAATTCACATTTATTAAGTGTTCAATAGGTTTGAGAATTTTGATTTTTTTAAGGTTTTCAAGTTCAGTGGTCATTATATTGAATGTAATGGTTTTTTAAATTTTTAGTGGCAGAATCAAGTCTATAAATAACTTTTTGTCTCTAACCTTGCTCTCATTCAATTATTTGGAATATACATCATCTATATAGTAAAGAGTAAAAGCTTGGAAAATTCAAAGAAGACGCATTCACTACAATATTGTAACAATGACGGAAGGTAAAAGCATGTAATTGTTACCAAACTAATCAAGATAATAAAAGAGAGAAAAGAGAATAATAGAGTGGCTTGTATTATTCTATTATCATTGTATGTCTTAAATATAGTATGAGTCTTATTTATAGGACATATATCATGAATGGAGAATTAATATGAAATTTTTTCATTAATGGATATCCATAATCATTTTTGTTAGTTGTATAATTCTTGTTCAGTTATATTTGGGCTTTTAGCATGTGTATTTAGGTACGAGCATCTTGTATATATAAAGGGTCATTATGTTTGTAATAAAAGCATCAATAATATATTCAGTTAGAAAGTTAGTTACGCTTAACTAACTCACAAGTTCTTTCTTCTTCTTGTTTTCTCAAAAATCATCTTTCTTGAATCCTTTGTTCCAATAAATTGGTATCAATAGCTTGTTTGCAATTCAGAGAGAATCTAATGGCAAACAGATCAACAATATCAACACAGTTTCCAGCGAATCTACTGGTTTTCAAAGGTGAAAACTATCAACGGTGAGTTGCGCAAATGAAGGTTATTTTCAGATTTCAAGATATCGTAGAAATCTTGAATGATGGAATATCAGAACTGGAAGTAGATGCTACGGAAGCCCAGAAACCTGCACACAAAGATCAAAGGAAGAAAGATGGCAAGGCGTTATTCTTGATTCACCCGTGTGTGGATTGTGACATATTCGAGAAGATAATTGAAGAAGAAACAACAAAAGGAGCTTGGGAAAAGCTGAAATCCTTGTATGGTGAAGATGAGAAACTGAAGAAGGTGAAGTTACAGACACTGAGGAAGCAGTACGAGATGCTTGAGATGAAAGAAAACAAATCTATTTCTGCATATTTCTCAAGAATTGTGACGCTAACAAACCAGATGAAGGCATGTGGTGAAGCGTGTACGGATATGCAAAAGATAGAAAAGGTATTGAGATCTTTAATTACAGATTTCGATTACTTTGTTGTGACAATTGAATAGGCCAAGAATCTATCTGAGATGAATTTGGAATAACTTCAAGCTTCATTGGAGGCTCGGGAAATGAGGCTGCAGCAGAGAAACTCAGAAACAGAGAAGGCAGCTGAACAAGCATTGCAATCAAGATTCAACAAGAAAGCTGGAAAAGAGAAGTCGAAGCAACGAAAGAATCTTGTTGGTGATGAGAAGTCAAGCAAGAATAATGACTCAAAAGGTGTGGGCAACAAGTATTCTGGGAAGAAAGTTTACACGAAAGAGTTGCAATGTTACAATTGTCAAGGCTTTGGCCACTATGCTAGAGACTGTCGAAGAAAGAAAGCTGCAAGGTCGAAAGATAGTGATGAAGCTCAATATGTACGAGCTGGAAATAGTGATTCTGATGATGTGTTGCTGCTGGTGAACACTCACTCGACTACTGAGAAAAATAACATGTGGTATCTGGATTCAGGATGTAACAACCACATGTCTGGCAATAAAAACTGGTTTACCAAGTTAGATGAATCAATCAAAAAGGTGATAAAGTTTGTAGATGGCAGGCATATCAAATCAGGTGGTAAAGGAGATATTTTGATTATCAGAAAGGATGGTCGAAAGGCTACTATCACTGAAGTTCTATATGTACCTTCGATGACAAGTAACTTGATAAGTGTAGGTCAATTACTTGCAAAAGGCTTCAATATGAAGTTGGAGAATAATCAGATGAAGGTATATAGGACTGATGGGAGGCTAATAATGAAAGCACCATTGGCAGAGAACAAAATGTTCAAGATTGAACTCAACACATCAGATCACAAATGTCTTGCTTCGACTATAGAAGAAGACAAGAACTGGCTATGGCATCACAGGTATGGACATCTAAACTTCAAGAGTTTATGTATGATCAATCAGAAAATAATGGTGCTTGGGTTTCCGTATGTGAAGGAACTAAAACAGATATGTGAGGAATGCTGCAAAGCTAAATAGGAAACGAAGGCGTTCAAACATGACTTGCCCATAAGATCAAGGCAAAAACTGGAGCTGGTTCATTCAGATGTGTGTGGACCCTTTGAAGTAAAGTCAAATAGGGGTAACAAGTATTTCCTTACTTTCATTGATGAATTCACCATACATGTGTGAATTTACCTTATTAAAAAAAGTGAGGTATTCACACAGTTCAAGAAGTTCAAGTTGCATGCTGAGAAATAAAGTGGCTGCAAATTGAAGAAGTTAAGAACTGATGGTGGTGGTGAATATACTTCTGCTGAATTTACTAGATTTTGCAATGAGGAAGGTATAGAGCATGAGGTTATTGCACCTTGTACGCCTCAGTATAATAGCTTAGCTGAGATAAAGAATAGAAGTGTACTGAACATAACGAGATGTATGTTGAAAGCTAAGAATATTTGTGATCGGTGGAAATAGAACTGACTGTTTTTAAGCTGGTTTCACGAAATGTCGCGGTAAGCAAGAGTCGCCACCGTCTTTTATGTTCTCCAACATGGAAAGGACAAAAGCACAACAAAATTCCTTATTCGAGAATGTTTCTCGGTTCGGGAGGTAGATTTATAGAAAGGGAAGGTGTTAGCACCCTTTCTATCCGTGGTTATCCACGGGCTCTTAGGTACTTGCTCTTATGTTTTCAAAATTTGTTTGCTTTTCAAGTGTGTGTGGGTTTTGAAAAAAAGTTTCATTTGAAAAATTTCTAAGTAACTCTTGTATCTGTCCTCAAGAGTGTGTGAAAAATTTGTTTGAAAACTTTTAGAAAGTGTGAGGTGTGAAAAGTATTTTTGTTTGTTTTGAGAAAGAGCAAGTACCCAGGAGAATCTACCTACTCTAAGGAATTAGGTTGTGTAAGAGTCCTTTAGATAGTGCTATCCCACCATTGAGAGGTAGGTAGCACCATCGTTGGAGGTGTTCGGGTCAATTCGATTATTAGGGACAGTGTGGTCACCGAAGCAATGGTAGGACACCTTAGAAGTAACCCTAATGTCCTAGATCCTTTTATCTGAGGCAACCGTTTCGAGGCAACTGGATCTTTAGACAAAGGGCGACCTCTAAGACATCCTATACTTGATGACCACGTTTCGAGGCAATCAGTGAGGCGTACCCTAAGAGTGGCATGTGCATTGTGTGTTGTTTTCATGTTAATTGTCTTTGTACATGTTATTTGTGAGCTACGGATTGGTTTTATTTACATACATTCTTTCATGCGTTGTTAACAGTTAGGAGTGCGGAAAATTAAAGTGCGGGAATGTAAAGCTACGCTATTACAAGGCGGGGGTCTATACATCGCCAAAAAACAAAGACCCGTTTTGATAAAGTGCGGAAAGTAAAGAAAGCAATAAACCTAATTACTATTACATTCTTGAAGCAGTTACATAATAATCAAAAATAAAATAAATGCGCGCGAATAAAAATTAAATCGGGAATGTCCTAAGGGTTTTGACCCTTTTGAGAAAGAAATTGAATTTTGTCTTTTTTAATGAAATGAAATTAAAACTAATTATTTAATTTATTAAAAGAAAAATGTTTTTGTATTTTTTATGTTTTTAATGAAATAAAATAAAAGGAATTAAAATTAAAAGTTAATAAAAATCTAATTCTAAATTAATTTTAGTTATTAAGAAAAAAGGTTAAAGTTGCCTAATTAAAACTAATTCAATTTATTAGTATTTATTTACAAAATAATTACTTAAATGAAATTAATAAAGTATTTTTTTGGTTTTTTTAGTTTTATTGTGAAAAATATTAATTGGTTAATTTTGGTGATAATAACAATAATTAAAAAGGTTAATAATTAAATTAAAAAATATAAAAAAGGAAGAGAAAAGAATAAACCAAGGGAGGGGGGTATGTGCCAGAATGGGGTGTTTGATTGGAATTTGAGGCCCATCAAGAAGCCAGCTTTGTTTGACTTTGAAGATTGCCTATGGTGTAGGTTGACCAGGAGTATGGTGCTCGTCCCATCCAAGCCTTTGGATCTGTTTTCGAGGACACATGGCGCGTTGGATATGTGAGATGCATGGTGGTACGCTTTGGACTGCATTGCTTGATAATGGACCTTAGGACGTGGCAAGGGTTGCTTTAGCTTCAGGGTATGGCAAAGAAGAGAGTCACGTTCTCCTTTTGGCCTGAAAATGCTTGCAAAACTCCTTTTGATCTCACACTTTTTTGACAAATTTTGAACTTTGCTCTGGCCGTTTGTGCACTTTTTTTCCGTTTTTTGAATGAGGCTTGCAAGGCTTGTATATATAGTAATGAGTGAGAATCAGTCACTATTATAAGCTCTTAACTATTGCAATTAAACTTTGGATTTCTCCATAACCACCATTAAAGCAATTTGCCAATTTTGTTCAAATTTGAATTTTATGCTTAAAATGGACCTTACACGAATTTGGTAGGTGCATTATGCTTCATCAAGGTCATTCAAACCACAAGATATCATTGAATTAATTTTTTTGATTTTTATTTGAATTTTATGGATTTAAAATGAATTAAATCAATAAAATTAAATAAAAAATAGAAAAATTAATGTTTAATCTTGAAATTAATCATGGGACACGTGGGTGGCATGACAAGGCTGAAACAAGTGGAAACAAGTGGACCCTTTTGTCAAAAATTGAAGTTTCAAGGATAGTTGACTTTGGCCATTTCACAAAAATTTCCCAACTTCTCCAATGCATATCTTACTCAATGTTGATCATATGAACATGTTCTTGGAAATTTTGGAAAGGTCTTGAAGTCCTCTAACCAATGCCTTTGGTCCCACGTCATTTTGATTTACCAATATCAAGTTATGGTCTTTGACTTAAAATGCCTTTTTGTTGACTTTTGAAAATGACCTATAATGTTGAAATTGATAACTTTTTGTTGGAGCATTTATTGGACTTGGAATGTGAATATGAGTTGTAGGAAATGTCATCCCCTTCAAAATGAGCATTGGATGGGATTTTTCTGATGAACCATGAAAAAGTTATGCTTTGGTCAAGTTACAGTTGACTTTTCAACTGTCCAAAAATGGAAACTTTTGCATCTTGATGATTTTTGAGCCATTCTTGTAGAATCATGATCAAGACTTGATCAAATGATGATTGTGGCTTCAAAATAAGATGTTGACCAAATTTTTTGACTTTTGACTGCCAAATGACCATTTTACCCCTATAGTTGATTGTGAAGCAATTAGGGTTTTTGACTGTGCAACTTGAACTTGTGAGCCTTGAAACTTGGCATGTAGATGCTTGACAATGTTTATAGGCATATGTGACTTGATTGAGCCCTTGAAAACCTCAAATTCCTTGCAAGAACCAAAACCCTAATTTGACTGGCTTAGGAGGGTGTTTGAACTGTGCAACCCTTGAGTAGACTTGAGCAAATTAAGATGATGCTTGTCAAAACTTTGAAGAATATGGGAGGGAAAATTTTGGGGTACAACAGTTTCCCCTGTTCAATCTTCTTAGACCTGAGGATGTAGATTGGCTTGCGTGCCTTTCGTGATCCGAAGGTGGAAGATGATTGAACACTAGAGTGCCCAGAAATTTGCACTCACATAGTAGAATGTCAGCAGTGTGATGTCGGGAATGGGCTTATAGATGCCATTTGGAAATGTGATGGATAGGAGGATGGGCTTATAGATGCCATCTGGAAGTGTGACAGAACCTTGTCGGGAATGGGCTTATAGATGCCATTTGGAAAGATGGTATGGGAGGATGGGCTTATAGATGCCATATAGGTGTCGATCGCGTAAGAGATTCCTTAGCGAGAACTTGCGTACCTGAGAAAGACAATTTCCTGGCCTGTTACAGGTTTTGATCTTCACTCAGTCGCTCACAGACATGCCCTGGCTAGATACAGGTATCGAATCTGGAACTGGTCGTCTACAGATATGCCCTGGCTGGATACAGGAATCGAATATGGAATTTAAAAAGGTTGATGGGTTGTCTCTACTGACAGGTTATCTCAGAAAAATATTTAGGATTTAACTGAACCAGAGGAGGTTTTGTCTTTCTTGACGAGTTGTCTCTTTGGACGAGTTGTCTTCATGGACGGGTTGTCTTCAATGATGAGTGACCTTCAATGACGAGTTGTCTTCAATGACGAGTTGTCTTCAATGACGAGTTATCTTAAATGACGAGTTGTCTTTAATGACGAGTTGTCTTAAATGACGAGTTGTCTTCAATGACGGGTGTCTATAATGACGGGTTGTCTTAAATGACGAGTTGTCTTCAATGACGAGTTGTCTTAAATGACGGGTTGTCTTCAATGACGAGATGTCTTCAGTGACGGGTTGTCTTCAATGATTAGATGTCTTTAATGACGAGTGTCTATAACGACGGGTGTCTATGACGACGGGTGTCTATGACGACATGTGTCTATAACGACGGGTGTCTATAACGACGAGTTATCTTCAATGACGAGTTATCTTAAATGACGAGTTGTCTTAAATGACGAGTTGTCTTAAATGACGAGTTGTCTTCAATGACGGGTGTCTATAATGACGGGTTGTCTTAAATGACGAGTTGTCTTCAATGACGAGTTGTCTTAAATGACGGGTTGTCTTCAATGACGAGATGTCTTCAATGACGAGATGTCTTCAGTGACGGGTGTCTATAACGACGGGTGTCTATGACGACGGGTGTCTATAATGACGGGTTGTCTTCAACGACGAGTTGTCTTAAATGACGAGTTGTCTTCAATGACGGGTGTCTATAATAACGGGTTGTCTTCAATGACGGGTGTCTATAATGACGGGTTGTCTTAAATGACGAGTTGTCTTCAATGACGAGTTGTCTTAAATGACGGGTTGTCTTCAATGACGGGTGTCTATAACGACGGGTGTCTATGACGACGGGTGTCTATGACGATGGGTGTCTATAATGACAGGTTGTCTTCTTTGACTTTAGGAAGTAGTTTAACTGGACCTGTCTTCTTTGACTGGACGAGCATCAGAAAAAACCTTTGGGATTTAACTGGACTTGTCTTCTTTGACTGGATTGGTCTCTTTTGACTATATTAGTCTACTTTGACATAGTTGATCATTTAACTGCATCCTTCCTGAAAGGTAAAGGTCAGTCATATGCAATGCATGATATGGATCAAGCAATGATATTCTCGACATAAATGAGATTGTATGACATGATGAGTATATGCATGTATCATGATGTGATGTTTATGAATGTATCTTTGTCTGGGAAAATAAATCCTTGACGCATGCCGGGAAGTTGAATCCTGGGCTGATGTTGAAGAATAGAGTTCTTCGTTTCTGCTGAGGGTGATGATTGCAAGGATAAACCGGTAGGAGAAGATGACTCCGTTGGGGAATAAACTTGTTGGAGAGATTACTCTGCGGGGAATTACTCTGTGGGAAGAGATACTTCGCTGAGATTTTGATGATAACTCCGCTGAGGATACCGTTGATATGTTTTGTTGAAAGATTTGATGAACTCCGCTGGGGGATAGGAAGAACTTCGCCGAGGACGATCTTTCTGTGGTAATTAGCTGAGGATAACCCAGTTATAAGCCCTGGTGGGGAATAACCTTTGGATAAAGCCGGGGAGACGCGTTCGTGCTCTGCAGGGGATAAGCTTCCAGAATCTACTGGGGAGGATGATTCAACTCTCCTGGGAGACTTGAGACTGCATTGGGAAATGGCTCCACTAGGATGTCTGTATTCCACCGGGGAACAATCTTATATTAAGACTGCCGGGGATGCTTGCTTAGGAACATCTGTATACTCCATTGGTGAATGTTGGGATCTTCTGGGAATACCCATCTTCCTTATGGCTGACAGTAGATTAACTCTGCTTGGGGAGAGTGTTGCTGACTTGCTGGAGAATGTTGTACCTTTTCAGGGCTGATTGGGAGACAAAACTCTGTTCGGGGAAGAGTATTGCTGACTCCTGTCTTACTCTGCGGGGAGTGGAGGTAACTTGGTCATGTTCTTCAGCTGAACTTGCCTTGGTACCTCGGTGGACAGAGCAACCAGATCGCTTAGACAATTCTTATTGCCCCAGTTTCTGCGGGAGAAGATACCCGTGGAGGTGCTTGATGACAACCGACTGACAAATCTTCTTATTGTAGGCAAGTGACGAGATGACGAGACATAGCCATACGTTTTTTATCCCTAACTTTTGCCTGGACCGCCCTTTCGGGTTTTCAGTCCACCGGGATACCCATTTTTGCCCAAGCCGCCTTTGCAGGTTTTCGACTTGCCGGGTGTACAGATTTTTCATTTCATCCCTTATTTTTTCCCGAACCCTTTTGGTTCGCCGGGAAGCCCTTATTTTTGCCTAGGTGTGTCAACCTAGTGGGTCTTTGATTGTGCGTAGTATTTTTGACTATGTCCATGCTCTCAGAATGTAGGGAGTTGCCCCTGTCATAAGTGTTTTGCCATGCCACCAGAAGATGTTTGATCAGGCAAGATTCGTCGCTGGAACTCATGTCCAATGCCCCAAGTGACTCAGACGGAGAGTTGCCCCTGGCTGTTTAGCATTTTGAGAGATTCTATGAATCTTGACTAGACTGCCCCAGATGATGGACAATGATCATGCCATGCCCCTTGATTGGAGGTGCTTTTGTTCATTAGACATTCGTCGCGCAAACTTCTATGATGTTCAAACAAATAGTCATATGCAAACAATGTTATATCAGGAATGCAAAGCTTATGTCTGTCTTGACGTTTTTGAAAATGCATTTTTTCATAAAAACAAGTGAATTTTTTTGTAAACTGTGACGTCAACTCGTTATTTTACCGCAAGCCTTAAGGAGTCAGGATATCTTTCGTAACAGTATGCTTTCGAACTAACCCATGCTTCAGCTAGGACTTTTGAGGGTTGTAGCGTGGCTTGGTTCACGGCTTAAGAAACAAAAGATAAAGGCTCAAAGTATTTGTACCCACCCGCTCTTCATGATCTTCTTCAATCCTAAACTCATCCAATCATGCGTTACACCTTGTTGAATCTTTGCTTTGATATATCAGTGATGGTTTGGACATTGACGATTTATTTTGAATAGGCAGTCATTCCTTTTTTTGGTTGAGGGTTTGTAGGACCTCTTTCTTTTTGATTTCGTTATCCCTGTTTTTGCCTGAACTGTTTTTTTTGTGATGACAGTCAGCGGGATGCCCCAAGTTTCGTAAGTCTCCTTCATAGGTTTTGACTTATTGGGCTTTTATTTTGAGAAATGATGACTGCCTATCTTTATGATTATTCGGACCCATCACTGTCTTTTGCTTTGTAAGGACTTTTTGGTGCCATTCGTTGTGCACTCGGATCAACTGAGAGAACTACCCTGCCCCAGGTTATGATTAAGGGTTTTAATTTTCGAAAAGAAAAACTCCTACTTCTTTGGATCAGAGGGGTTGACGAGGGATTATCTTCCTTATAACTCCAGTGTTTAGGAATTGAAACAATGCCTGTACCTCATCAGCGGGGTTCGTTCAAAAGCATACTGTAAATGTCGTGGTATCGTTTTCGTCATCCTCCCCCAAGAGGCTTTAAAATTATTAATCGAGCATTGAACATCACAAAAATATGAAAACAATTTGCGTATAGTGAATACGAAATAATTACTTCAAAACAGACATGTGTAATGCATTAATGAAATAACAACGTTTGACATGAATACAATGTTTAAACAATCAAAGAAAAATACAACTTGAACATTCGAATGAACAAAAAATTTCTAATCCTAGCCATGTTTTGGCAAGGGAGCAGTGATCACATCGGGAGTCTCTGGAGAGTCGAACTGGACTTCCTCTGCGTTGATCAGATCCTGAACCCTGTTTCTCAAAGTCCAACAATCATCTGTAGCATGCCCCAGGCTATCAGAATGATAGGCGCAACGAACGTTGGGGTTATACCTTGAAGGTGTCCTGTTGGGATTCTTAGGAGGGTCCCTTAGAGTTACCAACTTGGTCTCCAGCAGCTGTGGCAATATCTGGGACAAGGTCATGCCGAGGGGAGTGAATTGCCTTTTAGGTCTCTCTTCCCTTTGTTGGTTGCGATGTTGAGGAGCACCAGCCGGTTTTGAGATAACTACTGCGTTGACAACACTAGATTCTTTCTTGGACGGTTTCTTCTAAGTGTTCGAGGAATCACCATTCTGTATCTTCCCCGACTTGATACCGGCTTCAATTCTTTCCCCAGTCAAGATTAGGTCTGTAAACCCAGCAGAAGAATTTCCAATCAGATGGTTGAAGAATGGACCAGACAGGGTCCCCAGGAACATATCCACAAGCTCACAGTCAGTCAGAGGTGGCTGCACCCTTCCAGCAAGGTCTCTCCACTTTTGAGCATATTCCTTGAATCCTTCACCCGTCCCAAGTGACATACCCTGGAGTTGGGTACGCGTAGGAGAGAGGTAGGAATTATACTGATACTGCTTGTAAAAGGCAGTAGCAAGGTCCTCCCAGTTGCGGATACTGGCTCCATCCAGCTGATAGAACCACTCGAGTTGAGTCCCCAACAGACTATCCTAAAAGAAGTGAATCCACAAATTCTTGTCAGCCGTGTAGGGTTGGATCCTCCTTATGTATGATCTAAGATGCAACTTAGGACAGGATGCCCCGTCGTATTTTACAAAAGCAGGTGCTTTGAATTTGTGTGGGATCACCACCCCAGAAGATAAGCCTAGGTCTCCGAAGTCCAACCCGGGCATACGTTGAATCTCCATAGCATTCAACCGGTCTTCCAGCTGTTTGTACCTGTCCTCAGCAGGAGGGTACTGTTCATCATTGAAATCTGTCTCGGTGTCGGAGACCATGGGACTAGGAACCTCTCCCCCCTTGTGGGTTGTCTTTCCTTACAGAGGAAGTAGCCTGATCAGACTCATTTTGTGGTCCATTCCCAGATCTGCGTCTAGGGTTGAACAAAACCGTCCTCTTCTTCTTCTTCTTCTGAATCAGAGTCTCCAATTCCCGCTGACCCTGGGCTAAGCTCATGACTAGCTCCTGGAACTGGGCATTCTGGGCCTGGAGGGCCTTGATAGCTTGTTCATTGGATGATTCAGGATTCATGATGATGGCTGAAATAAATAGCGAAGAAGATTAAGCAATCTGTAGAACAGAGTACCTGTAATGCAATGATATGTATGTATGCACGTGATGTTTTCAAGGATCTCGCAGGGTAAACAGAGAAACTTGTTAGAATTTGAATTTAGGTAGCTTAATTGAAGGAACTTCATGTTGTTGAGAGTCCTTCTTCAAGAGTCAAGGCTCACTATATCGAGTGGGTCATAGCCCCTGACTCAAGTTATCAACCTTGGCTAGAGGAAAATAAGTCCCCTTTGCCCCTTGCTAGACATCATGACCTGCATCACAAACCCTTGAGATCCTTGAAATGGATTAGTCCTTATGTAGGATGTATGCAATGGTATGATGGCATGATGTTATGCTATGCGTGGAGTGATGTAAGTAAACCCTGTTATGAGTCCAGGTTAAGGACTGTAAACAAACCCTGCAAGAAACTCATGTGTTAGATAACAAGCATGCAAGCGATCAAGTTTGAAAGCACACAAGTCACACAAGACAAGCCCTTAGAGTTTAGGCCAGCATGAAGTTTGGGGTACTACCCTCTTGAAGTTGGTGGGCTCAAAAACCTGTCCTATCAAAAGTAACCGGGTTCTAAGGAGCTCAATATCATTGGGTTGTTTTCTATGTTCATTGTTTTGATTTAGCCACTGGACTGTCGATCAAAATATTCCAAGAAAACAACCCTCAATGAGTGTAGTATCGAGTATCAACCAACTTCAGACTGCACCAAAGTCAGTCATCTCACTACCCCTAAAGAGGCCAGGATGGTCAAGTAAGGTTCCTAAGGTCAGTTGATGCTTCACGACACCACACGGCGGCCCCGTACTCTCCTTGACTTGACTCAAGGGTTACCGGTACTCACCAAAGTGCCACATCAACGTAGCAAACTGCTTCAACCGTGTCGGTATACCCCGCACAGTTCCCTCACAGTTTTGTTGCTACTTTCTAAAAGGTATTCCCCAGATCCGAGTTAGGATCTATGAAACTCCCAAAACAGGCCCACAATATTAAATCAGGCAAAGCAAGCAATTGAAAACATGATGATGAACTATTCCTAAGGTACACCCCACTTATGTATTCCCCCGCAGAGTCTCCAGTTCTGTGATCGGTGGAAATAGAACTGACTGTTTTTAAGCTGGTTTCGCGAAATGTCGCGGTAAGCAAGAGTCGCCACCGTCTTTTATGTTCTCTAACATGGAAAGGACAAAAGCACAGCAAAATTCCTTATTCGAGAATGTTTCTCGGTTCGGGAGGTAGATTTATAGAAAGGGAAGGTGTTAGCACCCTTTCTATTCGTGGTTATCCACGGGCTCTTAGGTACTTGCTCTTATGTTTTCAAAATTTGTTTGCTTTTCAAGTGTGTGTGGGTTTTGAAAAAAAGTTTCGTTTGAAAAATTTCTAAGTAACTCTTGTATCTGTCCTCAAGAGTGTGTGAAAAATTTGTTTGAAAACTTTTAGAAAGTGTGAGGTGTGAAAAGTATTTTTGTTTGTTTTGAGAAAGAGCAAGTACCCAGGAGAATCTACCTACTCTAAGGAATTAGGCTGTGTAAGAGTCCTTTAGATAGTGCTATCCCACCATTGAGAGGTAGGTAGCACCGTCGTTGGAGGTGTTCGGGTCAATTCGATTATTAGGGACAGTGTGGTCACCGAAGCAATGGTAGGACACCTTAGAAGTAACCCTAATGTCCTAGATCCTTTTATCCGAGGCAACCGTTTCGAGGCAACTGGATCTTTAAACAAAGGGCGACCTCTAAGACGTCATATACTTGATGACCACGTTTCGAGGCAACCAGTGAGGCGTACCCTAAGAGTGGCATGTGCATTGTGTGTTATTTTCATGTTAATTGTCTTTGTACATGTTATTTGTGAGCTACGGATTGGTTTTATTTACATACATTCTTTCATGCGTTGTTAACAGTTAGGAGTGCGGAAAATTAAAGTGCGGGAATGTAAAGCTACGCTATTACAAGGCGCGGGTCTATACATCGCCAAAAAACAAAGACCCGTTTTGATAAAGTGCGGAAAGTAAAGAAAGCAATAAACCTAATTACTATTACATTCTTGAAGCAGTTACATAATAATCAAAAATAAAATAAATGCGCGCGAATAAAAATTAAATCGGGAATGTCCTAAGGGTTTTGACCCTTTTGAGAAAGAAATTGAATTTTGTCTTTTTTAATGAAATGGAATTAAAACTAATTATTTAATTTATTAAAAGAAAAATGTTTTTGTATTTTTTATGTTTTTAATGAAATAAAATAAAAGGAATTAAAATTAAAAGTTAATAAAAATCTAATTCTAAATTTATTTTAGTTATTAAGAAAAAAGGTTAAAGTTGCCTAACTAAAACTAATTCAATTTATTAGTATTAATTTACAAAATAATTACTTAAATGAAATTAATAAAGTATTTTTTTGGTTTTTTTAGTTTTATTGTGAAAAATATTAATTGGTTAATTTTGGTGATAATAACAATAATTAAAAAGGTTAATAATTAAATTAAAAAATATAAAAAAGGAAGAGAAAAGAATAAACCAAGGAGGGGGTATGGGCCAGAATGGGGTGTTTGATTGGAATTTGACACCCATCAAGAAGCCAGCTTTGTTTGACTTTGAAGATTGCCTATGGTGTAGGTTGACCAGGAGTAAGGTGCTCGTCCCATCCAAGCCTTTGGATCTGTTTCCGAGGACACATGGCGCGTTGGATATGTGGGATGCATGGTGGTACGCTTTGGACTGCAGTGCTTGATAATGGACCTTAGGACGTGGCAAGGGTTGCTTTAGCTTCAGGGTATGGCAAAGAAGAGAGTCACGTTCTCCTTTTGGCCTGAAAATGCTTGCAAAACTCCTTTTGATCTCACACTTTTTTGACAAATTTTGAACTTTGCTCTGGCCGTTTGTGCACTTTTTTTCCATTTTTTGAATGAGGCTTGCAAGGCTTGTATATATAGTAATGAGTGAGAATCAGTCACTATTATGAGCTCTTAACCATTGCAATTAAACTTTGGATTTCTCCATAACCACCATTAAAACAATTTGCCAATTTTATTCAAATTTGAATTTTATGCTTAAAATGGACCTTACACGAATTTGGTAGGTGCATTATGCTTCATCAAGGTCATTCAAACCACAAGATATCATTGAATTAATTTTTTTGATTTTTATTTGAATTTTATGGATTTAAAATGAATTATATCAATAAAATTAAATAAAAAATAGAAAAATTAATGTTTAATCTTGAAATTAATCATGGGACACGTGGGTGGCATGACAAGGCTGAACCAAGTGGAAAAAAGTGGGCCCTTTTGTCAAAAATTGAAGTTTCAAGGATAGTTGACTTTGGCCATTTCACAAAAATTTCCCAACTTCTCCAATGCATATCTTGCTCAATTTTGATCATATGAACATGTTCTTGGACATTTTGGAAAGGTCTTGAAGTCCTCTAACCAATGCCTTTGGTCCCATGTCATTTTGATTTACCAATATCAAGTTATGGTCTTTGACTTAAAATGTCTTTTTGTTGACTTTTGAAAATGACCTATAATGTTGAAATTGATAACTTTTTGTGGGAGCATTTCTTGGACTTGGAATGTGAATATGAGTTGTAGGAAATGTCATCCCCTTCAAAATGAGCATTGGATGGGATTTTTCTGATGAACCATGAAAAAGTTATGCTTTGGTCAAGTTACAGTTGACTTTTCAGCTGTCCAAAAATGGAAACTTTTGCATCTTGATGATTTTTGAGCCATTCTTGTAGAATCATGATCAAGACTTGATCAAATGATGATTGTGGCTTCAAAATAAGATGTTGACCAAAATTTTTGACTTTTGACTGCCAAATGACCATTTTACCCCTATAGTTGATTGTGAAGCAATTAGGGTTTTTGACTGTGCAACTTGACCTTGTGAGCCTTGAAACTTGGCATGTAGATGCTTGACAATGTTTATAGGCATATGTGACTTGATTGAGCCCTTGAAAACCTCAACTTCCTTGCAAGAACCAAAACCCTAATTTGACTGGCTTATGAGGGTGTTTGAACTGTGCAACCCTTGAGTAGACTTGAGCAAATTGAGATGATGCTTGTCAAAACTTTGAAGAATATGGGAGGGCAAATTTTGGGGTACAACAATATTCCTAAGAGATTTTGGGCTGAAGCAGCTTCGAAGGCAGTATACATTCTAAATAGATGCCCAACAAAGAAGATGATCGAAAAGACACCGTATGAGGCTTGGACAGGGTCGAAGTCAAATGTAAGTCATCTTAGAGTTTTTGGATCAATATGTTTCAGGCATGTACCTGAACAATTGAGAAAGAAGCTAGATGATCAAAGTGAAGTCATGATTCTCATAGGTTATCATTCGACTGGTGCATAAAAGTTGTATTCACCAATCAAAGATAAACTAGTGATCAGTAGATATGTTCTCGTAGATGAAAGCAAAGGGTGGGACTGGAGTCGGAGTTCTGTTCAACAAGAATCAGACACAGTCACAACTGTGTTCAAATAATATGAATAGAATGAAGCTTCGACAAGTCAAAATGAACAAGGTGATATTTTGACTGGTCGAAATGAAGAACCACCTATGCAGAATGAAAGAAGATCCACAAGAACAAGAATTGAGTCGACTAGGCTGATTGGATATGAGAGGTTTCCAGACCAAGCAATCGATGCAGATGGTGACTTAATCGAAGAAGCCATGATGATGTCTGAAGCAGAACCAATTGATTTGGGCGAAGCCTTGAGCAATTCGAATTAGTGTGAAGCCATGAAAGAAGAACAAAGAGCCATTGAGAAGAACAAGACTTGGGAGCTTGTCGAAATAACCAACAAGAAACCAATCGATGTGAAATGGATCTACAAGGTGAATCAAAGGCCAAATGCTGAGATTGTAAAGTATAAGGCAAGACTGGTGGCCAAAGGTTTTCTACAAAAACCTGATATTGACTTCGATGAAGTATATGTGCCTGTTGTGAGAATCGAAACAACCAGGGTCGTTATTTCGATAGTTGCATGTAGAGGATGGAAAACACAACAACCCAATGTAAAGTCATCATTTTTGAATGGTCCATTGAAAGAAGAAGTCTACGTTACATAACCATTAGGTTTCAACGTCAAAGGGCAGGAGTCAAAAGTTTACAGATTAAGGAAGGCTCTCTATGGCTTGAAGCAAGCTCCTAGAGCTTATAATAAAAGTATAGATAGCTTCCTAATCGAATCAGGTTTCCCAAAGTGTGTATCTGAACATGGAGTATATGTAAATTATGTTTAAAGTGTCAATTGAATCATTTTATGTCTCTATGTTGATGACTTACTCATTACAGGAGCAAACGAAGCTGAGATAATAAAGGTAAAGTCGAAGTTAATGCAGGAATTTGAAATGTATGATTTAGGGAATCTCTCCTATTTCCTGGGAATGGAATTAAAAGACATCGAAGAAGGATTTTTCTTGCATCAAACAACGTATGCTCAAGATATACTGAGGAGGTTCAATATGAGCAACTGTAAAGCAGTTGTTACTCCATTAGAGACTAGAGCAAAGCTGAAAAAGGAATCGAATGATGAATCTGTAAGTTCGACCCTGTACAAACAAATCATTGGATCCTTAAGGTATCTTTGCAATACTAGACCAGATATTTGCCAAAGTATAGGATTGTTGAGCAGATTTATGGAGAATCTTCAAGAATGTCATCTCATCGCAGTGAAGAGGGTGTTGAGATACATAAAGGGAACTATTGATCATGGTGTGATGTTACCAAAGAAATCGAAGAACAACTCAGATGTCGAAGTTCATGGATACACTAACTCAGATTTCAGTGAAGATCAAGACGAAAAGAAGAGTACTACAGGATACATTTTCATGATAGAAGGAGCTCAAATCTCCTGGAGTTCGAGGAAGCAAAACATTGTGGCTTTGTCATCATGCAAAGCAGAATATGTGGCTGCATCATATGCTGCATGCCAAGCAACATGGTTCAAAATGCTACTTGAAGAACTCAGAATAATGGAATCGGAGATGAAGCTGTTTGTTCATAACAAGTCATCTATAAACCTTGTGAATTACCCAGTGTGTCATGGTAAAAGTAAGCACATTGAAAAAAGGTATCATTTTCTGAGGGATCAAGTCAACAAAGGGATGCTCGAAATAAAACATTGCAAGACAGAAGTGCAACTAGCTGACATAGTCACCAAACCTTTGAAGAAAGTGAGGTTCGAAGATTTAAAGAAAGACACCAGGATGAGAAGTCTTGAGAACATGAATTAAGGGGTGTGTTAGTTGTATAATTCTTGTTCAGTTATATTTGGGCTTTTAACATGTGTATTTGGGCCTGGGCATCTTGTCTATATAAAGGGCCATTATGTTTGTAATAAAAGCATCAATAATACATTCAGTTAGAAAGTTAGTTACACTTAACTAACTCACAAGTTCTTTCTTCTTCTTCTTCTTCTTCTTCTTCTTCTTTTTCTTCTTGTTTTCTCAAAAATCATCTTTCTTAAATCCTTTTTTCCAACAATTTTGTTTACAACAGTATTTTTTGGATGTCCATAAAAAATATACCTCATTAAAACCTTATTAAAAAAACTTTATGGGAAAAATCCCCGTTAAGGAAAAATAGTATAACATTCTTTGTTAGAGAATTATCTTGTTACTAATTAATACAAATTATTTCAAATAAGGAAGTAACATATTTGGGATACAATCATATTTAACATCCATTATTCATAACACTCTCCTTGGATGTTTATTTAGGATATGTCTCATTAAAACCTTACTAGAAAAAACCCAGTGAGAAAAAATCTAGTGAAGGAAAAAAGTATAATATTCTTTTACGATAAATTTATTTCACTCTCTCAACTGAATGATCATTTCTTCGATGATGAAGACCAATCTTCCGTACTAGTTAGTTAAATGTTTTATTTGTGAGTGACTTTGAGAAAATGTCTAGAAGGTTATCACATGAACAAATTTGTTAGATATTTATATCACCACTTTTCTGAAGATCATGAGTGAAAAGGAACTTTTAAGAAATATGTTTTCTTAGGTCTCTTTTAATGTAACCATATTTCAATTGAATGATGAATTCAATATTATCTTAATATATGGTTGTTGTATTTAATTTTCCATAATCCAAACCACAAGTATATTGTGTGTGTTGAATTTGAAATCTCAACTAAATGCATTTTCGACTTGTCTTATGTAGTGCTGAAAACTTCTTCATGATTAAATGAAGTTGCTTTTATGGTTTGTTTCACAGGTCTTCATGAAATAGTTTTACCACCATAAGTAAACAAATAATTTGTGCGATTTACCATTATGAGAATATGACAAGTAACATGTTTCAGCGTAACATGTTAATTCTAATTTGCATATTCTAGAATAAAACAAACTCATATCCATTGTACTTCTAAGAGACAAAGTATATGTTTAACTCTGCTCAAATATCTTCGTGTAGGTGAAAAACTATATCTTACTATTAGATTGACAAAAATCAACTTCCTAACTAAGATTGAGAGATGCTACCAATCTCCCTAACCTACCATTTCTTTTCTTTTTAATTTATACTAATAAATGCCCTTAATGGTAATTGACTAATTTAATAAATCTAAACCAATCAAAATTTCCCTTTTGTACACTTGACATCTAAATTTCAAATGCACTCCATTACACCAATATCTCCTTGTACCTAATTCTCTCTCTTGAAGACAAACAAATACAACTTTTCCTTTCTCTCTCCATGTTCTCTCTTTCCCGTAAAACCCTAGATCCTTTCTCCACTATACCTATGGACATCACCACCTCCATGTTTTCCTTTCCAAATATTCCATCGCGTCTCATACCAAATACATCTCCCCTCTCATCTCATTCTTCTCCCTTAGTCTCTGCGAGGTGTGATTGTGGACGCAAGCGGAGTGGTTTCAGTGGCGATCTAGGCTTTATCTCTGATAGTGGATGCGCATGAACGATGAGATTTTGACAGTTACAATGACTTCTCCTTTTTTCTCTTTTGTTTTCGATTTCTTTTTGTTTTCCAAAGGCTGCTGTTTGAATTTTTTGGTTTCGAATTTGCTTGGATGTGTTTTATGCGAGGAGTTGTTAGGGATGGTGTTGTACCCCAAAATTTGCCCTCCCATATTCTTCAAGATTTGCCAAGAGCATGCTTCAAAATCTCCCAAGGGTTGCACAGTCCAATGGCCTCCTAACAGTCAAAAATTAGGGTTTTGGTTCTGGCAAAGAAGTTGAAGTTTCCAAGGGTCCAAACAAGTCCTACATGCCTACAAACATGGTCAAGCATCCATATGCTAAGTTTCAAGACTCACAGCACAAAATTGCACAGTCAAAAACCCTAATTGCTCAGCAGTCAACTGTAGGGGTAAAATGGTCATTTGACAGTCAAAAGTCCAAATTTTTGGTCAACATCTTATTTTGAAGCCACACACATCATTTGATCAATTCTTGATCATGATTCTCAAGGCATTGGCTCAAAAAGTCTCAAGATGCAAAAGTTTCCATATTTGGACAGTTGAAAAAGTCAACTGTAACTTGACCAAGGCATAACTTCCACAGGGTTTATCAGAAAAATTCCATCCAAAGCTCATTTTGAAGAGAATGACATTTCCTACAACGCATATTCACACTTCAAGTCCAAGAAATTCTCTCACAAAAAGTTATCAATCTCAACATTATAGGTCATTTTCAAAAGTCAACAAAAAGGCACTTTAAGTCAAAGACCATAACTTGAGATTGGTAAATCAAAATGACATGGTACCAAAGGAATTGGTTAGAGGACTTCAAGACCTTTCCAAAATGTCCAAGAACATGATCAAAGCTTAAAAATTGAGCAAGATATGCCTTGTGGAAGTTGAGAAATTTTTGGGAATTTTGAAAAGTCAACTTTACTTCAAATGCCTCAAAATTGCTAATGGGCCACAATTTCTTCCAAGAATCATCACCCAAAGGCTAGGCACGACCCATTGACCCAAAGGGGAGTTATTTTCTTATTTTTTATTTATTAATTGAATTTTTAAATCTATTAATTCATTTAATTCAAATTAAATATGAAAAAAATACTAAATGCCACCTTTCAAATCTTTTTATGCAGCATTTCTACTCATCATAACCTCAAGATTTCGTGCATACTCAATGTGGAAAGAATCTCCAATGATTGGCATATTTGGCATGGAAAAAAGATTGAAAAAATCATGGAAGATCACAAAATTCAAAAGCATTGATTCCATGGATTTTGGACTTGTTTTGTTACCCTAATTCATTGGCATACATAAGCAGATCACAACCCTAATCACAAGAACTCGGAAGCTGCGCTCAGAGTCAAGAATCAAACTTTGCATTTTTCCAAAAAAATTGAAATCTGCTTTCATAGTTTCAGTGCGTTTCAGGACAAAAGAACGATCCCACAAGCTTGCCAAGACTGCCAGGAAGCTATCCCAATCAAAACCACAGCCTCTAACCTCAAGAATCGGTAGAATGAAGCCGCCCTGTTCTTGATATTTTGCATATTCGTATTTACCTTTTCATGCCATATTAATGCATTCTAATGATTGTTTTGCACTAACATGAACTCAATAAAGCTAATGGTGCCATTGAATTGGATTAATAGTGCTTGTATAGAAAAATGCCATTGATGTTTTCTAGGTTTTCAGAGGTGTGAATTTGGGGCTTTCCTCTTCTGGAAAAATCAGACAACAAGACCTATGCCATTAGAATCAGAAGCTTCATACAAATTAATTCCACACGTCGCGCTCAATTTATGATCAACGGTGTTCTATTCGCTATTTTTGTATGTGTCATTTATTAGGGGTTTAAAACCCCCGCTATTCATGTTTTATTTGCAGGAAACATGAAGAAGAAGGAGGACGTGTCCCCTGATAATAGGCACGTTTGAATTTTCGCGCGATGGACATCACTAAGCGTTGTGTCGTGTTATGTTATCCACTGGCCAATTCCAATACAACGTGCGCGCGTAGCTCAGATGGCTGGATGTGTAATGGGTAAACGCTGGGACCTGGGTTCGATTCCCAGGTCCCCTCCCTTCCTCAATAATATTTTGCTTAACATATTTTCCTGCAGCGCTTCAGCTAAGGTCCACCAAACGCCTTGCCTGCTTGATTGCCACATGCCCCTGAAGATCAATCCATTGACCATCATGTGAAGTCCACCATGGACACCAGTGAATACTCCCTCATACGCGCCAGAAAAGTTAACCAGGCCTGATTCAGTGGGCCAAAATTGCTTGGAAAATACCTCCAAAAGGGACAACTACCCCCCATGTTTGCCTTTCTTTTCTCTATTTTTATTCTTTTCTATTATTTATTTTAATTATATTCTTTGTTTTATTTAATTCCACAAAATTAACTTAATAATATAAAAATACAAAAAAATCAGAAAGTCAAAAAATAAAAATATATTTTATTATTTAATTCACTAATGTTTTATTTTGTAAATAAATTTAATAATTAACTTAGTTTTAATTTTAGGTTTAATTTTAATGCTTTCTTAATAAACTAAAACAATTTAGAACTAGGGTTTTAATTAACTTTTAATTCCAATTAATTTACTCATTAAATTCCATAAATACAAAAACTCCAAAAATAAGTTCTTGCTTTTATTTAATTTAATTAATTTACGATTTCGATTTAATTTCTTTAAAAGGGTCCAACGCCCTCGCATTCTCGATTTTATTTCTTTTCGCACATTTACTTTTATTTCCTTTTTTAAATTTCATGTACTTGCCCCAAAGCCTTGTAATAGATTAATTAGGATATTTATTTTTTCGCATTTTATTTATTCAAATCGGGTCTTGGTTTAATTTGGCGATGTAGACCCGCGCCTTTGTAATAGCGTAGGACTTTTATCTTCCCGTACCTTTTAACTGTTAATAACCACATGAAAGAATGAATGCCAAAAATAAAAACAAAGCGTAGATCACCAATGCATGACAAGATAAACATAATTGAAAATGACACACAATTCACACACCACCCCTAGGGTAAGTCTCACTGTTGCCTTGCCCCTCGAAACGTGGTCGTCGAGTAGAGGACGTTTTAGTAAGTCCTCATGTCCATGAACATGGCATGGGGGTAGCTTCTAAGGTGTCTTCCTATTGCTCTGGTGACCACACTGTCCCGAACCCTCGAATTGACCCGAACACCTCCAACGGTGGTGCTACCTACCTCTCAATGGTAGGATGGCACTACTTTAAGGACATTTACACAGATTAATTCCTTAGGGTAGGTAGATGACTCGTAGATACTTGCTCTAATTCAAAACAAATCAAAAACTTCTTTTCACACTGACACTTTGCAAAAAGCTTTCAAAACAACTTTTCAAACACTCTTGAGGACTGATACAAGAGTCGAACTGAAATTTTAAACGGAACTTTTTCAAACCCACTCACTTTGAAAAGCAAACAAACATTTTGAAAACACAAATGAGCAAGTATCTAAGAGCCCATAGATAACCATGGATAGAAAGGATGCTAACACCTTCCCTTTCTATAAATCTACCTCCCGAACCGAGAACTAATCTCAATAAGGAATTTTTCTGTGCTTTTGTCCTTTCCATATTGGAGAAAATAAAAGATGGTGGCGACTCTTGCTTCCGCGACATTTCGCGAACCAGCGTTAAACAGTCAGTTCCAGATCCACCGATCACAGAACTGGCGACTCTGCTGGGGAATTCTTATAAAGTGAGGTGTACCTTAGGATTAGTTCATAACTGTGTTTTCAATTTTTTGACTTGTTTGCTTTATCACTGTGGGACTGTCTTGGGAGTTACATAGATCCTAACCCGGATCTAGGGATACCCTGGTTAGGTAGCATAAGCTGTGAGGGACCTGTCCAGCGTAGACCGACATGGGTGAAGCAGTGGCTACGTTGGTGTGGCGCCTTGGTCTGTACCGATATCCCTTGTGTTGCAACGAGGAGAATATGGGTCTTCTGAGGAGTCATTAAGCACCAACAGACCTTAGAACCTTAAATGACACAACTTGGCCAATAGAACAGTAGCAGTATGCTACGCCTATTGAGGCTAAACTCTCGTGATGGTTCCGGCTGCAAGAAAAGATTGCGATGCTGGAGTTATGACCGATTGAGGGTAGTCAATGATATTGGGATCCTCTAAGAACTCGATTACTTTTGATAGGACAGGTATGAACCAACAAACTGAAAGAGGGTAATACCTAGACCTCATGCTGGCCTAAACTCTAAGGGCTTCTCTTGTGTGACTTGTGTGCCTCCCACCTTGACTATTTGCATGCTTGCTATCTGACACTTGAGTTTCTTGCAGGTTTTGTTTATAGTCCTTAATTAGGACTCATAACAGGGTTTACTGAGTTTCTTGCAGGTTTTGTTTACAATCCTTAATTGGGACTCATAACAGGGTTTACCTACATTACCACATGCATAGCATACCATCATACCATTGCATGCATCCCGCATAAGGACTAACCCATTTCAAGGATCTCAAGGGCTTGTGATGTAGGTCATGATGAGCCAACATGTCTGGAAAGGGGCAAAGGGGATTTATTTTCCTCTAGCCAAGGTTGTCAGGGGCTATGACCCACTTGATATGGTGAGCTTTGACACTTGAAGAAATTTCCCCGAGCCAAGGTTGTCAGAGGCTATGACCCACTCAATATGGTGAGCCTTGACCCTTGAAGAAGGACTCTCACCAATATGCAGTTCCTTCAATCAAGCTACTGGATTCAAATTCTAACAATTTTCTTGTTTACCCCGCGAGATCCTTGAAAACATTGCATATATATACATACGTATCATTGCATAGCAGGTACCCTTTTGACAGGTCACTTACCATCTCCGCTGTTTATTTCAGCAATGGCTTGCCAACAAGACAACCAGGACCTTCATGCTCAAGAGACTCGGTTCGAGGAAATCCTCCTGAATCTATCCAAGGGGCAGGAAGAGCTGAGAACCCTTCTCATGGGGACCTTGGTCAGGAACAATGCTGAGGATGATAAGGACGAACGGCTGAAACATCTGCAAGCCGAGGTGGATGCAATGAGAGCCCAGATGCTGGGACAGGTGACTATCATTCAAGACTTAGCTCAAAGACAAGATGAGCTCGGGGTTCTCGTCAACCAACTGCTTCGGGGTAACCAACTGGGGCAAACATCTAAGGTTGAAGGGCCAGTCATCATTCAACCACCTTTGAGGCAAGAGGATAAGAGAGCTCCTCAAATGGCTTCAATGTCACAAATTCAACATCAACCTCACCAGCTTCAGCCAGACAAGCCCAGGAGGCAATTCACCCAGCTCAATATGTCGCTGTTTCAAGCTTTACAACGTCTGTTGAGATTGAATCTGATCACATTAAGGGCTCATCCCCGGAACCCCAACACATCATCTCCTACCTATCATCCCAATAAAAGGTGTGCCTACCACTCTGCCAGTCCAGGACATGATACAAATGAGTGTTGGGCTTTGAAGAACAAGATCCAGGACCTGATTGATGAAGGAGCATTGGAGTTCACACAAGATGGTCAGGCTGAGTTTTTCTACCATCCCTCCAAGGCTCACCATTTGAAGTAACAAGCCATGAGACTAGAAAACTTTTGTTCATTAGAATTTTTCAAGTTGTAATTTTCTTTTGATTGTTCAAACATTTATTCATGTTAAATGTTGTTATTTCATTAATGCATCGCATATGTCTGTTTTGAAGCAATATATTCGCATTCGCTATACTCAAACTGCTTTCATTCTTTTTTGATGTCAACTCTCAATTAATAATTCTAAGCCTCTTGAGGGAGGATGACAAAAACGATACCACGATCTTTACAATATGCTTTTGAACAGACCCCGCTGATGAAGTACATGCATTGTTTCAAATCCCTAAACACTGGAGTTATAAGGAAGATAATCCCTCGTCAACCCCTCTGAGCCAAAGAAGTAGGAGTTTTTCTTTTCGAAATTTAAAACCCTTAATCATAACTTGGGGCAGGGTAGTCTCTCAGTTGATCCAAGTGCATAACGAATGGCACCAAAGAGGTCCTTACAAAACAAAAGACATTGATGGTTCCGAATAATCATAAAGACAGGCAGCCATTACCAAAACAAAAAAAACTAAAGCCCAATAAGTCAAAACCTATGAAGGAGACTTACAAAACTGGGGCATCCCGCTGACTGTAATCACAAAAGAAATAGTTCAGGCAAAATTTAGGGATAGCGAAATCAAAAAGAAAGAGGTCATACAAACCCTCAACAAAAACAAAAAATGACTGCCTATTTAGAATAAATCATCAATATCTGAACCATCATTGGAACATCAGGACAAAGACTCAAACAAGGTCTAACGCACGATCAACTGAGCTTAGGTTTGAAGAATATCTCGAAGAGTGGGTGGGTACAAATAATTTGAGCCTTTATACTTTGTTTCTTAAACCATGAACCAGGCCACGCTACAACCCTTAAAAGTCCTAGCTGAAGCATGGGTTAGTTCGAAAGCATACTGTTACAAAAGGTATCCTGACTCCTTAAGGCTTGCGGTAAAATAACGAGTTGACATCACTGTTTACAAAAAAAAATCACTTGTTTTTATGAAAAAGAATGCATTTTCAAAATCTTCAAGACAGACATAAGCTTTGCATTTTGATATAACAGTGTTTGCATATGACTTCTTGTTTGAACAGCAGAGAAATTCGCATGACGAAAGTCTACTGAACAAGAGTATTTCCAATCAAGGGGCATGACATGATCATGGTCCATCATCTGGGGCAGTCCAATCAAGATTCGGAGAATCTCTCAAAGGCCAAATAGCCTGGGGCAAATCTCCTCCTGAGTCACTTGGGGCATTCCAACAACGAATCTTGCTTGATCAAACGCCTTCTGGTGGCATGACAAAACACTTCTAACAGGGGCAACTCCCTACATTCTGAGAGCGTGGACATAGTCGAAGAAAATACTACGCATAATCAAAGACCCACTAGGTTGACACACCTAGGCAGAAATAAGGGCTTCCCGGCGGACCAAAAGGGTTCGGGCAAAAATAAGGGATGAAATGGAAAACCTGTACACTCGGCAAGTCGAAAACCTGAAAAGGCGGCTTGGGTAAAAATGGGTATCCCGGTGGACTGAAAACCCGAAAGGGCGGTCCAGGCAAAAGTTAGGGATCAAAGCGTACGACTATGTCCTGTCATCTTGTCACCTGCCTACCAGAAGAAAGTTTGTCCATCAACAACTATCAGCACCTCACAGGTCTTCCTCTCCCTCAGAAAAAAGGGCAATAATGAGTGGTCTAAGCGATCTAATTGCTCTGTCCACAAGATATAAGGTATGATCAGTTGAAGAAGGTAACCAATATACCTTAATTCCCCAGAGATTGAGCCAGCAAGTCAATGCACTCTCCCCAAGCAAAGCTATACTATCAGCCTTAAAGAAGTTAGGTTTCCTCCAGCAGATCTCAACATCCCCCAGCACAATATACGGATATTCTTAACAAGCATCCCCGGCAATCTTGATCTAAGATTGTTCCCCGGTGGTATACCAGACATTCGGCGGAGCCACTTCCCCAACATATCTCAAAGATATCCCCAGGAAAGTCCAATCAAGATTTCCCCAGGAAAGTTTGAATCATCCTCCCAGCAGGAAGCTTATCCCCAGTAGCTTGGAAGCTTACCCCCTACAGAGCTCGAACGCGTCCCCCGGCTGCATTCAAAAGTTATTTCCCTATCAGGATATAACTGGGTTATCCTCGGCCAAAAGCCATGGAAAGATCGTCCTCGACGAAGTCTTCTTATCCCCAACGGAGTCTATTAACACTTCCAACATAACAATGGTATCCCCAGCGGAGTTACCATCAACATTCCAGCAAAGTACCTCTCTCCCCACAGAGTATTGCTCCCCAGCAAGATTGCTAGAGTAATTTTCTCCCCGCAGAGTAATCCATTCGCCAAGTTTATTCCCCAACGGAGTTATCTTCTCCTACCGGTATTCTTGCAGCCATCACTCCCCAGTGGAAACAGAAGCTCTACATCAGCCCAGGATTTAACTTCCCGGCACCCGTCAAGGATTTATTTTCCTAAGACGAAAACATACATTCAAAAACATCACATACATCATGATACATGCATAAACGCATCATATCTTACAATCCCATTTGTGTTGAGAACATCATTGCTTGATCCATATCATGCATTGCATATGACTGACCTTTACCTTTCAGGAAAGATCCAGTCAAGTTCTCAGCTATATTCCAAGACCTTGTCCGGTTCAGTTAAATCGACTCCTAAAGATTTTTCTGATTCTTATCCAGTCAAAGGCCTTCTCTGGTTCAGTCAGATCGACCCTAAGATCTCCCTGATTCTTATCCAGTTGAAGATATTCCAAGACCTTGCCCGGTTCAGTTAAATCGACCCTAAGATTTTCCTGATTCTTATCCAGTCAAAGGCCTTCTCTGGTTCAGTCAGATCGACCCTAAGATCTCCCTGATTCTTATCCAGTTGAAGATATTCCAAGACCTTGCCCGGTTCAGTTAAATCGACCCTAAGATTTTCCTGATTCTTATCCAGTCAAAGGCCTTCTCTGGTTCAGTCAGATTGACCCTAAGATCTCCCTGATTCTTATCCAGTTGAAGATATTCCAAGACCTTGTCCGGTTCAGTTAAATCGACCCTAAGATTTTCCTGATTCTTATCCAGTCAAAGGCCTTCTCCGGTTCAGTCAGATCGACCCTAAGATCTCCCTGATTCTTATCCCAGTAGAAGACATCCAAGATTCTCTCAGCGTTCTTGTTGAGGTAGTAATCGCCCAAGATTCTCTCAGCGTTCCTGTTGAGGTAGTAATCGCCCAAGATTCTCTCAGCGTTCCTGTTGAGGTAGTAATCGCCCCAAGGTTCTCTCAGCGTTCCTGTTGAGGTAGTAATCGCCCCAAGATTCTCTCAGCGTTCCTGTTGAGGTAGTAATCGTCCAAGGTTCTCTCACCGTCCCGTTGAGGTAGTAACCATCCCTAATTCATTCATCACCTTTTGAAGCTCCAGATTCAGTTCCTGTAACCAGTCAGGGCACATCTACACAAAGAGTTTGAAGACCAGCTTCTGTAACAGGCCAGGTAATCATTTTCTTTTCAGGTACGCAAGTTCTCGCTAAGGAATCTCTTACGCGATCGACACTCAAATGGCATCTATAAGCCCATCCACCTATCCATCACCTCTCAACATGGAATCTATAAGCCCATCTTCCTATCCACTAATCTCCAAATGGCATCTGTAAGCCCATTCCCATCATCACACTACTATATGAGCGCAAATTTCTGGGCACTCTAGTGTTCAATCATCTTCCACCTTCGGATTACGAAAGGCACGTCAGCCAATCTACATCCTCAGGTCTAAGAAGATTGAACAGGGGCAACTGTTGTACCCCAAAATTTGCCCTCCCATATTCTTCAAGATTTGCCAAGAGCATGCTTCAAAATCTCCCAAGGGTTGCACAGTCCAATGGCCTCATAACAGTCAAAAATTAGGGTTTTGGTTCTGGCAAAGAAGTTGAAGTTTCCAAGGGTCCAAACAAGTCCTACATGCCTACAAACATGGTCAAGCATCCATATGCTAAGTTTCAAGACTCACAGCACAAAATTGCACAGTCAAAAACCCTAATTGCTCAGCAGTCAACTGTAGGGGTAAAATGGTCATTTGACAGTCAAAAGTCCAAATTTTTGGTCAACATCTTATTTTGAAGACACACACATCATTTGATCAATTCTTGATCATGATTCTCAAGGCATTGGCTCAAAAAGTCTCAAGATGCAAAAGTTTCCATATTTGGACAGTTGAAAAAGTCAACTGTAACTTGACCAAGGCATAACTTCCACATGGTTTATCAGAAAAATTCCATCCAAAGCTCATTTTGAAGAGAATGACATTTCCTACAACTCATCTTCACACTTCAAGTCCAAGAAATGCTCTCACAAAAAGTTATCAATCTCAACATTATAGGTCATTTTCAAAAGTCAACAAAAAGGCACTTTAAGTCAAAGACCATAACTTGATATTGGTAAATCAAAATGACATGGGACCAAAGGCATTGGTTATAGGACTTCAAGACCTTTCCAAAATGTCCAAGAACATGATCAAAGCTTAAAAATTGAGCAAGATATGCCTTGTGGAAGTTGGGAAAATTTTGGGAATTTTGAAAAGTCAACTTTACTTCAAATGCCTCAAAATTGCTAATGGGCCACAATTTCTTCCAAGAATCATCACCCAAAGGCTAGGCACGACCCATTGACCCAAAGGGGAGTTATTTTCTTATTTTTTATTTATTAATTGAATTTTTAAATCTATTAATTCATTTAATTCAAATTAAATATAAAAAAAATACTAAATGCCACCTTTCAAATCTTTTTATGCAGCATTTCTACTCATCATAACCTCAAGATTTCGTGCATACTCAATGTGGAAAGAATCTCCAATGATTGGCAAATTTGGCATGGAAAAAAGATTGAAAAAATCATGGAAGATCACAAAATTCAAAAGCATTGATTCCATGGATTTTGGACTTGTTTTGTTACCCTAATTCATTGGCATACATAAGCAGATCACAACCCTAATCACAAGAACTCGGAAGCTGCGCTCAGAGTCAAGAATCAAACTTTGCATTTTTCCAAAAAAATTGAAATCTGCTTTCATAGTTTCAGTGCGTTTCAGGACAAAAGAACGATCCCACAAGCTTGCCAAGACTGCCAGGAAGCTATCCCAATCAAAACCACAACCTCTAACCTCAAGAATCGGTAGAATGAAGCCGCCATGTTCTTGATATTTTGCATATTCGTATTTACCTTTTCATGCCATATTAATGCATTCTAATGATTGTTTTGCACTAACATGAACTCAATAAAGCTAATGGTGCCATTGAATTGGATTAATAGTGCTTGTATAGAAAAATGCCATTGATGTTTTCTAGGTTTTCAGAGGTGTGAATTTGGGGCTTTCCTCTTTTGGAAAAATCAGACAACAAGACCTATGCCATTAGAATCAGAAGCTTCATACGAATTAATTCCACACGTCGCGCTCAATTTATGATCAACGGTGTTCTATTCGCTATTTTTGTATGTGTCATTTAGTGGGGGTTTAAAACCCCCGCTATCCATGTTTTATTTGCAGGAAACATGAAGAAGAAGGAGGACGTGTCCCCTGATAATAGGCACGTTTGAATTTTCGCGCGACGGACATCACTAAGCGTTGTGTCGTGTTATGTTATCCACTGGCCAATTCCAATACAACGTGCGCGCGTAGCTCAGATGGCTGGATGTGTAATGGGTAAACGCTGGGACCTGGGTTCGATTCCCAGGTCCCCTCCCTTCCTCAATAATATTTTGCTTAACATATTTCCCTGCAGCGCTTCAGCTAAGGTCCACCAAACGCCTTGCCTGCTTGATTGTCACATGCCCCTGAAGATCAATCCATTGACCATCATGTGAAGTCCACCATGGACACCAGTCAATACTCCCTCATACGCGCCAGAAAAGTCAACCAGGCCTGATTCAGTGGGCCAAAATTGCTTGGAAAATACCTCCAAAAGGGACAACCACCCCCCATGTTTGCCTTTCTTTTCTCTATTTTTATTCTTTTCTATTATTTATTTTAATTATATTCTTTGTTTTATTTAATTCCACAAAATTAACTTAATAATATAAAAATACAAAAAAATTAGAAAGTCAAAAAATAAAAATATATTTTATTATTTAATTCACTAATGTTTTATTTTGTAAATAAATTTAATAATTAACTTAGTTTTAATTTTAGGTTTAATTTTAATGCTTTCTTAATAAACTAAAACAATTTAGAACTAGGGTTTTAATTAACTTTTAATTCCAATTAATTTACTCATTAAATTCCATAAATACAAAAACTCCAAAAATAAGTTCTTGCTTTTATTTAATTTAATTAATTTACGATTTTGATTTAATTTCTTTAAAAGGGTCCAACGCCCTCGCATTCTCGATTTTATTTCTTTTCGCACATTTACTTTTATTTCCTTTTTTAAATTTCATGTACTTGCCCCAAAGCCTTGTAATAGATTAATTAGGATATTTATTTTTCCGCATTTTATTTATTCAAATCGGGTCTTGGTTTAATTTGGCGATGTAGACTCGCGCCTTTGTAATAGCGTAGGACTTTTATCTTCCCGTACCTTTTAACTGTTAATAACCACATGAAAGAATGAATGCCAAAAATAAAAACAAAGTGTAGATCACCAATGCATGACAAGATAAACATAATTGAAAATGACACACAATTCACACACCACCCCTAGGGTACGTCTCACTGTTGCCTTGCCCCTCGAAACGTGGTCGTCGAGTAGAGGACGTTTTAGTAAGTCCTCATGTCCATGAACATGGCATGGGGGTAGCTTCTAAGGTGTCTTCCTATTGCTCTGGTGACCACACTGTCCCGAACCCTCGAATTGACCCGAACACCTCCAACGGTGGTGCTACCTACCTCTCAATGGTAGGATGGCACTACTTTAAGGACATTTACACAGATTAATTCCTTAGGGTAGGTAGATGACTCGTAGATACTTGCTCTAATTCAAAACAAATCAAAAACTTCTTTTCACACCGACACTTTGCAAAAAGCTTTCAAAACAACTTTTCAAACACTCTTGAGGACTGATACAAGAGTCGAACTGAAATTTTAAACAGAACTTTTTCAAACCCACTCACTTTGAAAAGCAAACAAACATTTTGAAAACACAAATGAGCAAGTATCTAAGAGCCCAAGGATAACCATGGATAGAAAGGGTGATAACACCTTCCCTTTCTATAAATCTACCTCCCGAACCGAGAACTAATCTCAATAAGGAATTTTTCTGTGCTTTTATCCTTTCCATATTGGAGAAAATAAAAGACGGTGGCGACTCTTGCTTCCGCGACATTTCGCGAACCAGCGTTAAACAGTCAGTTCCAGATCCACCGATCACATAACTGGCGACTCTGCTGGGGAATTCTTATAAAGTGAGGTGTACCTTAGGATTAGTTCATAACTGTGTTTTCAATTGCTTTGACTTGTTTGCTTTATCACTGTGGGACTGTCTTGGGAGTTACATAGATCCTAACCCAGATCTGGGGATACCCTGGTTAGGTAGCATAAGCTGTGAGGGACCTGTCCGGCGTAGACCGACATGGGTGAAGCAGTGGCTACGTTGGTGTGGCGCCTTGGTCTGTACCGATATCCCTTGTGTTGCAACGAGGAGAATATGGGTCTTCTGAGGAGTCATTAAGAACCAACAGACCGTAGAACCTTAAATGACACAACTTGGCCAATAGAACAGTAGCAGTATGCTACGCCCATTGAAGCTAAACTCTCGTGATGGTTCCGGCCGCAAGAAAAGATTACGATGCTGGAGTTATGACCGATTGAGGGTAGTCAATGATATTGGGATCCTCCAAGAACCCGGTTACTTTTGATAGGACAGGTATGAACCAACAAACTGAAAGAGGGTAATACCTAGACCTCATGCTGGCCTAAACTCTAAGGGCTTCTCTTGTGTGACTTGTGTGCCTCCCACCTTGACTATTTGCATGCTTGCTATCTGACACTTGAGTTTCTTGCAGGTTTTGTTTATAGTCCTTAATTAGGACTCATAACAGGGTTTACTGAGTTTCTTGCAGGTTTTGTTTACAGTCCTTAATTGGGACTCATAACAGGGTTTACCTACATTACCCCATGCATAGCATACCATCATACCATTGCATGCATCCCGCATAAGGACTAACCCATTTCAAGGATCTCAAGGGCTTGTGATGTAGGTCATGATGAGCCAACATGTCTGGCAAGGGGCAAAGGGGATTTATTTTCCTCTAGCCAAGGTTGTCAGGGGCTATGACCCACTTGATATGGTGAGCTTTGACACTTGAAGAAATTTCCCCGAGCCAAGGTTGTTAGAGGCTATGACCCACTCGATATGGTGAGCCTTGACCCTTGAAGAAGGACTCTCACCAATATGCAGTTCCTTCAATCAAGCTACTGGATTCAAATTCTAACAATTTTCTTGTTTACCCCGCGAGATCCTTGAAAACATTGCATATATATACATACGTATCATTGCATAGCAGGTACCCTTTTGACAGGTCACTTACCATCTCCGCTGTTTATTTCAGCAATGGCTTGCCAACAAGACAACCAGGACCTTCATGCTCAAGAGACTCGGTTCGAGGAAATCCTCCTGAATCTATCCAAGGGGCAGGAAGAGCTGAGAACCCTTCTCATGGGGACCTTGGTCAGGAACAGTGCTAAGGATGATAAGGACGAATGGCTGAAACATCTGCAATCCGAGGTGGATGAAATGAGAGCCCAGATGCTGGGACAGGTGACTATCATTCAAGACTTAGCTCAAAGACAAGATGAGCTTGGGGTTCTCGTCAACCAACTGCTTCGGGGTAACCAACTGGGGAAAACATCTAAGGTTGAAGGGCCAGTCATCATTCAACCACCTTTGAGGCAAGAGGATAAGAGAGCTCCTCAAATGGCTTCAATGTCACAAATTCAACATCAACCTCACCAGCTTCAGCCAGACAAGCCCAGGAGGTAATTCACCCAGCTCAATATGTCGCTGTTTCAAGCTTTACAACGTCTGTTGAGATTGAATCTGATCACATTAAGGGCTCATCCCCGGAACCCCAACACATCATATCCTACCTATCATCCCAATAAAAGGTGTGCCTACCACTCTGCCAGTCCAGGACATGATACAAATGAGTGTTGGGCTCTGAAGAACAAGATCCAGGACCTGATTGATGAAGGAGCATTGGAGTTCACACAAGATGGTCAGGCTGAGTTTTTCTACCATCCCTCCAAGGCTCACTATTTGAAGTAACAAGCCATGAGATTAGAAAACTTTTGTTCATTAGAATTTTTCAAGTTGTAATTTTCTTTTGATTGTTCAAACATTTATTCATGTTAAATGTTGTTATTTCATTAATGCATCGCATATGTCTGTTTTGAAGCAATATATTCGCATTCGCTATACTCAAACTGCTTTCATTCTTTTTGATGTCAACTCTCAATTAATAATTCTAAGCCTCTTGAGGGAGGATGACGAAAACAATACCACGATCTTTACAGTATGCTTTTGAACAGACCCCGCTGATGAAGTACAAGCATTGTTTCAAATCCCTAAACACTGGAGTTATAAGGAAGATAATCCCTCGTCAACCCCTCTGAGCCAAAGAAGTAGGAGTTTTTCTTTTCGAAATTTAAAACCCTTAATCATAACTCGGGGCAGGGTAGTCTCTCAGTTGATCCAAGTGCATAACGAATGGCACCAAAGAGGTCCTTACAAAACAAAAGACATTGATGGTTCCGAATAATCATAAAGACAGGCAACCATTACCAAAACAAAAAAAACTAAAGCCCAATAAGTCAAAACCTATGAAGGAGACTTACAAAACTGGGGCATCCCGGTGACTGTAATCACAAAAGAAACAGTTCAGGCAAAATTTAGGGATATCGAAATCAAAAAGAAAGAGGTCATACAAACCCTCAACAAAAACAAAAAATGACTGCCTATTCAGAATAAATCATCAATATCTGAACCATCATTGGAACATCAGGACAAAGACTCAAACAAGGTCTAACGCACGATCAACTGAGCTTAGGTTTGAAGAATATCACGAAGAGTGGGTGGGTACAAATAATTTGAGCCTTTATCCTTTGTTTCTTAAACCATGAACCAGGCCACGCTACAACCCTTAAAAGTCCTAGCTGAAGCATGGGTTAGTTCGAAAGCATACTGTTACAAAAGGTATCCTGACTCCTTAAGGCTTGCGGTAAAATAACGAGTTGACATCACTGTTTACAAAAAAAATTTACTTGTTTTTATGAAAAATAATGCATTTTCAAAATCTTCAAGACAGACATAAGCTTTGCATTTTGATATAACAGTGTTTGCATATGACTTCTTGTTTGAACAACAGAGAAATTCGCATGACGAAAGTCTACTGAACAAGAGTATTTCCAATCAATGGGCATGACATGATCATGGTCCATCATCTGGGGCAGTCCAATCAAGATTCGGAGAATCTCTCAAAGGCCAAATAGCCTGGGGCAAATCTCCTCCTGAGTCACTTGGGGCATTCCAACAACGAATCTTGCTTGATCAAACGCCTTCTGGTGGCATGACAAAACACTTCTAACAGGGGCAACTCCCTACATTCTGAGAGCGTGGACATAGTCGAAGAAAATACTACGCATAATCAAAGACCCGCTAGGTTGACACGCCTAGGCAGAAATAAGGGCTTCCCGGCGGACCAAAAGGGTTCGGGCAAAAATAAGGGATGAAATGGAAAACCTGTACACCCGGCAAGTCGAAAACCTAAAAAGGCGGCTTGGGTAAAAATGGGTATCCCGGTGGACTGAAAACCCGAAAGGGCGGTCCAGGCAAAAGTTAGGGATCAAAGCGTACGACTATGTCCTGTCATCTTGTCACCTGCCTACCAGAAGAAAGTCTGTCCATCAACAACTATCAGCACCTCACAGGTCTTCCTCTCCCTCAGAAACAGGGGCAATAATGAGTGATCTAAGCGATCTAATTGCTCTGTCCACAAGATATAAGGTATGATCAGTTGAAGAAGGTAACCAATATACCTTAATTCCCCAGAGATTGAGCCAGCAAGTCAATGCACTCTCCCCAAGCAAAGCTATACTATCAGCCTTAAGGAAGTTAGGTTTCCTCCAGCAGATCTCAACATCCCCCAGCACAATATACGGATATTCTTAACAAGCATCCCCGGCAATCTTGATCTAAGATTGTTCCCCGGTGGTATACCAGACATTCGGCGGAGCCACTTCCCCAACATATCTCAAAGATATCCCCAGGAAAGTCCAATCAAGATTTCCCCAGGAAAGTTTGAATCATCCTCCCAGCAGGAAGCTTATCCCCAGTAGCTTGGAAGCTTACCCCCTACAGAGCTCGAACGCGTCCCCCGGCTGCATTCAAAAGTTATTTCCCTATCAGGATATAACTGGGTTATCCTCGGCCAAAAGCCACGGAAAGATCGTCCTCGACGAAGTCTTCTTATCCCCAACAGAGTCTATTAACACTTCCAACATAACAATGGTATCCCCAGCGGAGTTACCATTAACACTTCCTTTTCAGGCCTTGTATTTATCTCTATATCATTTCACTTTTTTTGAAGCATGGCAACTTATGTGGAGTTCATGCAATTAGAAGCAGTAGATAATACATTATCATTGGATGGAACTTCCTTCATGTCACGTATTCTTAAGGTATTGATGTTTGAGTAGTATTTCAGTTATCTAGAGGCTTTGCTCATGATTATTAATGTCTGGTTTTCCTCCATAGTTTGTATTATTAATGTATTGATGTATGATTTTGTTGGTGCAAGGTAATGAAATGGGAGAAGAAGAATGAGCAATGAATGATAACAAATAGGACTACTATTGTATATCAAAAGAGGAATGAATGAGTTACAATATTGATATCCTAGGTAGCATATTTATGCTAAAATTGAAAATTCCAAAAGGCCCTAATAAAGAATAAGCATTGGGAATTATAGACATTAACTAAATTATATTTCCAATACCATCCCTTAATTTAGATATTTCTATCAGAAGCTAACAACACCAATTTCATCTCTCAAATGAAGAAATTGATATGTTTTAACTGCCTTTGTCAGAAGATCTGCAAGTTGTTTCTGAGTGCTGCAGTGTATAACTTCTAACACTCCTTTCTGCACTTGACTTCTGAGAAAGTGATACTTCATATCAATGTGCTTGCTTCTTCCATGTAGCACTGGATTCTTGGCAAGATCAATTGCATACTTATTATCAATCATCAGCTTCATAGGTTCCTCAACTTCAACCTTCAGATCATGCAGGAGATTCAGAAGCCAAACTGCTTGACAAGCAGCTACAACACCTGCGATATACTCAGCTTCACATGTTGACAGAGCCACGACATGATGTTTCTTGGAACTCCAGGAAATGGGACCTCCCAGAAATTTAAACAAGTCTCCAGAAGTACTTTTCATGTCCACTTTGTCTCCGCACCAGTCAGAATCAGAATAACTTACTAATTTTGATTCTGTCTTTCTTTCAGAAGGAAACAACACTCCATATCTCAGAGTTCCCTTGATATATCTCATAATTCTGACAGCAGTTTGGAAATGAGACCACTTTGGATTACTCATGAATCTACTAACCAATCCAACTGCATAACAAATGTCAGGTCTAGTATTACATAAATACCTTAGAGAACCAACCAACTGTTTTAAAGTTGTAGAATCTACAGAATCACCATCAGAGTCAGAGTCCAATTTTTGATTGGTTTTTGATGGTGTCACAGCAACTTTGCAATTCTGTAACTTAAATCTCTTCAGAAGTTCTTGTTCATATTTTAACTGATGTAGAATGATACCCTTCTTCGAGTACAAAGTCTCCATCCCTAGGAAATATGTCATTTTTCCTAGATCTATCATCTCGAACTCATTCATCAGAACTTCCTTGAACTTCTTTATATCTTCTGGGCAGCTACCTGTTAGCAAAATATTATCAACATAGAGACACACCAGAATCATATTGTTATCAGAGTGTTGTACATAAACTCCATATTCCATCTCACATTTCTGAAACCTCTGCTTCTTGAAAAACGAATCAATTTTCAGATTCAAAGCTCTAGGCACTTGCTTCAGTCCATACAGAGCTTTATTTAACATGTATACCATCCCTTCATGATTCTTTTTCACAAATCCAGGAGGTTGTGACACATGAACTTCTTCCTGTAATGGATCGTTCAGAAATGCATACTTCACATCCAGATGCATTAAAGGCCAATTTCTGTTTGCAGCTAAAGCAGTTACCAGTCTGATTGTTTCATGCCTAGCTACAGGCGCAAACACCTCAAATTAATCTAGCCCAGGTTTCTGAAGAAAACCTCTAGCTGCTAGTCTAGCTTTGTGCTTTCCAATTGAACCATCTTGCTTAAGTTTCAACTTAAAAACCCATCTGACGCCGATGGCTTTTTTCTTATCTAGAAGTTTAGTCAATTTCCAAGTTTTGTTCCTTTCTATTGCCTAAAGTTCTTCTTTCATGGCATTAAGACATTCTTTCTTCTTGAGATCTTCTTCAATGCCCACTGGTTCAAAATCTACTAACATGGCACACTGAACGATTTCTCCTTCAGAGTCAACTTCATTATCCTGCAGCATGTCAAAATCTGCAAACCTTCTTGGTTTTTGTCTGATTCTCTATGGTCTTTGAGCTTGTTATGAAGCTGCACCAGAACTACTACTTTTAGAGTTACCACCTTCAGAGTTTTCCCTTTCAGAACTATGATCACCACCAGTTTCTGGATCATCATCAGCATCTGGATCAGAATCAGATCCATTTCCAGAATCTTCTTCTGACTCATCTTCAGAATCTTCAGGATCTTCATAATCATATTCATCTTTTGAACTTTCTAAAACATCTTCAGAGGATAACTCTGGTGTTGGCACTGCACCAGAATCTGTTTGAGATTTGTTCCAATCCCATGATTCAGACTCTTTCACCACAACGTCTCTGCTGACTTCAACTTTATTAGTTTCTGGACAATAAAGCTTATACGCCCCTATACTGTGGTACCCCACCAGCAACATTACTTTGCTTCTATCATCCAGTTTTTGTCTTCTAGCTTCTGGAATGTGTTTGTAACAGACAGAGCGAAACACCTTCAGATGACTGACGCTCTGCTTATCTCCAGCCCATTTCTCTAAAGGAACAACTTCCTTCAGTTTCTTCATTGGACACTTGTTCAGAATTTATGCTTATGTGGCAACAGCTTCTCCCCATAGCACGTGAGGTAGCTTTTTCTCTTTTAGCATGCTTCTGGTCATATCAAGCAAAGTTCTGTTTCTTCTTTCAGCAAGACCGTTGTGTTGAGGAGTATATGGAGCAATAACCTCATGTTCTATTCCACTCTCCTCACATAACTTCTGAAACACTGTAGAGTTATACTCACCTCCACCATGTGTTATCAGAATTTTTAACTTCTGACCACTCAGCTTCTCAGCTTTCACTTTGAATTTCTGGAACTCAGTAAACACTTCATGTTTGAACTTGATGAGTGTTACCCATGTCATTCTTATGAACTCATCCACAAAAGACACAAAATAATTGTTTCCTCCAAGTGAAGGTACTGGAAATGGTCCACACACATCAGAATGTACAACTCCTAGAGCATGCTTCGCTCTGGGGGCTACTTCTGATGTAAATGGAAATCTAGGTTGCTTGCCTTTCATGCATATCTCACATGACTTCTCAGGCTTCATAATCTTCGAAATACCATGTATAAGCTTCTTAGAACATATATGCCATAAGCTTCTATTGTTAAAATACCCCAACCTCTTATGCCACAGCTTACGGTTACCTTCAGCGACTTATGCACTAAGACACGTTACTTCAGATGTTTCTACATTTACCTTGAATGTTCTGTTGCCTCCTTGTTCAGACTTCATAATTAACTTCTGATTGGAATCATACAACGTCAGAAGATTGTTTTTCATAACAACTGAGAAACCTTTCTCAATCAGCTGTCATACGCTAATCAGATTGCTTATAATACCAGGAACATACCAAACGTCTTTGGTCATAATGTCTTTCCCATTCTTCACTCTAACTCTGTCATCTCCCATTCCTTTTGCATTAAGATACTTATCGTCAACACATCTGATCTTTGTTCTCCTTCTGGAGTCAAAGTCTGTCAGCCATTGTTTGTTTCCAGTTAAATGATTTGAACAACCAGTGTCCATATACCACCAATCTTTTGAGCATTTTCCATCAGAATCAGAAGCCATTAGTAGTACAGGTTCATCATTAGAGTCTCTCTTAGCCATATATGCTTCTTCTGATTTTCTTTCCTTGTTTGACCTACAATCTCTGGAAAAATGGCCAAATTGTTTACAAGAGTAACATTGAACCTTCCTTTTGTCATACCTCTCCTTTCCTTTATGATATTTCTTGTCATCAGAAGTTGAGGCTTCTGACTTCTGGAATCTATCACCATGTTTATTCTGCTTCTGGTCTTTCTTGACAAAAGAAGCCTTCAGAGCTTGCTCAACTTCCCTCTCAGAAGTTCTCTCAGACAGACGTAACTCCTGTGCTTCTAAGCTGATTTTCAATTCTTCTATTCTCATAGTTTCCAAATCTTTAGAATGTTCAATAGAAACAACAATGTAATCAAACTGAGGAGTAATCGACCTCAGAATCTTCTCTATGATTACCTGTTCAGACAGAGTTTCTCCACACGCCTTCATCTCGTTAGTGATCAGAATCACTCTGGAGATATATTCAGAAACTTTCTCACTGCTCTTCATGTTCAGGTTCTCATATTGCTTTCGTAGGGATTGAAGTTTCACCTTCTTTACTGATGCGTCACCACCGTAACATTTCACCAGTAAATCCCACGCCCCTTTTGACGTTGTTGAATCAGCAATCTTCTCGAACACACTTTCATCCACACACTGATGGATATAGAACAAAGCTTTCTGGTCTCTCTTCCTCATCATCCTCTCAGCAGTTCTCTATTCTTCAGTTGCATCTGCTGCAACTGATACATAACCATCTGTAACCAGATCCAGAACATCTTGTGCACCAAACAGCACACGCATTTGTATCATCCATCTGTTCTAGTTTTTGCCATTAAAAACTGGAAGTTTGGTGTTCAAACTACTGTCTCCACTCATTTTAAACTTTGCACGGATTTTTCAGATCTTCAAACGCACTGTTTCCCAACCCACAAAATCAGATTTTGTTTAAGATTTCAACAGAAAATCAATGAACCAAAATCAAACACACAGCTCACAAACACTCGTGTTTTCCAGGAAAAACAGAACCAAGTGCTCTAGATATCAATTTATTGGTGCAAGATAATGAAATGGGAGAAGAAGAATGAGCAATGAATGATAGTAAAGAGGACTACTATTGTATATCAAAAGAGGAATGAATGAATTACAATATTGATAACCTAGGTAGCATATTTATACTAAAATTGAAAATGCCAAAAGGCCCTAATAAAGAATAAGCATTGAGAATTGTAAACATTAACTAAATTATATTTCCAATAGATTTTACTTCTTTTTAAATTATGTTTCCTTCTCGTGATTTGTTTTGGATTAATGCTACATTGGACTATCATTTCAATACATCAATCTATCTACTTCTAACCTCGGTTGATGAGGTAAAAGATGAACCAATTTTATTTAATTCATCATTGTTTTTACAATCTTCACCCAGAAAACCTGAAAATATAAAGAATACTGGTTTGAACCAGCGCCAACTCCAACTCTGTTTTGCGTTCTTTCGTAAGCCATATAGCTTTCAAGAATCTAAAGGCAGTACCGGGCATTCTCTAGTGTGTCTTGAGAAGACAATTCTTAAAGGTAGTTTTCATTTTTATAAGAAATTAATTATTAGAATTAGAATATAGAACATGGGATGTAATACAATATAGTATAATAAAATATAATCAATAGTTTAAAATTGGCATAATGTATATACTGGGCATTCTCTGATGATTTTATCTTACTTAATTGTTATGATGTTCTGCAGGATTTTGATGAATAAAGCGATTGAGGTTAATGATGTAAAGCCCCTGCCACTCAACCAAGAAGTTTTACGTGGGTTGACTACTAGTGTAGGAAAATTGCGATCTAAAATGCATTGGAAATTAAAAAAAAAAATTTAGCGATTCTTACGAATGAACATGGTCAGTGATAAAATACATTACCTCTTGTGGTGACTCAGACTTTCGATGTTGTGATCACGAGCGTTAATGGAGAACAACGCCTCTACTCAGTACGAACAGATCGTTTTCGATCACAATGCTAGCTGCTTACGTATGAAAATTTTGAGTGAGAGGGTGAGACAAAATATGACTAGGATTTCAAGACCGGACTTTCATCAAGTGAAATACTTAAGCACAAGGGTTCTATTTACAGAACCACTTGTGTGGACTGAAAGCTAAAAACCCAATTAAGCGTATGGGCATCATACCTTATGATATACTGCATACCACTTAAGCGTGTGGTACCTTACCACATTTCGTATTTCACTTAAGTGTAACGTACCTTACAGTGTTCTACAATTCACTTAAGTGCATCGTACATTACGGTGTTCCTTATTTACTTTATCTCTCATCAACATGTCCTTATGTGTGTGACTCTGTAAGTTTTGGTGACGTTGGCAATTATATAAATCACACATTTAACATAATAAACAGTGAGCGGTATCTAGCAACACATCACTGCTACCCAAGTCACAAAATGTCATGTGATCTGACAAATTTTTTCCGTGATAATATTTGTGTGTACAATTACCCTTTTGCCCTTATATCTATATTAAACACAAGGCATAGACCGTGTCACTCTTGTCCAGTTCAATATTGGGCCCTTAGACATTTATCATATTATGTAGGATGGGAAGATTCCATATAGGTCACTCATGTCCTTCAACATGCTTTGTGAAGTACCCATCAACTGTCTTTATGGTCATATAGTTACGAATAACGTTTGATCAACAATAAAGTACTTAACTCTACATTTAGGGTCTATAGTGGTTTTAGGTCAAAGGACGATATACACCATTATCACCATGAGAATAACTTATGACACCTTGCATAGCATTGTATAAGTATTACTCCTAATATTCATACCTATGTCAAGACTTGATAACTCCTTATCCATGATCCATCAGATGTGATCATCAGTCTATCTCCATAATAATCCCAATGCTTTAATATTATCCCACTTCGCAATAAAGCTCGACTACTACAAATATTTTAAAAATAGTATCCTTATGTTTAATGAGGTCTCATGATTAAGTCACACTTAACATTTCATTAAACAAATAAACTATTCTAAGGACTTTATGATTTTGGAAAAGCAAACATAATAAAAAAATATCTTTTATTATTAATAAATAATTCGATAGAAATATAAAAAATATTAGCCTCTAGGACTTACATCAACCGCTGGTGCTATTGGAGTATTTATGGATAGTCCAACTGATTTGACACATATGCAGGTTGATGCAACTTTACATATTTTTTAGCGTCGAAACTACACAAACACCATCCAGACACTTTACCGTATTAGTGCAGATGAAGGGATTTTGTCACTTTGCAAGGATGATGGGCCAACTGTAGTAAGAGCCATGGCAGTGAACATGCGAATGCTTGCCTCTTATGATCAAAGTGTTGAGTTCTTCAAGGATACCGTTGGTTTAGGTGTAATGCCTATTGTGGTTGTTAAGTAACCATTTTAATATTGTTGACTAATCTTACTTGAACATATTGCTGAAAATTATTAGCAAGTGTTGAGTGCTTGCAACATTTTGCTAAATTCCTTTCACACTACTAAAAAAAAGACATTTGAGAAAAGGTTTTTACATCGGGTATCAAAATATATGATGTAAAAAATACAATTAACAAACTTTTTACATCAGCTATTTATTTGCAATGATATAAAAAATATGAAAAAAAATATATTTCGCTACCTATTACATCGGGCAAACGCATCCACCGATGTAAAAAGTTTTCAGAAAAAAATACGGTGACATTTTTGTAAATAAGAAACAAGGTAGTATAAATATTAATAAAAAACATGCAACATATTACATCGGTTGACTAAAAACCGATGTAATATCTTCATAACAGATATCAATATAAAAAATAAATTAAAGAATAAATTAATTTTTTCGCAACTTATTACATCGGTGGAAGTTTAAACCGATGTAAAAAAGTCAGAAAAAAAAGCTTTCCAACCCTTACATCGGGTATTACAATGCACCGATGTAATAACTTGCCAACCCTTACATCGGGTATTACAATGCACCGATATAATAGCTTGCCAACCCTTACATCGGGTATTACAATGCACCGATGTAATAGGTGCCAAACCCTTATTTCCCAAACAGTAGAAAAATTACAACTCCATCGTTATTCTTCCACCACTCCATCACGCCGCGCCCTGTTCTAAAAAACCGTCTTCCTCAACCTCGCTTCTGATTTCGATTCTGCATGCCCGCCCGATTCCGATTTCCAACCGTCTTCATCACCATCACCGCGACTGCCTTATAACACCACCACCAACACCGAGTTCACTGCACGACACCCGCGATCCGCCTTCTAACCACCGGCCAAGAAGTCGCTGCGGTAAAACCCCTTTTCGGTAATATTCTTTGACCTCCGTTTTGGCCGCCGTTTCGACCGCTGTTTCCGGTCTTCCTCTTCGACCGCCGTTTCCGGTCGTCCTCTTCGACCGCGGTGGTTTCCGTTCGTGTTTCCGCCGTTTCTGGTCGTCGTCTTCGACCGCGGTGGTTCTGTTCGTTCGTGTTTCATCATTTTCGACCGCCATTGATGATGATTTTTGTTGTGAATTTGCAGATTTGTTTTATGAACATAGATGATGCGGTTTGTTGAAATTTGATTACGTCTCCTTGCCGCCGTTTCACGTCGTTCACTCTGTTCACGCCGTTCACGACTTTTCACCGGCCGATTCACGCCCTTCCTCGCTCGCTGTTTCAACTGTAAGTCACATTCTTCACTTATTTGATCCATAATGTTATTGATGCAATGTTTGTTCTCTTGATTTGAGTCAATACCTTATGTTAACACTAGGTAGAAATTCATTTCAAGCGCTTTAACTTGAACAATTTTCTTTGAGAAACTTTATTTGTTGAGTTAAAAAAGCAATAATATCTTTAAGAGAAGATAAGGTGTTATGCATTGTGAAACCATGGCCGAAAATATTGGAAAACATACCCCATATTGTCCTAATTGTGCCACGAGATTAAATTATTATTAACCAATTTATTTATACATTATGCAACTTATAAAAATAGTACTCTTTTTGTCCTAAAAAAAATATCTAGTATTCATTCGTTGATCGATTACTTTCAAGTTACAAAACTATTAATATATTGAACTAACGAATTAAAAAACACGAAAAAAAGAGGAGGGAGTGTAAATTGTGATTATAAAAGGTTTTTAGAAAGCACAAGTATTCTCCTTGAGCAATTATTTGTCAAAACTGGGTTCACTATTATGCCAAAGTATAATAGTTAGCTTCATTGGCTATAACACATTACTTAGATAAATAACTTTTTCGGCATTAAGTATACATCTGCCAAATTTAATAACTTTGCTTCATTGGCTCTACGAATATTTATGGACATTCATATGAAACCATAGGGACATCTTATTCAAAACAAACTCTGTTGAAATTTGAGACCCACATGCCAAACTATAGACATATTAATGGACATTCAAATGAAACCATTTTTCATATCATTTCTACTTTAATAAAGCCTACCGTTATCAAACAATTTCCTCTGTCATTTCTAATGAAACATTATTCTACTGTAATGAAAAAAGAAAGGACCAAAATAAATTATTTCAACATCATAATATTTATATGTTGCGTCCTTTTAGTATTATAATAATAATTTACAGCCAAATCCTACTGCCTTGATTCTAACTACAAATATCACAAAACTTGACATAATGGTTTTAAAAATATAACTTGACAATTTGATGATGTTTGAAATAGTTCAAAATCACCCTTACATATTGCATATGAATGTTGTATGTTGCACTCCTCAATATTTCCATCAACTTGATAAGTAGCACCTTTTTTCTCAATAAAAAGTTTTGTAGACTTGAGTTTCAAGTTTTGAAATCTTAATAGAGTTATCACCTTGCCATTGAAATTTGATTATATTTTTCTTTCTCCGCGAAGCAGCGCAACTTGCAATCTCGGAATCTCCGTGAAGTAGCGCAGCCGCGGGCACACCGTTCGTCAGACCTTCCTCCGTGTGAACATAGTTATGGATCGTAGTTGGATGAGAGCTAATAGATTAAGTGACGAGTACGAACATGGAGTGATGGAATTTCTACAGTTTGCTGAAAGTAATGCTGACAAAAGTCTTCCTACGCTTATTCTCTGTCCATGTGTTCGTTGTGCAAATAAAGAACCAAAACGTAGTAAGAAAGAAATCATGGATCATCTAATTTGTGTAGGGATTTGTCAAAGTTATACAAAATGGATATGGCACGGTGAAGTAGTAGCAAAGTCAAACGTGTCTCAAATAGATGATGTTAGTGTAGAAATGGATGATCGTCTAGAAGACATGTTGCGTGATATTGGACAAGATTCGTTTAAGAGGGCACATGCGTATGATACTTTATGCAATGACAAAGATAAACCATTGTACACGGGATGCAAAAAATTTACACGTCTGTCAGCCGTGTTAAAATTATTTAATCTGAAGGCAAAGAATGGGTGGACTGACAAAAGTTTTACCGAGTTGCTTGAATTGTTGACCGAAATGCTTCCAGAAGGTAATGTAATGCCAAGTCGTTATTACGAGGCGAAGAAAATATTGTGTCCGATGGGTTTGGAGTATGAAAAGATACATGCATGCCCTAATGATTGCATATTATACATAAAAGAGTATGAAAAGTATAATCATTGTCCAAAATGCAAGGCTTCACGCTACAAAAAGAAAGATGGTGAATCAATTGATGATGAGGTGGTCAAAAAGGGTCCTCCTGCGAAAGTCGTATGGTACCTACCAATAATTTCAAGGTTCAAGAGATTATTCGCCAATGCAGATGATGCAAAGAATCTTAGATGGCATGCAGAAGAAAGAAAATATGATGGACAAATTCGTCATGTAGCCGATTCTTTGCAATGGAAGAAAATAGATTCTTTGTTTCCAAATTTTGGCAAAGAGTCGAGAAACCTTAGACTTGGACTTGCTACTGATGGAATGAATCCGTTTGGTAATCTGAGTACTAACCATAGTTCTTGGCCTGTTCTCTTGATGATTTACAACCTATCTCCTAGGTTGTGCATGAAGCGTAAATATATTATGTTATCGATGATGATATTGGGCCCAAAACAACCAGGAAATGACATAGACGTTTATCTAAGTCCACTGATTGATGATTTAAGAGTGTTGTGGGAGGAAGGGGTGGATGTTTTTGATGCGTATTCTGGTGAACAGTTCAATATGCGTGCCATGTTGTTTTGCACCATCAACGATTTTCCGGCGTATGGTAATTTGTCTGGGTATAAAGTTAAAGGGCATAATGTGTGTCCTATATGTGAAAAAGATACTTGTTACCATCAGCTTGAAAAAGGAAAGAAGACCGTTTATCTCGGGCATCGAAAATTTCTAAAACGTTATCATCCATATCGTAGATTGCAGAAAGCTTTCAATGGGGAACAAGAGCATGGTGTTGCTCCAAAGCCCTTGTCTGGAGAGGAAGTTTATCGGCGACAACAGGGACTTGATGTTGTCTTTGGAAAGTACCAAAAACAATCTACTGTGAAAAATGTGTGGAAAAAGAGATCGATTTTCTTCGATCTTCCATATTGGTCTAGTCTTGATGTAAGACATTGTATTGATGTGATGCACGTGGAGAAAAATGTATGCGATAGTGTAATCGGAACACTTCTCAACATTCAAGGCAAGACAAAAGATGGTATTAATGCTCGTCTAGATTTGGGTTTGATGGGTATACGAGAAGAGTTAACTCCATAATATATAGGTAACAAGACATATTTGCCTCCTGCCTGCTACACTTTGTCTAAAAAAGAGAAAACAAGTTTTTGTGAGTGTTTACAAAGTATCAAAGTGCCGCATGGTTACTCATCAAATGTCAAGAGGCTTGTATCAGTTAAAGATTTTAAATTAGTTGGCTTAAAATCTCACGACTGTCATGTCTTAATGCAACAACTACTACCATTGGCTATTCGTGGGATATTGCCTAACAACGTAAGGAAGACTATAACTAGGTTGTGCTTATTTTTCAATGCAATTTGTTGTAAAACCATTGATCCACTAAAGTTAGACGATTTGGAAAATGAGGCTGCAGTTATCTTGTGCCAATTAGAGATGTATTTTCCTCCTTCATTTTTTGACATTATGGTTCACTTGATTATTCATCTAGTAAGGGAGATTAGATTATGTGGTCCAGTTTTTTTTACGGTGGATGTATCCAATAGAGCGATACATGAAGATTCTAAAAGGGTATACAAAAACCCACACCGTCCGGAAGCATCGATTATTGAGAGGTACATTGCAGAAGAAGCAATTGAGTTTTGTTCTAACTATTTGTCAGGAGTGGATGTTGTAGGGGTTCCAAAGTCTCATCATGATGGAAGATATGAGGGTGTGGGTACACAAGGTTTAAAAGTTAAGAGCTTAAGTATTGATGTGGTTGTTCAAGCGCATTTGTATATATTGAATAACATAGATGAAGTTCAACCTTACTTATCTGCTCACAAAAGCATCATAAAGAAAAAGTACCCCAAGATGAATGAAAGAGGGTTGTTAAAAGAGCATAATAAGAGTTTCTCTGAGTGGTTTAAAGAAAGAATTGCTAATGAAGATAGTGTTTCTAATACAATTAAGTGGTTGTCTTACGGGCCTAAATGTAACATAATAACTTGGAGTGGATATGATATTAATAAAACCTCTTTTTATACAAAGTCAAAGGATGACCGTAGTACCACGCAAAATAGTGGGGTAATGATTGTGGCCGAGTCCATGCACTTCTCTAGTGCTAAAGATAAAAACCCGGTTATGGCATCTACACCGTACTTTGGGGTGATTGAAGAGATTTGGGAAGTTAATTATGTTGTGTTTAAAGTTCCTGTATTTAAATGTAAATGGATTGATATCAACAATGGTGTCAGAATCGATGAATTTTGAGTTACACTGGTTGATCTTAGAAAGTTAGCTTATGCGAACGAACCATTCATCATGGCATCTCAAGCAAAACAAGTGTTTTATGTCACAGATCCTTCTAATAAAAAGTGGTCAGTGGTCTTACAAGGAAAGGTCCATGATAGTGATGAAAATCATGATGAGAATCTTGATATTTATGAAACTCATCCTTTCTCAACAAATGTGACTACATTCATTGAAGAAAATGAAGGGGATGATGTGCATGTTATTCGCATAGGCCATGAAGAAGGGATATGGGAGGACTAGTAAGATTTTTTGTATAAGTTAATTCCACGTTACTTTATTTTCTAATTGTTTTTATTTTGTGCTTAATTTTATTTCTAATTGTTTTTATTTTGTGCTTAATTTTATTTCTAAATGTTTTTATTTTGTGCGTAATTTTATTTCTAATTTTTTTTTTTGTGTAAACAGATACATGGGTGATTCAAACGACAATCCTTCTTCATCTAATAACCCCAATAAAAGAAGAGTTAGAGGTCCCACTTTAATGACACAAATTGACAAAGTTCATCAAACAGGTGAAAAGATAAAGGTCGAGTTTAATGCAAGAACCTATGAATGTATTGGTGTTGGTAAAAATGCTACACATTTCAAGAGTTATATAGCATCTCTTGCTCGACAGTATTGTAGTATTGTGAAAAATGATAGAAGTAGATGAAGGCGTAAAAGGTGCTATTTGGACTGATATTCAGGTATTTTAAATACAATAGTTTATTATATTTTACAATCATATACTAATTAACAACATATGACATATACTATATTTGTAGGCTCATTTTACTATTCCAGAATGTAAAGATCCAAAGAAGGATAGGTTGAAGAAAGAATGGATTAAATATACGGGAGAGCGATGGAGAGGTTTTAAGACACAACTCACAGATAGATATATTTATCATCCCATAGAAAATGATCCTCCTCCATATGTCAAGTATAACTTTATTACGGAAGACGCATGGAAAGAGTTTCTCAAGATTCGAGATACCCCTGAATTTAAGGTTAGTAGGAGTTATATTTTTTTGTGTGCATAACATTTTTATTATATTTAGTGATTAATTACTTGTTTGAGTTTATAATAGGAAAAAAGTCAGAAGGGTAAGGATAATGTGGCCAAGAATGTATACCCACACGTATTGTCTCGTGGAGGGTATCGCTTACTTGAGGAGAAAATTATGAAAGAAAAGTCATCATCGAGAGATAATTCCACATTAGATGATAATGATAGTCCATCTCCACCATCACGCCATGAGTTATGGAAGAGAGCACGACAAAAGAAAGGAGGAGAATACACATCAAAATCTACACAAGAGGTTGCTGAAAAAATTGTAAGTAAACAACGAAAAAATATTCAAGTATCATTATATTTGTGATTGATTAATTGATGTTTTTGCATTTTGTAGGATTCTCTAGTTCAAGAAGCTGAAAAAGGTGCAGTTGTTCCGGATGAACGTAACGATATCTTATCATTAGCCATTGGAACATCTGAGCATGGAGGTCGTGTTCGTGGTGTTGGAAAACACCATAAACAAAGCACTTACTTTGGAAGATCACATCAACATATCGACGTAAATGAACAACTTGTAATATTGGAAACAAAACTTAGAGCTGAACTTGAAGAAAAGTTGGTTGAAGAGCATAAGATGTTTCAACAATCATTAATGGAGACACTTAAGTCCATGGGTTTATCACAAAGCACAGGTGATAATAAATGCATTGAAAAATTGGAAATTATCGATGGAAGCAGAAAAGGAAGTTGTTCAGCTGCAAAGGGAAGCACAAAAGAGAGCACAAAAGACGTGGAAGTTGATGATGTTCAGAGATTGTTACTCATGGTTTTGAAAATGGATGATAACCATTTGGCAATACAATTAAGTCATTGTGCGAGTGTCTCTAATTTCTATGTTTCAGCTAAATGTATCAGAGAGTTATTGGTGGGTTTAGGTCATTGGCTTGACGTGTCTATTCTGCAAATTTGGTGCACGTAAGTACATTTTATTGTTTTATTAAAGTCAATTTATATTAATATGTCATATCTCTCATCACTTTGATTGTAATGTTTATTTAAAATTATTCAGGTATATTCATCGTGTTTGTCTTGAGAATTCCATTTCAGAATTATATGGATTTATGGACTCTGCTAGGTGTATTTATAATGATAGTGTAGCGAAATCTCAAGAAGATGTTAAAAATTACGTACTACAAAAGTTACGTGATGAAAACAGAGTGTGCCACTTACTACCATTAATTCATGGGTAAGTATTTATATATAATTGTGTTTTATATTATTTAATTTTGATAACATATATATTTTATGTGACTTTTCTGTTTCCACACACACGTACAGGAGACATTGGCAATTAATAGTCATGTGTCCAAGAGACAATTTAGTTGTCGTATTTTGTTCACTTCATCGAGAAATTGACCATCACACAAAGAAAATTATTACAAAGTAAGTTTATCTTTCATGTGACTTTCATTGACAACTAATAGTTATGTCATTTTTCATCGACGAGTAAATTTAGCTATGTGATGTTTATCTTTCTGTATTAGTTCTTTTGGAATTCATCAAATGGTAAATGGAAATAGAAAAAAGGCTACATGGCTTCATCCCAATGTAAGTGTCATGTAAATTGTAATTATATAGTTAAATTTATGATAAGTATTCACTAATTATGTCATTCAATTGTAGACAAGGCAACAACATAACTCTAATGATTGTGGATACTATGTGATGAAAAATATGTTGGATATTGTCTCTGCTAATATAACCGAGAATTGGATGCAGGTACTAAAAATAACTTTACTTTGTTATTTACTTTTTATTTTTCGACTTAATATGAATTTTTAAAAATTAACTCTATATTGTTATATTTATGTATTATAGGTATTTGATGACCCAACAGAATTAACACAAGATGATTTGTATGATTTGTGACTTCGTTGGGCAAAATGTTTCTTTGAGTTACATGAAAATTAAGTTTATCTTTGTGAGTTTTATAGAATTGTATAAGTTGTGGTTTTTGCACAATACATATGGTTTTTGCATATTTATTGAGTTTCTTGATTTTTTTGCTGATGTTAATTGTTATTATTTATTGTCAGACAATGTGATTTTGGTGTTGTCTACCGAAGATTTTATATTGGTAATTTAAGTTTGGAAACTTATAAATAGTTGAATATTTTTGTATATTTTGTGAATAATATGTAATTGTAAGTTTTGAAAAAAGACTTATAAATAGTTGAATATTGTTGTATATTTTGTGAAGAATTTGTAATTGTAAGTTTGTTTGTTGTAATACAATACAAGTTTGCAATACAATTGTTCAATTTGTAAGTTTGTTGTGAAAAATATGAAAACATCGACTTAGATGTGATATATGTGATGTTGGAAAGCTATGAAATCTATATAGCGACATAAATATAGTCTGTGTGATATTGGAAAAATATGAAAAAATGGGTACAAATTATATTTGTACAGGGAAACATCCAGAAAATAAATAATCTATTCTAAAAAAATTTCATACATTTTACATCGGTTATTAGTAAAAACTGATGTAAAAACTTTCAAAAAGGGACTTTTTACATCGGTTGGGGATAATAACCGATGTAAAAAGTCGCGTCACTGGAGACTTTTTACATCGGGTATTACTTCCAACCGATGTAAAAAACTGGATCATTTTTTAAAAAAAATGTACATAATATTTGTTTCTTACATCGGTTCATATATTATAACCGATGTAAAAAAGGGACTTTTTACATCGGGTATTACTTACTACCGATGTAAAAAACTGGATCAATTTTTTTAAAAATGTACATAATAACAGGTTATTACATCGGTTCTGATATTATAACCGATATAAAAAAGAGACTTTTTACATCGGTCCCAGAACCGATGTAAAAAGTCCCTGATTTACTATATCGCCTGACTTTACATCGGACCCAGAACCGATGTAAAAAGTCAGTTTCACCCGATATAAAAAGTCATTTCTGCACTAGATCAAAAGAAGATGAGATTCATTAATCTACCCTTAATGTAGATGTGTTGTCACCAAATAAAGGTTTGGGCTTTACCTCATTATGCCACTAGCTTAAATTAATTGTATAAGGCTTACTTATTATTGCCAAACCAATTTTCTATTGTAGGACCCTCAAAACCAATGCAAAAATCGTGGGTTTGCATTTGTTTTGTATTACAACAATGCTTGTGCTGATTATTCACGACAAAAGATGTCAAATTCGAGTTTCAAGCTAGATGGAAATACACCAACTGTGACTTGGGCAGATCCAAAGACCTCCCCTGACAACTCTGCTGCTTCTTCACAGGTAATTTCCTGCCTGAAAGTGGAATATAGATTTTAAAAGTAATTTCTAATTGTTGTTCATGCACAGTTTTATATCTATTGTATGAATGCATGGTTTTATGCAACCATAACAAGAATTAATTCAACTTTTTGGATGCATAGTTGATATCCGTTGAGGTATATTCATATTTCTAATCCTACAGCTTATCACTGAAGCTATCTGCCATCGAATGTGCAAAGCACCTCAAGGAGTTGTGGACTTTGGATGTTGTTCAACTCCCTTTTTGAAATTCTCATTTTTTAATATCACTTCAACATGTGTTTTGTAAGGGACCGTAACAACTACTTTTTGATTCCAAGCTTTAGATCTTTAGCCTTTAGTGTAATTCTATTAAATGGTATTAAGAATATCAATTACTTAGTGTAGTCATAATCATCATATCATCTTGATCAGTTTCACCAACTCAATGGTTCAGATTATAGGACTGTTGAAATATTCTAGGCCCTTTATTTTACTGTAGCAAGTTAGCCACGGATTTCAAGGTAGAGCTTGAGGAAGTTTAAAATGTATACTTAATTAAATATTGAACATATCCAATTATTATATGTTTATTTTTGAAATCTTAACTCCTAAAGTTGCTCACAATGGCCATAAGAGTTCCTCCAACGGAGGATTTTTCAGCGTGGCCTTTCGTAGTTTTCAAATTTTAAGTCGTTGGAGTTGGTTAGGCTGACCAATCGTAACACTGAATTGCAACAATATTTTTTATTAAAAAATAAATATAATTAAATCTGTTATGTGTTTCAACGACTCGTTTTTTAGTTATTTATTTTTCTTTTAACACTATTAGTTTATTATAAATACACTCAATTTAAAAAATTTCACACACAATTTTTTTTTTATTAGCCTTTTTTTGATAAAATATTTAACCTAAATTTTCACCTTTTTCCTTCAAACAAAAATTGTTTAGGCCAAATGGATCATAATCATTTTCATTATCAACAAGCTTTGTTCAATTACATACAAAATTATCAAAATTCTCAATTTCCATCGGTGCCAACAAACCCCGTCATTTTTTTTTTGTCACCAAACAATCCAAATATGTATCATAGACCTCAAATGAATTCTCATAGTATGAAATTTTTTTGTCATGAACCGGAAACACCGATTGTGTTTATGTCTGGATGTCAAGTTCCACCATTTTCTACTCAAGTTGGTATTGAAAAAGAAGAAACGGTTGTCGTTAAAAAAATTCTCGAGAGCAATTTACAAGGGATGAGGATATACTTCTTATTCAATCATGGCTCAATGCTTCAAAGGATCCAGTTGTGAGAGTCGATAAAAAAACTGAGAGTTTTTGGTTAACAATCGCTGCCAATTATAACCAGCATCGTGGACAATCGCGGGAAAAGTTAGGTGGACAATTAAAATGTCGTTGGCATCGAATAAGTGGCTTGGTTCAAAAATTTGTTGGGTGTTACAAACAAGCTGTTAATGGAAAGAAAAGTGGGACATCGGAGAACGATATCATGGCCGCTGCATATGCTTTTTTTGCTTAGGATGAAAGTACAACATTCAATCTTGAGTACGCATGACGATTGTTAAAATATGAATCTAAATAGATGGAAGAATCGATTGGAAATTCTTCAAAAATAACAAAGACTTCTGCTAGTGGGGCATCATCGGCTAACCCAGATACACCTTTAAGTTATGAGTTTAACTCATCATCACCAATGAAGCGTCCAATGGGACAAAAAGCAGCAAAAAGGAAGGGTAAGGCAAAGGAAATTCCAAGCGCAACGCAAGATGCAAGGATTAAAATAGCAGCAATAATGGAAAGACTAACTCAATGTAAGGATGATGAGCTAGAATTAAAGGCAATGCATATCAATATGAAAGACACTTCTACTATGAATGATACTCAACGAGATCTTCATGAAAAATATTGTAATAAGATGAAAAAAATGGAACGTAGTAAGTATCGCTTATGTAAAATGGTCATTAGTACCACTTTAATTTATCAACACCTATGTAAAATGGTCATTAGTACCACTTTAAATTATCAACATTTGTGTAAAATAATCATTAGTCCCACTTTAAATTATAATAAAAATTATATTCTTCAAACTAGTCGTTATTCAAACTAGCCGTTATTCAAACTAGCTGTTATACAAACTAGCCGTTATTCAAACTAGCCGTTATTCAAACTAGCCGTTATTTAAACTAGACGTTATACAAACTAGTCGTTATTCAAACTAGCCGTTTGTTGGCTGAAGATTTTGATAATATTATTAGAAGCCAAGCAAATTGAACGTTTCGATCGAAATGAAACAAAGTGTCATGTTTCGAAGTCGCAGAAGCGGTGTTTCGAATAAGCATATCAAAGCTTGGAGTTTCGAAAGGCAATTATGGGAACATATCTAAAGAAGTCTCGAAATAACAACAAGGCTGTGTCTGAGAAGTGCGTTCGAAATGGAGAAGTACCAAAGCATTTGAAATTCAAATGGAAGCGGGACATTCGAAGTTTGAAATTTATGTGCTGGAGCATTTGGAGACACGTGGAAAGAAGAGAGAGGCATTGTTCTGCATGTTCTGAACGTGGCATAATCCTATAGCAAGACCGTTATGGTCGAATTAGTATAAATAGAAGTCTTAGTATTAGGATTTCGTGTGTCATATCTATTGTACTAAATACTCAGTAACATTCAAACTACCACATGGCAAGGGAAACGAATGCAAGAGCAATGTACGTATGATAGCACCACATATTTATGATTTAATGAAAACCTTTTATCATTTCCAGCACTTTCCTTTATCTTTCTGTCAAATAACATTTATAAGTTTTCTCATTTAAAGTCTTTCTATTTCGAAGTCTCTTCATTAAAGCTTTACATTTCAATGCTTTCTTTACATTTCAAGCACTTTACGTTTCAGAAAACTGTCATACTTCCCATGCATTTATCTTCAAGCTTTATCCTTCGAACGCTTATTTTTACTTAAAGTCATTTACAGATTTCTTGCATTAAACACTTTCTTCATATTTCAAACCTTTTACGTTCCAGAACATCCTTTACATTAACTGTTTTTATAATTCGAAGCCATTTACTTCCCTTTTATGCAATTTTACATGTCTTTAAAATTAACATTTATTCATGCAACTTAGTTTCGTACACGCACATTTTGATTACATCTTTAGACCTTTAAGAGAGAAATCGAAATAAGCCAAACACCTATACAACACTCAAATACCAACCATGAATATCTGTTCGATCATGAGAGTTACCCTAATAACCAAGGAATCCTAGGATCAATCTAGTCGATCCTGTGAGTTACCAGAGGAATTGATTAACAGTCAGAAAGTTTATTCGATAGTTTGGAAGACTAGCGGTTGTTTACCAGAAATCACTGGAAACAAATTGGCACACCCGGTGGGACCAATAATTGGACATTAGAAATAAAGATTGTTGAGACATAACCATTATAAAAACGTTGGAACCTAAGAAGTTTGCTGTTTTATGAACCTGAGAAGTGGTAAAATAACCAACAGCAACCAACCTTTATCCAGAAGAAAACGTTTGGCCAAAATGTCTAATTCTGACAATCAACAAGGGGAACAAAATGCCCCACATACAACAGGCACTAATGTGTCCACTTCGATCGGAACATCTAATGTGATCCCTTCGAATGCACAGTATGTTGCATCTTCAACCAGTAATATAGCCACCAATGGAGTAAGTGGCATATTAACTAATAGTTCGATCTTAGGAAATACTGGAACCATTGGTTACCCTGGGGGATTCGTTCCACCATCAGGGACACAATCCCATTTCGCCACTCCATTAACTAGACCACCCGGTTTTGATGGAAATAGAACCAGAAATTCCTCTTATGGAATGCCAACATCTTTTATGGCAGGTTTACACAATTCCACATCAAATTCATCACCATAATTAGGGTCTGGGTCTGGGGCGAATCAGTTTATGACAAATAACCAAGGGTCAGTGGGTTATAGCACAATGCCTATTTTAACCATAGAAAATCAGTTGGCTTTTAGGCAATTGATGGATGACAGTAACCATAATATGATAGGGGTGTTAGCACAAACTATGCAGGAAATATTTGCCCCAATAGTTCAAAATGTGACTGTGACGAACAGGGAAAACGCTGACAACATGAGTCGGATAGCAGATTTCTTTGCTCCCCCAGAAAGGCGTAGGCAGAATCAGGCGGGGTTTCGAGCAAACATGCCTGTTATAGAACAAATTGCTAACGACCCAATTTATAGACCACCCAGAGAAGAAGTTAACTTAGGGGCCAGGGCACTAAGGTTAGAAGCCCCAATAATCCCAGGCCCACAAAGAGAAATTATGGAACCAGGGGCACGGGTCGAAAGGCTAGAAGCCCCAGAGTTTCAAGAAGAACAACCTAGGGGAGTTGTCCTGGTTGGTCGAAATCAAGATGCCGATGCTGTCGTTCATAGAATTCGAAACGATAACATCTTGGCAGAAAACAATCTAACCACCATGATAGAGAGAGTCATGGCCCAGAATGGCCTCAACACAGGAATGAGAAGGCCAAATTATGCTTCTCCTATATTGGATTGCATAATGCATACTGATTTACCAAGGGGATATAAAGTCCCTAAATTTACAAAGTTCGCTGGGGATACCAATGAGTCAACAGTCGAACACATAGCGAGATATCTAACCGAAGCGGGTGATATAGCCAATAATGAAGATCTCAGGATCAAATACTTCCCAAGTTCCTTGACTAAAAACGCCTTCACATGGTTTACCACTTTGCCTCCTGGGTCCATTGACACTTGGGCTCTCTTGGAGAGATTATTCCATGAACAATTTTACATGGGACAGTCGAAAATAAGTTTGAAGGAATTAGCCAGTGTCAAGAGAAAGTTCACCGAACCCATAGATGATTATCTGAATAGATTTAGGCTTTTGAAATCCAGATGTTACACAGTAGTGCCTGAACATGAGTTAGTCGAAATGGCCGCTGGTGGTTTGGATTACTCTATTCGAAAGAAACTAGACACTCAATATTTGAGGGATATGGCTCAGTTAGCCGATAGGGTTCGACAGGTCGAAAGGCTAAAGGCCGAAAAAGCCAGAGTCTTTAAGAATAGCAAGAAAGAAAGGATTTCCTATGTTGGAACTGAGGAAGCAGAAGAATATCTTGAATTCGAATTCGAAGAGGTCGAAATCGACCTCGCTGAATTAAAACAGGCTCCACCTTATTCCTGCAAATTATTGGTTCCCACAAAAGGGAAAGAGATTGTTGAAAACGAGAAAAGTGACAAATTCCCAAAGAAGGTTTATACCTTCGATGTCATTAAATGTGACGAGATTTTTGACTTACTTGTCAAAGATGGCCAACTAATTGTGCCATCAAATGTCAAAATACCTCCTTTGGATCAGAGAAAGAAGAGAGGATTTTGCAAATATCATAGTTTCCTAGGCCACAAAACCTCACAATGTTTTCTTTTCAGGGACCTAATTCAAAACGCAATCAAAGATGGCAGACTAAAGTTCGCTGATAAGGCAAAGATGAAAGTGGACGAAGATCCCTTGGACGTCGCAGACACCAACTACTCCGAGCCTACATGCATTGGAGAGATCAACATGGTGGAAACTGATCAAAGCGACGCCCTAACAGGAGAGAAGGGTACTGAAACTGAAAACTGGGTGATGGTCGAAGTCAATAAGGAGGTCACTGAAGACATCCAGAAGATACCAGAGACTTCGATTGAAGCAGCGCCTATAGCTGTTGCAAAAGAAACCCAGGCTACTGAAGGCCAGGGAAATCAAAACCAAGAACTAACACAAGTCATTGAAGGCTTGAGGCTGGAGTTGGAGAAAGTCCAAATCACGAAGCCAATTTCCCCTCAGAAGGAAATATGGGACACTCTAGGGGAACCCAGTGGAGAATTTGACTATTTGGTCAAATATTCTGCCCCAGAGAGTTCGAAGGTTCAGATTGAGGATATAAAGCCCACAGGATGGGGCGATGATGAAGCTAAGGGGGAAGATGTTGAGATAAATATGGTGGATATGGAAAGACCTCGCTCTGAGATGGAGGAAGTAGAAAAATACTTAGAAAAAGAAAAGTATAGAATGGAGGATAATCACACTGGAGATGCTAGTCTCAAGGATTACCTCATGACATGCCACAAAGGAGATTCAGGCATGATATTGTGCCCTAGGTGCAGCATCCTCTGCAATCAAAGAATCGCTGCGAATTTCGAAAGGGTACAGAGGACTCGAACTGGCAACAATTGGCGCCAGGATAACCAGCTTTTTAGGTGTTATCCCAAGGCTGGAGAAAGTTTGCTGGAATTTGTGTTTCGCTGCTACAAAGGGGCAACCAAGTGCTTGATTTGCCCAGGGTGTTCTGCTGTGTATGACCAAAGCATGGCCAGAGCCTTCGAAACGATTCCCTTCGCCCCTTGCTGGAACCATCAAGAAACTGTCCAGATGGGCCCACGTTTCGACAGCAGACACAAACAGCGAAGGCCTGATAGCCCTCACCCCAAGGCTGCTCGAAGAGTGATTTTCAAACTCCCTGCTGAAGTGCCAACCGATAGATGGTTACAGGTCAGAAATGACAAAGGCAAAGATAGATGGAGATACGCCGAACGAAATGCACGCCATGCTGTGACATACAGAAGGCAATTCAACACAGCAAAAAGGGAGGAGGTGAGATTAGAAAATTACAAAGGAAGGAACCCCATGTCAAGATCCCAGTGGCGCAGACAACAAAGGATTCGAAAGGCTGAGAGGGAAGCTGTGGCAAACAAAGGGGTTACTTCAACAAAGAACCAAGGTGAATCTAGCACCAACAAACCACAAAATCAAACTGAAGACAAACCTCCAGTTAATAGGAGGCTTTTCTCTGAAGTACAACAGGATGAACCAAAGGAATACACTCCAGGCCCAGAAGAGGACGAAGATATGATAACAGATAACTTCGAATCGGAGGGGGAGTCTTCATTCAACCTAAACTGTAACGTGGTGTCTGTGCTTCCCTGTGAATTTGGGCAGGAAACCGAAATTGATGAATATGAGGAAGAAGACACCACAGATTTGATGAAACATAGGCTTGTGTGCTACTATGTGATGGACAATGGGGTTGTTGAGGAACAAAATGCGTTCTTCGAACGTCCAGAACCTGCTATGAAGAACCATCTCAAGCCACTTTTTATTCGGGAAAAAGTTGGTGTCCATGGTGTGAACAAGGTTCTAGTAGATGGGGGTGCTGCAGTCAATTTGATACCCCATTTCATGCTGAAAAGATTAGAGATCCGCGAAGGAGACATCAAGCCCCATAATATGGTTCTGTCCAATTATGAGGGAAAAGTGGGCAAAACACTGGGAGTGGTCCAGTTGGAATTGATAATAGGCTCAAGTTGTAGGCCCACCATGTTTATGGTGATCGAAGCCAAGGCCAACTATAACTTATTGCTGGGAAGGGAGTGGATCCATGGCGTGGGGGCAGTTCCTTCATCAATGCATCAGCGACTAGTTTTGTGGAGAGATGATGGAATCGTGGAAAACATCGAAGCGGACCAGAGTTACTTTATGTCAACAGTCAATTTAGTTGACAAGAGGGATTATGATAAAAATCTGGCAAAGATTGCTCCGTGTGTTCCAAATGATGAGATTAACGAAACCAGAAACACCCACTACTACATGACCCTTCGCCATGATGGCCTTTATTGGGATAGAACAATAATCAGTGAAGAAGAGGGAGTCGAAAGCACTATACAAAAACGGCCAGCAGGCTGGGACTTCGACAACCTTATCCATGTCTGAGTCCACCTTTTTCGAAAGGATTTCGGCCTATATGGCTGAGAACGAATCAAAAGCGGCCTTGGAGGCTGAAATAAATAAATCAACTATAAAGATGAACGAAGAAAGTGGGGATGGCTCAAAACGCTCACCCTTCAAAGAGTTTGAGATGGATCAAAGGTTGGATGCCATCTACGATAAGGAACCCTTAGGCTTCGAAAGGGACCCCATAAACTCAGGTGCCAAAATGTTGGCACAAGATCCACTCGAAGAAGTCAACTTAGGGGATGAAAAAACGAAAAGAATAACCTACATAAGTGCAAAACTTAGCCCAGGCCTCAAGAAAGAAGTAATCGAAGTCCTCAAGGAAAACAAAGATTGCTTCGCATGGGATTATGACGAAATGCCTGGTTTAAAGAGGGAGTTGGTCGAACACAGACTGCCAATCAAAGATGGCAAGAAGCCCATCAAACAAACTCCCAGAAGATTCGCACCAGCGGTTCTCACAAAAATTAAAGCTGAGATCGAAAGGTTGCTGCGCTGCAGATTCATCAGAACAACAAGGTACGTCGAATGGTTAGCAAACATAGTACCTGTCATTAAGAAAAATGGTTCTTTAAGAATTTGCATAGATTTTAGGGATTTAAATGCTGCAACCCCTAAAGATGAATATTCCATGCCTGTGGCAGAAATGCTAGTAGATTCTGCTGCAAGGTTCGAATACTTGAGTATGTTAGATGGATACTCTGGGTATAATCAGATTTTCATTGCTGAAGAAGATGTTGCAAAGACAGCATTTCGTTGCCCAGGAGCCTTAGGCACCTACGAATGGGTGGTGATGCCTTTTGGTTTAAAGAACGCTGGGGCAACTTATCAAAGGGAAATGAATTCAATTTTTCATGATTTCATTGAAACCTTCATGCAGGTGTATATTGATGATATAGTCATCAAATCTATATCTGCAGAAACACATTTGCATCATTTGAGCCAATCATTCGAGCGAATGAGAAAACATGGCTTAAAGATGAATCCCCTTAAATGTGCATTTTTTGTGCAGGCTGGAGATTTTCTTGGTTTTGTGGTTCACAAGAAAGGGATTGAAATCAACCAGAACAAAACCAAAGCCATAATGGAGACGAAAGCACCTACATCAAAAAGGGAGTTGCAATCTCTGCTAGGGAAAATTAACTTCCTCAGAAGATTCATTTCGAACCTGAGTGGAAGAACCCAAGCTTTCTCTCTGTTACTTCGTCTAAAGCAAGGCCAAGCCTTCGAATGGAACGAAGCCCACCAGGAGGCATTTGACAGGATAAAAAGATACCTCTCTCAGCCTCCTATTTTGTCTCCACCTTCATGGGGGAAGCCCATGAGATTGTACATATCTGCCTCTGAAGTTAGTATAGGCAGTATGCTAGCACAAGAAGATAGCAATGGCATCGAAAGAGCCATATACTATTTAAGTAGAGTGCTAAATGATGCAGAGACCAGATATAGCAATTTAGAAAAGTTATGTCTCTGTTTGTATTTTTCTTGTATGAAACTCAAGTATTATATAAAACCTGTTGATGTTTATGTTTCATCTCATTTCGATGTCATTAAACATATGCTTTCAAAACCAATAATGCATAGCAGAGTTGGTAAATGGGCTTTAGCCTTAACAGAATATTCTTTGACTTTCATGCCTTTAAAAGCTATGAAAGGTCAAGTGATTTCTGACTTCATTGTGGACCATTCTTTGGTTGAGCAGACTGTCATGAGTTACGTCGAAATGCAACCATGGAAATTGTACTTTGATGGTTCAACCCACAGGAATGGAAGTGGCGTTGGAGTCCTTCTGATTTCTCCTGAAGGAATTCCAACAAAATTCAAGTATAAATTAGATGGTCCTCGTTGCTCGAACAACGAAGCTGAGTATGAAGCGCTCATTGTTGGACTTGAAGCTTTGTTGGAATTGGGGGCAACCAGAGTCGAAATTAAAGGAGACTCTGAATTAGTGGTCAAACAAATCACAAAGGAATATAAGTGCATAAAGGAAAACTTAATGGTATACTTCGTCATAGTCAATAGGCTATTGAGGAAATTTGAATACATGGATATTCAACACATACCAAGAATAGAGAACCAAGAAGCAAATGACTTAGCGCAGTTGGCTTCAGGTTATAAAGTTTCTACCAGGAACTTTAAGGATTTAGTTGAATTAAGGGGTAGAGTTATGGCTACTAGATTCACACCATCAGATCTGGAAAGTATGAAATTGGGATACGCTGAGAAACAGGGATTCGAAATATTAGCCATAAATACTTTGTCATATGCAGATTGGCGAAGTCCACTGAAGAGTTATTTAGCAGACCCAACTCTGAACGTGGATAGAAAGACAAAATACAGAGCATTGTCATATCTCCTCATGGGGAACGAATTGTTTAAAAAGACCCAAGAGGGTGTATTATTGAAATGCCTAGGAGAAATTGAGACATACTTAGCGTTTTCAGAAGTCCACAATGGGGCGTGTGGGGCACATCAAGCAGGCCATAAAATGAAATGGTTGTTATTTCGATACGGCTTGTATTGGCCTAGCATGCTCAAAGATTGCATAGACTTTGCTAAAGGATGTGAGGAATGTCAGAAACATGCAGGGATTCAACATGCCCCTGCAAGTGAGTTGCATTCGATCATCAAACCATGGCCATTTAGAGGATGGGCATTAGATTTGATAGGAGAAATAAATCCTGCTTCGTCCAAAGGACAGAAATATATCTTGGTAGGAATATATTATTTTACCAAATGGATCGAAGCTATACCACTGGTAGTTGCTGATCAAGAGGCTATTATTGAGTTTATACAAAAACACATTATCTATAGGTTCGGATTGCCAGAGAGCATAACCACAGACCAAGGCTCTGTGTTTACTGGTAGAAAGATGCAAGAATTTGCCCAAGAAATGGGATTTAGATTGCTAACGTCAACGCCATATTATGCTCAAGCAAACGGTCAAGTCAAAGCAGCTAATAAAGTGATAATAGGATTAATCAAAAAGCATATTGGCAAAAAGCCAAGAAACTGGCACAAAACCTTGGACCAAATATTATGGGCTTGTAGAACATCTCCTAAAGAAGCTACTAACACTACGCCTTTCCAACTCACATTTGGTCATGATGCAGTGTTGCCAGTAGAAATTCATCTACAATCAGTTCGAATTCAGAGATAAAATGAAATCCCAGCTGCATTATACTGGGAAATGATGATGAATGAATTAGTTGAGTTGGACGAAATTAGATTACATGCATTGGAAATTTTGATGAGACAAAAAGAAAGAGTGGCCAGAACATACAACAAAAGGGTGAAGAAAAAAGTATTCTTTATTAATGACTTAGTGTGGAAAGTCATATTGCCCATGGACAAGAAAAATAAAGCATTAGGAAAATGGTCACCTCATTGGGAAGGACCTTTTCGAATATTAAAAGTATTCTCAAACAATGCATACGAAATCGAAGAACTGATGGATGATAAACGTACCCTAAAGGTTAATGGGAAATATTTAAAGAAATATAAGCCACGCCTGCAGGAGATTCGAATAGTAACAACGTAACCAAGATATTATAAAAGGCCAAAATGGCAAGATTAGATGCCAAAATGGCGTTGTTCGAATATTACATATAAGAAACCAAAATTGTAGTTACATAAACATCACAATTTAGAAATAAGAGTTATTTTTCAATCGGTTGAAAGTGCTTCGAAATGATTCAAGCTTCTGCTGAGCGAAACGCCTGGCTCCTTCCAAGGTTGCCACTTCTCCTTTAAGTTGTTCTGCAGTCTCCATTTCTGCAAGCCCCTGGTTGAGAAGCTCTTAGAATTGGTTACCAGCAGTATTGGTTTCGAAGGCTATTTGTTGTTCTTTAGCCTCCTTAACTTTCTGTTGAAGTTCCAGAATCTGCCTTTCCCAAAGAAGTATGGACTCAGCTCGAGCCTCATAATCAGTTTTCTCCTGCTTTAGATGCATAGCTTGATCCTCAGCTTCTTGAGAGAGTTTCGAAGCTTGTTCATAAGCAGCATCCATGGCAATACGTTTCTCTTGAACCTTCTTGGCAGCAGATTCGTCTTGGAGAAGGTAACCAGTTACGTTGTCCAGCAAAGCCTGAAGATCGAACAAGAGAGTACTAACTGGCAAGGAGCAGGTAGAAAGATTGACCTTTGTAAGCAACTCCTTCATAGTATAGCAAGCAGTACTATCTTACTTGAGCACTTCGAATATATCCACATTGAGAATTGTTTTCCTAATCTTATTAAGAAGTACAATTCTTTCATCTGTGGGAAGAGGATAGCTGGTTGAACTTGTGCCAGCCCTAGCAAGTGGGACGTCCCTTTGAGCCAGCTTTGCCTTCATGTACCCAATAGGGTCATTTCGTCTCAGGAGTGCAAGCTCCTCGTCAGTCATTCGAGACAAAGAGGATTGAGGGAGTTCCACACGTAGGGGAGTCACGTCCATTTCAACCTCCATGGGTTCGTTGGTTGCATCACCATCCCCTTCATTCGTTTCGTGCTCTTGGTCTTCTTCATCATCACCCAAGTCCACCACTTTGATGCCTTCCTTTTCACTGCTATTTGCGTTGGACTCCGTCCCAGCAGTCGAACCGTCATTGGCATTCTCCTCCTCAGACTCTTCGTCTCTTTGCCCAGAATCAGCTTTCTCTCCTTCAGTTTAAGTGTCCTTTGGGTCCTCTTGAAGAGTTTCAAGAGGAGACTTTTGAAGAGAAGCTCTTTGCAAATCCTCTGCAGATGTTTGAAGTGGTGTTTCGTTTGTCTCTTTCAGAGGAATGGAGGTACCTTGATCATCCTGCTGTTCAGAAGTTCCAGCCAGAACCGCCATATTAGACGAACCTTTATTCTGTACGAGGTTGCTGGAATCTCCTTGAGGAGAGGAGTTGAGTGGAGCAGCAGCTTTGGATGGTGAGTTCGAAATAGTGGAAGCTAGATTTAAGATGTTCTGCAAGGAGCAACAAAGTGTTAGAAACATGCACCAAGGTAATAAGAAATTATTATTTTCAAAGAGAGTTTAAAAGTTCAATTTACCTGTGGACTCTCGGAGGAGAGGTTACTAGCTATGCGTTCCAACATTGTGTTGGAGGTCGAAGGTGGAATTTTGGATTTGGGTGAAGGAGCAGCATCCCTGGAATCTAGTCCAGAGACACTAGTTGGAACGGTATTTTTCGAAATATCTTTCTTTGGCTTCTTCTTCGAAGCAGTTGTTAAGTTTCCTCCAGCCTTGGGGTCTTCCCCAATGGTGCTTGATTTCCGCTTCTTGGGAGTAGTAGGAGGAAGCTTGTTGGTCTGAAAAGGTTTAAACAAAGATTTAAATGCAAACCATAAAACATGAGTGAATTCGAAACATCAAGGCTAAGTGATTACCGTTGGAGTTGGAACATTGGTTGTTGTTGGTATTGTTGTTGTTGTTGTGGTTGCAGCAATAGTGGTTGTTTCGGGTGGAGTCACTTTGTCAGTAGTTTTGATGGAGGCTTGAGAGGCACTCCCTTCTTTCGACTTCGAGGCAGCTGTCTTTATCCTGATGGATGAAAATCGAAACAATTAAAGCAAAGGTTAAAGATATGGAAAATAAAAGACGTTTGGGATTTTCCCAAGCATTCGCACCTGTGCCTTGATCAGATTTAATTGACATGGCAGAAAGGTCGTATCGAAGGTGTCCTGGGAAATCATGAAGCCAGTGTCGAGCCCATGTCACAGTCTCAGATGGCTTTGGTTTCCTTTGAAGATGTTTGAACACCTCTTTGCAAGTGAACCACCAAGGATATGGGGGAAACCAAGCCAGAGCCAGTTCTGAGGTAGGTAATCTGGGGAATTTAGGTGGATGCATTTCGAATGCCAACCTATACCTATCCTCAGGTGACAACCCTGAAGGAAGTTTTAACTTAGAAACTTTTTGTTTAAATTTTTCCTTCAAGGTCTCAGTCGCTTGATGCACAGTGGAGTCCAAGCGCGTGGGGTCATAAGTAGTTTCAAAATAATTTTGGAAAGCTTTAATCTCTTTGGCATGAGTAAACATACCTTTCTTTGCTGGTACCTGCACATCGAAGGCATCAATTAGTTTCTGTTGAATTGTAAGTGTATCGAACATATAAGTTTGATAAAACTTGGTCCACCATTCCAGAAACCCTTTAGCTGTGAGATGGGTAGGTTTGAAGGTTATCAGCTCAAACTGGGCAAAGTCTTGATATTGTTCTTGTTGTATTTTGGCTTCCCGTGCCTTTAAAGTTCGTCCAGAAGTGATGGCACTCTCAGTTTGAAATAAAGGTTCAGGAATCAGTTGGCATAAGCCAAACTGTCTCGAAACAAAATTTGGCTGGTAAGCAAAAAGAAAAATCTGGTTTTTGGCTGGAGTTATTCTTGAAGAAATGAGTCTAGGTAGCAAAAAGGCTCTCCATACATCCTGAATCTCCTTGCTCTTGATAGCTTCTGAGAGAGCCATGGTGAACCAAGAAGGTCCATGAGCCCTCAAAGCAAAAGGCGCCATGCTCTCTTCGAACTTGTGCCTTTTGGAGAATATCATGATGTACTTCGAGAATTGGACTTTGAAGTCATCTTTATCGTCATTTGGAGTTAATCTTCGAAGCCTCGTGCCTTCGACTATCCTATCAATTATCTCAGGGTCTTGTTCGTCAATGGTGTTGGCAGTTGACAAGGAGGGTTCGAACATGGCGTTTAGCCATAGCTGAAGTAACCAAAAAGGGCCAGCCAACAGGATATTCTTGGAGGTATGGGATTTGAGGCTCGAAACAGCTGACCTCAGGCTTTCATAAAGGTCAACTAAGAGCAGTTCACTTAAGCACACTTTTCAATTTTCATGCAAGTCCCTAGCTAGAGGAATGAACCTACTGGCTACCTGTAGGGATCTACTGCAGAAAACGTATCTTGACAGCCATAGGGTTAAGAAAGCAATATGTTCTACGTCAGACACATTGTCTCCCTCAGCATGGTAGTGACTGATAAACTTGGAAAAACTTGCTAGCTTGACTTCGAAGTCAATTATGCTTGAATGTTCTTCGTGGTCGGGGATATAAGTTTCTCCTACTGGCGATAGCCCAGTGATGGCCGCTATGTCGAAGAAGGTGGGGGTGATCATTCCACCTGGGAGATGGAAAGTGTTATAGGTACTGTCCCAGAAATAGAGGGACGCGAATAGCAGAGGGTGGCTGTAGGTGAAACCAGGCTTCGATAGCTTAATCAAATTATAGATACCTAATTCTTCCCATTGCTGGGATTTCTTAGCTTCTACTTTCTTGAACCAGTTTTGATAAGCAGTATCAGAGGTGGGGCAAGATCGAAACGGATTAAAATTACTTTTCACATAGTCCAAAACAAAGGGGTCCTTAGGAGGAACAGTTGGATTTTCTATGGTGTTTGATTCAGAAGATTCTATTGCCTTAGGGGCGTCCATTTTGTTAAATAAGGGTTTAAAACTATAACAAACTGGGAAAATCGTCCTGGTATCTTTTAATATTTCAAAAACCGTAAGAGGGCCATTTAAAGCTAACCTCTTACCAGCAACGGTGGTAGGAATGAGCACCTGTGATGCATACAGCATTTCTTTTTCCTTTGAAATCATCTGAGGAGCAAGAACGGATTGGCCTTGGTGAGTGATAATCTTACTTTCCATTGTAGTGCCTGCAGTTTTTCCTTTCTTCTTGGAAACCTTTTTGAGTTGGGATGAAGTAGAAGAAGACATTTTTGAAGGATGTTGAAAGCTTAGGGTTTTTGCGAGAGAAGAAGGGTAAAAGATTCAGAATGTAGAGAGAAAAGAAAAAGATTAAGTTGATGATGTTTTATAATGTGGAAGTTTAAGCATCCACTGAATAAGGGTGTGATACGTGGAAATCATGGGTTGGTGTGATGAAGAGGTGGCGTAAAGTTGACATAGGTAATAGGCGTGATTTAAAGATAATCATTGTTTATAACTGCACCATACTGTGAAGTGGCTCCGGGCGGTTAAGGAATCCAAAAAGTGCTATGATTGACGTGGCTGGAGTCAAATGCATTAAATGTTACGATGATTTCGAAGGTCACATCAAAATCTTGTGTAGATGTTTAAAATAGGTATTTCTCAGAGAGATCGAAATACATATTTTAAAGGGGCAATTTGTTGGCTGAAGATTTTGATAATATTATTAGAAGCCAAGCAAATTGAACGTTTCGATCGAAATGAAACAAAGTGTCATGTTTCGAAGTAGCAGAAGCGGTGTTTCGAATAAGCATATCAAAGCTTGGAGCTTCGAAAGGCAATTATGGGAACATATCTAAAGAAGTCTCGAAATAACAACAAGGCTGTGTATGAGAAGTGCGTTCGAAACGGAGAAGTACCAAAGCATTTGAAATTCAAATGGAAGCGGGACATTCGAAGTTTGAAATTTATGTGCTGGAGCATTTGGAGACACGTGGAAAGAAGAGAGAGGCATTGTTCTGCATGTTCTGAACGTGGCATAATCCTATAGCAAGACCGTTATGGTCGAATTAGTATAAATAGAAGTCTTAGTATTAGGATTTCGTGTGTCATATCTATTGTACTAAATACTCAGTAACATTCAAACTACCACATGGTAAGGAAAACGAATGCAAGAGCAATGTACGTATGATAGCACCACATATTTATGATTTAATGAAAACCTTTTATCATTTCCAGCACTTTCCTTTATCTTTCTGTCAAATAACATTTATAAGTTTTCTCATTTAAAGTCTTTCTATTTCGAAGTCTCTTCATTAAAGCTTTACATTTCAATGCTTTCTTTACATTTCAAGCACTTTACGTTTCAGAAAACTGTCATACTTCCCATGCATTTATCTTCAAGCTTTATCCTTCGAACGCCTATTTTTACTTAAAGTCATTTACAGATTTCTTGCATTAAACGCTTTCTTCATATTTCAAACCTTTTACGTTCCAGAACATCCTTTACATTAACTGTTTTTATAATTCGAAGCCATTTACTTCCCTTTTATGCAATTTTACATGTCTTTACAATTCATTTATTCATGCAACTTAGTTTCGTACACGCACACTTTGATTACATCTTTAGACCTTTAAGAGAGAAATCGAAATAAGCCAAACACCTATACAACACTCAAATACCAACCATGAATATCTGTTCGATCATGAGGTTACCCTAATGACCAAGGAATCCTAGGATCAATCTAGTCGATCCTGTGAGTTACCAGAGGAATTGAATAACAGTCAGAAAGTTTATTCGATAGTTTGGAAGACTAGCGGTTGTTTACCAGAAATCACTGGAAACACCGTTATACAAACTAGCCGTTATTCAAACTAGTCGTTATACAAACCATTATATATACTACCACTTATGTCATTGTTTTCTCATTCTCATCTTATTCTTCTTTTATACTTCTCTAATTATTCCGTTATCTTTCTCTCATTCTTTAGTCACTAAAATGGATTCAGACAATTCAGATGATTTTAACTAAGAATTTTGGGAGTTGGTTGAAGAAGAATTTATAGATGACAGTGATTAAGAACAACCACTTGAGAATGAATATCAATCTGGAAGTTCCTCTATGCCAAAGAGAAGAACAATGGTAGATCAAAGTCGTGAAGAAGGACACAATCGATTATTCAATGACTATTTCTCGGAAAATCCAGTATACACAGATGTTCAATTTCAGAGAAGGTTCAGAATACATAGGTATGTATTTCTTCGAATTATAGATGCCCTTGGAAATCATGATGAATATTTCCAAATGAGGGTTGATGCAACTGGTAAAATAGGTCTTTCACCATTGCAAAAATGTACGTCTGCTATTCGTATGTTGGCGTATGGGTCTCATGCTGACGTTGTAGACAAATATGTTCGAATAGGTGAAAGCACTTCAATTGAGTGCTTACAAAGATTCGTTCGGATCGTGAATGTTGTATTTGAGAAAGCCTAACAACACTGATGTTGAACATCTTTTATAAATGGGAGAGTCACGTGACTTTCCAGGTATGTTGGGTTCCATTGATTGTATGCATTAGGAATGAAAATATTGTCATATTGCATGGAAAGGACAATTTTGTCGAGGTGATCATGGAAAACCCACAATCATGCTTAAAGCAGTGGCATCACAAGACTTATGGATTTGACATGCTTTTTTTTGGTATTGTGGGTTTAAACAATGACATTAATGTGCTAAACCAATCTAACATGTTTAACGATATTTTGGAAGGACATGCTCCAAATGTGCAATATACAATCAATGGGATACCATATAATATGGAGTATTATTTAGCTGATGGTATTATCCTGAGTGGGCTACATTTATGAAGACCATTTTAATGCCACAAGGAGAGAAGAAAAAATTATTTGCTCAACATCAAGAATCAACTAAAAAAAGATGTGGAGAGGACATTTGGAGTGTTTCAATCTCAATTTGTAATTATACATGGCCCAACGCGTGCCTGGCCCATGGACACCCTCAAGCATACCATATATGCGTGCATCATATTGCACAACATGATTGTTGAAGATGAACGACATACATATGGAGGTAATTTTGATTATTCTTATGATAATATGGATAACAATAACTCAATAACTGAAACATTTAGCGGTCCTCACCCGAAACTTACAATAAGACTACAAAGAAGAGCAAATATTCGTGAGAAACAAGTTCATCGTCAACTTCAAGGAGATCTAGTCGAGTATATTTGGAAACATTTTGGACATGAAAATGATAAAATTTAAGTTTGATTAATCTATGTGATGTTATTTATTTTTATTATTTTTAATTATATGCCATGTATTTGAAATTAATTTTAGTTATCATTTTAAATTATAAGTTTAATTTGAATTTTATTTATTTTATATTAATTTTAATTTAAATAATTTAAATTATTATCTTAAATGATATAAAATTTAATATGAATAAAATATTAATATATAAAGTAAAGTTGTGGGACTCAATATAAATTCTTTAGAGTTGCACCATTGAAGTGAAAAACTAGTTGAATTGCTTCAAGCTGACGTGGCTTAATGAGTCCCGTAAAAAAACCCAAAAATAGATTCACGGTTGGAGATGCTCTAAGATTTTCATTTTGATCTTTACTACTAGGTCATAGTATTTTATATAAAATTTCGAGTTTAAACTCATATTACTAGACCAATTGCAAAAAAAAAGAGACTAATGTTTAGTAATATATTCTATCTGTTTTAAAATGAGTGTCGTTTTAGAGAGAGAAAAAATTGTTTCAAAATAAATGTCATTCTCACTCTTCAATGTAGTAATGATATCTATTTTTCTAATTGTGTCCTATAATTATTATTCTGCACACTACTTCTAATAAATTAATAAGATTAATTTAATAAAAATACAGTATTTCTTGATAATATGATTACATTTTTTAATTTATGTGCAAAAACCTTAAAGAATATTCATTTTGAAACGAAGGAAGTAATATAAATTAATAGAATTATATTTATAGCGAGGATTGAACGCTCAACCTTCAAATTAACTCTCTACTCGTAAGCATGTTTTAATTTTTAATTAAAAGTTCAAAACTAATAATAAAAATGAACTCCTAATAAAAAAACTAAGCAATTAATATTAAATTTTAATCATATAATAATATTTTTAATATTTAATTATAAAAATAAATATTATTTAAATTTTTATATTAAACCCTAATTATCCACTATTCCCTTGAACTTATATAAAATGGGTTTCTCTCTAATAAAAACTTAAGTCTTATTTTTTTCATCTATAAAGTACAAATATAATATTTATGCACCTAATAAATTGGACACTACGGTGTCCTTTGCAATTTGTTGACTATAGGTTGGTATATTGCAATATGAGTGAAAATATTTGTTTTTAAGATAAATTTAATTAATTTAATTAATTTATTATCATTAAAAATATTAATTAATGTATTTTTTAATTTTAATTTATATTTTATTTTTAATAATTAAAATCTATCATTATTTCACGTGTCACTATCACTATAACATATATTTTTATTTTAATAAACAAAATATTTGTCAATATTTATGGTTATAGTGATATTTGCCGTTATTAGTTATTGGTAAATAATTATATTTTAAAAGTTTCTACATCATATACGAAAACACCTCTAAATGAGAGTTTAAATTAATTCAAACATATATAATTAGTCTTCGTGATATACTCGATACACTTAATATTAATTTCATATTGACATGGATTTGGAATAATCTTTAAATAAATTTTTTTATCTTTATTTTACGTTTTATTTTTAATAATCAAAATCTATCATTATTTTAGGGATCACTATTACCAGAATTCCTTTTTTGTTTTAATCAACAAAAATGTTTGTAAGTGTTTATAGTTACTAGTAAAATTTATAAATATTTATAGTTATTAAACATATTGGATTTATCATGTTGATGGTTTGCTACATATTTATTTTTAAATATTTGCAGTTATTAATGATTTTATAATAACAATTATATATTAGCAACAACTAAACTTTATCGAATGATCTAAGATATGAATGACTTTACATGTGCGGATGCACGAGTCTTCTACTAATTGATATATATCATGACATGTATAATTAGCAAGATAGATCAATGTTTGAATTACATTGAGATATGGTACTTTTGAACCAACTGATTTTTCATCCCCTTCTTGAAGTCTTAAAGGATCTTTTGCACATCTGATAATCTAACATCATTAGAGTAGACAACATACGAGATTTGTCCATATATACATATTTTAACACTTATGATATATAACATATGAGATATGTCTATATATAGAAATGTTTTAATACTTTGTCTATATAACCTTGTAAGGATTTTTTCTTTCTCAAATCCTTCATTTCAAACAATCTCTTACCTGATTTATAGTTATTGGAAACACTTCAGGAGTTCCAATAATATTTATGTCATTCACATGGATATCTATTATAGCAAAAAAATTTCCAGATATTTTAATAAAAATAAAAGAATAAATGGAGTTATTTGTATATTAATCTCTTAGCAAATATGCATTAAGACAATCAGACCACATGCGTCCACATGGTTTTAGCCCATAGAGAAATTTATTCAATTTTATGGAGTAACTTTCTCGATATCTAAAACTATGTGGCTTTGGTATTTTAAGTCCTTTAGTGTGTTTCATGTAAACGTCTCTATCAAGTGAAGCATACAAATAAGTTGTTACAACAACTATCATGTTCAAATCAAGCCCTTCATGTGCTGCAAGACTAATTAATTATCAAAAATTAATTGCATCCACTATATGTGAATATGTTTCATAAAAATCAATCTTAGGTCTTTTATGAAAATCATTTAGCAATAAATCAAGATTTGCATCTCACAATTTCACCATTCTTATTCCGCTTTTTACAAAAGAACTCATTTATATCCAATTGATTTCACACCTTGAGGTGTATGAACTACATGTCTAAAAGCGAGTCACTTGTAAAGTGAGTTTAATTCTTTTTCAATTGGAACTGTTCATTTTGGCCAATTCTCACTCATTTTACAATCTTTGATAGACTTTTATTCATGATCTAATAATTTTGTCAATTCTCACTTTGCCTACAATTTTTTGATAGACTTTGATTCATGACACTCATTATCATTTATAATCTTTAACACTATATTATATACAAATAAATTGTCAACATTGACTTTATTTTTGTTCCATCGTATTCCATTCATGACATAATTTATCGAGGTCTCTTTATTTTCATAAATTTTAGGTACCTTGTTAGTTCTTTCTAAACTCAAAAATAATCATGTCAAAATACTCTTATAGTTTTCATATCCTCACTTGAGTCATCTTTAATTTATCTCCTTTTATTGTAGATGATTTTTAATATTGGAACCAACTTTCCTACCACGCTTCATGCACGGTTTTAACTCATTTGTAATATTAGATTACCTAACGAGAAAATCTACTTTGATTGGAGCATTAGCAACTATTAATTAGCTTTATAAACTTTGCAAATGAGAAATATGTTGAACTTATGGTTCATATACGTTTATACGGGGATCAAGATAATAATTTATTTTAGATTATTCATTTAAATTTATGATTCACTATTCGGTCACTTAATGTCTCCCCATAATATTGAAAAAAATTAATTTTTCAATTAATAATTATCCTACCAGACTGCAATCAAGTAATCACTTATTTGTTCAAATTATATCTCAAAAAGGGATTTATATCAAATTTATTTTTCTAGTATTCTTTCAGGACTCATCTTAGTGTATTGTATTGGAGCAATTAGAAAATACATAACACATACAAAAATTTACGTATCAGGTTATTAAATTGAAACAAATTATATATCAAGGGAGGAGAAATGTATAGTAATGTGTTGGCTTAATGCGAATAAATATCTTAATATTTATACTTTGTGTGTTTTCAATATCTAATTAGAATTTATGACCTCAAAAGTGTCAGTCATGCAATTAACTTTAGACGTCTAAAGAATGTATCCTAAAGTCTTTTTTTATGAACATATACTACAAAATGTTCAATATCAATTTTGATATATGTGATACTTATCAAGAAAGTTATAAAAAATTCAGAAAATGATATCTTTTTTCCGAGAAAACAATTTCATAAACTCCTGATTGTGAGTAGACAATAAATATTTGTATGATATTTTAGTCAACTCAATAATTAATGTTATGAAAAACTCAATTTTTTTAGATTTTTAATTTTCTTTAGAAACAAACAAAACTTATCAGATTGAAGAAACTTCTGGTTCTTCAATACTAGTTTCCGCATCATAATACACATGCATGATTTTTTTAATTGAAAATATAATTTCACAAACTTCTGATTTTGAGTAGATAACAAACATATGCATGATTGTTTAGTTGATACAACAATTGATGTCATGAGTAATACTCAATTATCAAATTTTAAATTTCCTTTAGGAACACACAAGATTTTTTGGATTGAAAAAACCTCTACTTCTTCAATACTAGTTTTCATATCATATTATATCTAGGATGACCCAATCGATTTTGCCAACAACAAACTAAAATTTGGTATATAAACTTTTGATTTATATAATACATGTAATTCAGTTATTCTAATTTGTTTGAATCAACGGTAAACAAATATAAATTTAAACTTTGATGTTATTAAAATAAAAATAGATATTCTAAATATTTTATTTTATTTTTTCTTTTGAATCGTGTATTCATCAAATATTATGTACAAACTTTAAATGTAACAATCCAACACTATCTGTGTCTAAAATCACATAACATTAGATGTTAAATATGATGCAAAACATAATACAATAGTAAAGTTATATTAGTACACGGGTTTGCATTCATACATGGAATGTCCAAAACAGTACAACAATGTTAGAAACTGAAAACATTACATGACAAAAGATACAATGGAAGAAAAACTATGCTAAAGTATGGTCTTCATCGTGACATCTTCAAGTCACCTTGTCCCTACCTTTAGCATTTGACTGAGTACTTATAATCATGATAGTAATATGCAGTGAGATACAACTATCTCAGTGGGATCCTCCTATCTTAGGAGTCAATTTGATCAAAAGGATTCTTAATCATTATCAAGACTCTAGTGAAATATCTCATTGCGGATAGCTCAATTATTTCTAAGTAACCCAGTATTAAGTCCACTTCCAAGTCTAAGGTTAATTACTTTCATTTTATAACATACACACATGGTGTGATACGGTGGGAGAACTGACTTGAGGTTTTGCGTTTTGTGTTTGCAAATGTTTTGGTTTAGCAAGAGTCGCCACCAACTTTTTATTTTATCCTAAGGAAATGTCAAAAAGCACATGAAAGACCTTTGAGATGTTTTCTTGGGTCCGGGGAGTAGATTATGAAAAGGGAAGGTGCTAGCACCCTTTTCATCCATGGTTATCCATGGGCTCTTAGTTACTTGTTTAGATCACTTGCTTTTGCTTTTCAATTGTTTGAAATAGTGCTTTGTGTGTGGTTTTGAAAGATGTTTTGAAAAGAGGTCATCATTGTGGCAACCTTTGTAATGATTCTTGTTTGAATGTATACAAAGGTGTTTTTGTCTTTTGAAAAGATTTTAATGTTTTGAAAGTTTGATTTGGGAAATGTTTTGAAATTGTGTTGTGAAGTGTGTTTGAAAATAGCAAGGATGTTTCTGCAAGTTTTTGATCAAGTAACTAAGAGCTATCTACCCTATTTTACTCAAAGATCTTTCTCATGTTTTTAACCCTTTTGACAGTGTTGTTTTACCATTGCATTTGGTGAACAACCTTGTGTTAGGATGTTAAACGGGACAGGCGCGGGCCATCGTATAGACCATGATAGCAATTGTGTCAAGTATCTTTGGCAATTTTCTTGAGGGACTTGATCATTTTTGTTTAGACAACCAAGATAGCGTCATCGAGGGACTATGATCTTTTGTTTTGTTTTTGTTTTTCCAAAGTACCCAACATTCATACCGTGGCCCATTTTTGAAGGCAACAAGTGGATTGTAACCCTAGGGGTGCAAGTGTGCATTGTGTTTGATTTTCATGCATATTTGTCTTTGATTAGGTCAAGCTACTTGTTGATTGATTTTTGCATACAAACCCTAATTCTCTAATCATGGCATAATTGAAAGTGTAAAATGCGAGAATTTAAAGTTCTAAGCTATTACAATATGATTATGGGGATGGGGGTACAATGTTGAATGGGGGGTATTTGACAAGAAACATAAACCCTAATTTACTATTACATCCAAATTGAATCTCAAATGCATAAATATTTAAGTGTACAATATTTAATTAAACAAAATAAATAAATATTAAATAAAATGTATTATGCAAAAAAGAAGTTTTTATTTGTTTATGTATGTAAAAGTATTTTCAATGTAAAAGAAAAAGGTATAAAGAAATAAATAAAGAAAAATTAATTTTATTTGTTTAAGGGATGAAACCCTAATTTCTTTTAAAAATAAATATTATATATTATTTATACAAAAAATGTATTAATATGTATAAAAATGAAATATACTTAAAAAAGGGTATTTTTTAGTATAAATAATAATAAATATAAAAATGTAATATTTTTGTATTTTTATTCTAAGTATTTAATAAAATAAAAATATATATGTATATATATATATAAAAATTAAATATATTAAATATATATAATATAAAATAAAATATGTACAAAAATAAATTATATTTATAATAGTATTTTCAGTGTGAATAAAAATAAATAAAAAAAGAAAGAAAGAATAAAAAAAAAGTATAAATTGTAAATATTTTTCAAGTTTAAATAAATAATATAAAAGTATTCAAAATGTTTTCTATATTAGAAAAATTAAAATAAAATGCCAAATAAATGTAAAAAAATATGAAAATATTTTTTAAGCATTTTTTATAATTGGAAATAAATAAAAAAAATCAGAAATGAAAATAGAAATGCAAAAATATGAAAATACAAGAAATTGGGCCAGGGGGTGTGAAATTGAAAAGAGGGGTGTTAGAAGCAAGCAGGCCAAGCCCAGCCCACCAACTTCATCTTCTTCCTCCAGACAAAAAAAAAACGCGTGCTTGCCCTGTTCAAATGCTACATCCTGTATACGTGATCCTTTGCAAAAACTCACAACATCAAACTTGTAGAGCATTTCAATATGATTCTAGCCATATAAAGCATTAATCCTAACTCTCAAAGACCAGAGAGAATTTCTCTGGCCCTAAAATCTGACCTAGTTTTTTCAGCATGTTCATGGATGAAATTCTCCTAGCACACTTAATATAAATGAAAACTGAGCATATGTACAGCTTCATGGCATTGGATACTACATTTTTATTCACAAACCTAAAGCTAAATGTTCCTAAATAGAGAGATAGAAAGTGAAGAAAAACCTATTTCAGTTGGATTCGTGTAGGGCAATGCAATGCTCCTCAACAAGTTTTGAGGTGTCTGGTAGCTTGCCTGAACTTCACTTGATCTTTTCCAATAGTTAGCTTGCCTTGAAAGTCCCTGAATCAACCTCTAAAACTCAACCTGCACAAGCTTGAAATGAAAATGGTGAACACTGTAAATGGAGTTACAGTTGGCAATGGAGGTTTGGGATAGATTGAGTGAGTGGAATGAAAGGTGTTTGAAGTGAAATGGGGCAAAATGCACGAGCCAAATGAGCTGGAGAACTCAAGTTGCAACACCTGCCCTGTTTTGCCAAAGAAGTGTATTTTCTGGATATGGGAGGTTTTGAGGCTCAAACCCTGGTGTTTTTTGCTCAAAGGGTTGTATGAAAGTTGTTTGTAATGTTTGTGTAAGCTGTTCTTTGCTGGTTTTCAAGTTCTCAAGTGTTTGGACAAATTGCTTGTTTTTGAAGTAAGGAAGTGAACCTTTTATTACAGGCCTGTACAAGCCATATAATATGCTGCATACAATCCTCTTGGTTGCTGGAATTTGTGGATTTGATTTGGCTTCTGAGATATGGCCCCTATGCTCAAAGATCATGGTTTGACATAAAGCATACCTTTTCAAAAATGGGAATTTCCCTTTTTCTACTTAGGGCTTAGTTTTGTGTACAATGCCCAAATGGCCAAAACAAATGCTTAGACTGATGGATTTGCATTTAATTAAGGAGTGTGAATTGGTTTAGAGGCCTGAAAACTAGTACAAAGCACGCTGGTTTGAAAATGCCACTTGAGTGAACATGTATTTGCCATGGATACAAAATGAGTTTTTGCCAACTTCAAGCATTCGATTCTCCCTAACCACAAATGTGTTTGAGGAGTTTTTGGACAATTTGGAAAGCTTGCAACAAGAACTATAATCCATATTTGAAATGCAACTTGTGAATCCAAGTGGAACTATGTGAAAAATGGCCAAGAAGATGGGTCAAAATCCTGCCTAAACTAGGGCAAAATTTCTCTAAGTTAAAAGTTTTAGGGACCCTTGTTCCAAAAATCATAACTTGAGATCTAAGCTTCTTTTGAGAAAACTTTGTGAATCAAAGTTGTAGACTTTGTGGTGGACTACAACTTTCATGTTATAAGTTTTTTTTAATCCATTTGCATCATGGTGAAAATGTGGGGCAAAGTTAGGAAAAATTAAGAAAATTTCATAACTTAGAAAAATTCTAAGTTATGAAATTTTTTCAATTTCAAACCCTAATTTGCAATTTTGGGTTTCTTGATGAACAAGTTTCATAATTTGATACATTTTGATGAAATATGACCCTTGGCACTTGATTTTGGCCAAAAAGTCAAAGTTTGACTTTTCAGTGTACAGTCAAATTTTGCTCAGTTGACTGAAAAATTCATCTGTCAATCCAATGCAATTGAGGTCTTTTGAACTTGTTGAATAGGTCAAGATGATTCCATTGATCCCTTTAGTCCTTGGTTGAGCTTGAATTTCCCTTGGCTAGGTCAAAAAGTCAGAAATTGCCTTTGTACAGTCAAAACCCTAAAAATGACCATTTTGCCCTTTTGGTGATCTGACCAAATTTCTTGTGGAGTTGTGGTCCAAACTTGATCAAATGGTTCATATGAGTTCATAATGTTGATGTGGGTCAAAGTTCATGAGGTTTGACTGTAAATTGGTCACAGTTGAATTTTTCCCGATACAATTGATTTCTATGTCAACTGTTCAATTGACTGGGCAAAAATTTGATTCAAGGCTTGAAACTTGGTATGGACAACCTTATGAGTCCAAAAGGAAGTATGAAAGTCAATTTGAGCATTGAAGGTCCAAAAATCCCTGTGCAAACTCAAACCCTAATTTAGGTCATTAGTGCAAGGAGATGTCTTGAGCAGTGCAAATCCTAGCTTGATCTTGAGTTCCAAGAGCCTTGTGATGAGAAATGTTGATAAAATGAGAGGGAAAATTTTTGGGTACAACACATGGTTTTCAAATTATTAGTATATCGTTAGTCATTAACATGAAATAATGATTACTATTATCACGGCTGAGACGTGCTAGAAGCACTTGAAACTAGGATGCCTTTGAGGCTAAGTAATCTGTCATAATTGTTGAAGTCGTGATTATGAGTCACTAGTTTTCCACTTATATAGCCGAGTCGGGCCCTTGAAGGAGCTTACAACTAGGTTACATGTGAGCTTAAGGGAAAAATCTATTTTTTCATGAATACTTATGTAGTATAATGATACCAATTATTAAAAGAGAAGTCACATTGGTTCGGTCTTCGTGACATCAGAACACCATGTGCATTAGTCAGTCATCATAAACAATCATATGCTCTATGGTTAGTGATACTCTACCATGGGATAACTCACTCAATAAGTTTTCTAATGCACCTGATCGTGTCTCGTTTCGAGTTACAAAATGAAAGATACGATAAGATCAATTCTGCATAAAATTATTCACTAGGTGGCTCGCTTAGTGAGCCCCAACGAGCTCCAAGCGGGGCCTGGCATAATGCAAACTTTTCTGCAAAATTGCAGTCTCGCCTACCGAATGGGTAGCAAGATCAAAGAGAGTCCTTGCTCAGTGACTTTTTATCTCACTTTGCAAGAAAACCCATAATTATATTTTCCCTGCATGAAGTCTCGCTTAGCGAAACCATTATCTCGCTTAGCGAGAAAACCCAAAAATTGAGTTTCTCCATGCATGATGGATCTCCTAGCAAAAATTAGGCTCACATAGTGAGCATAGTAGAACATAAACCAAAATCAAGTGCAAAATACTGAATTTCTTACTCAAATCCACCCCTTAACCGATTCAAAAACACATAGCACATAAAATAACAACTAAAAACACATATAACACGAATTTCACAAACAATCAACCAAGAATCAACATGCAAGTAGGAAAACACATTAATCCCAAAACCCCTCATGCAAAGTCCCTTCCCTACATGGTTATAACCATCTACCTAAAGAATCTCACATGTAACAAAAACGTGATAGAGAACTGAGATGAATTGATGATGATGATGATCACCTGTGATTTATTCAATGTCCATTCTCTTCAAGTGTCCAATTTCACATGCAAAATACATTTCCTTCAATCTTTTATCTCCTTACTCTTTATCACATAACCTTGAACTCCTCTTTAAGTCTTGACTCTGAATTTTCATACAATGATAAATTCTCTTATTTGGTGGAATGAACAAAAAAAGATAATGTTTACCATAATGTCCATACTACTTAAACCAAAATTACTAATGTATATCACCTTCTCATAATTAGTGATTAATTCTCATACCAAATCTCTTAATCATTTTATTAGATGTTAATTTATCAATTAGTAAGTGTTGTACCCCAAAATTTTCCCTCTCACTTATCAAGAATTTTCTCACAAGATCTCCTTTGGATCAAGACTGCATTTGGGTTGATCAGCTCAAGGCCTCCTTAAGCACTGATGACTGAAAATTAGGATTTGAGATTGCACAAGGATTTTTGAACTTCCAATGCCCCATATGACTTTCATGGATCATTATGGACCCCCAAGATTTCTCATGTCAAGTTTCAAACCTTGGATCACACTTTTGATCAGTCAATTGAACAGTTGACCTAAAAATCAACTGTATTGGGGAAAAAGTCAACCATGGCCAATTTACAGTCAAAATTCATAATTTTTTATCCACACTAACATTTTAAACTCATATGTATCATTTGATCAAGTTTGGACCACAATTCCTCAAGAAATTTGATCAAATCATCAAAAGGGCAAAATGGTCAAAATTAGGGTTTTGACTAGAAAAGGGCAATTTCCGGTTTTTGACCTAGCAAATGATCAATTGGGTTAAGGCATGATCTCAAGAGTCCAATTGCATCACTTTGACCTAATGACATGGTTCAAAACACTACAAATCCATTGGATTGACAGATGAATTTTTCAGTCAACTGATCAAAAGTCAACTGTATAATGAAAAGTCAAAATTTGACTTTTTGCTCAAAATCAAATGCCAAAGATCATAATTCATAAAAAAAAATCAAAATTTGAAACTTGTTCATCAAGAAATCAAGAATTCAAGATTTTATTTTGAAAAGATGAAATTTATTAACTTAGAAACTTTTCAAAGTATAGAAAATTTCTTATTTTTTCATAACTTTGAGCCATATTTTCACCATGATGCAAAATGATTCAAGAGAAACTTACAACATGAACGTTGTAGATATCCATTAAATATACAACTTTTCTTCACACAACTTCTCCTAAAATTGCTTGGATATCAAGTTATAATTTTGTGAATACATGCTCATGAACTAAAAATAACTTAGTGAAATTTTGCCCTAGTTAGGCAGATTTTTGACCTAACTTCATGGCAATTCTTCACATAGTTCCAAGGGGAATCTTCAAAATAAATTCAAAGATGAGTTGTAGAACACATTTCAAGCTTTCCAAAATATCTAAGAACTCATTGAGATCATTCTTGATCAAGGAAAACCGAAGAGATGAAATTAGGGTTTTATCACTTGAATTTAGGTCATTTTCATGATAAACACAAATGCAAATCCATGCTAGGCTGCATAATATTTGCTTTGCAGGCCTTAAAATTATTTGTCACTCCTTAATTAAATGCTTACACAGCTGTTAAGGCTTTGATCAAGCAAATGAGCTATTATCCAAGTTGCATTTGCATTAATGGCACAAAGTGAACACTTCCATTCTTGTAAAGAAAGCTTTTTGCATAAAGTCATTCTTGAGCCTCTAACTTGTTACCTCTGATCACACTCCATCCACAAAGTGATAAACAAACTTGTTTAAAGCATGAACTACTCTATCTTAGCAAGTACACAAGCATTAGACTTGTTTTCTCAAATAATCACATGTTTGGCTTAAGAATGCAAATTCAAATTTTGAGTTATTACAAGCCTCAAAACCTCTTGCTTATAAGTATACACACTATTTGCAAGTAGACACACGAGCAAGAAGCCCCTAAAACTCACTTAAACTCCCTATAGCCAGAAATTGTCCCAAAACACCATTATTGCGCAAGTTCTGACTTTTCATACCAAACTCACATTTCCCTCGTGCGTTTCTTGGCCTTTTAGTTTCTAAAGCTTCCTTGCATCAAGACTAACTCATCCTTGTACCTGTTTCATTTCTGTAACACCATTTTCCCTGTCTTCCATAACCAAAAACAGAGCATCACAGTTGGACTTTTCCAGGCCATTCCAGCCATCCTCAGCTCAAGCCAGCCATTGCACTAGCTTCCTAGAGGTCCAAGGAAGCTAACCTGATCATCAACACTGACTAAAATAAGCTCATTTGCATTTCACGATTTCCAGTTTTGAGGTATTTTTCTTGAACTTCTATCTCATTACTTAGGCATTGTTAGACTTACATTTGTGAAGAGAAAATGTAGACCTCATTGCCACCAAGTTGTACATATCCATAGTTTGCATTTATATGGCTTGAACTTAGAGAATTTTAGAGTTGAAGTTTCTGAAATTTTTAGGGTTTAAATTAGGGCCAGAGAAATTCTCACTTATCTTTGACTTTCAGCCTTAGTTATTTACATGGTTAGAATCGTGAGGAAGAATGTAACAACTTTCATTTTGTCACTTTCCATTTTTGTTGAGAAATGAAGAAGTTACAGGTACACCGGCTGGAGGTTGAAGATGAAGTCATCAGGACTGGATTTGCCTTATATATTTATGGTTTTGCCTATATAAACGGATGTATAGCCACCCCAGTGGTAAAGCGCGCGCCTGTTCACCCTATGGTCCTGGGTTCAAGCCCCAGCGAGACCATTTTGCTTTTTTTCCAAATTTTTGACATTTTTTTTATGTTTGTTTGCAAGCGCTGGGCCCTTTGGGCCTGACATTCTTTTTTTTGTTTTTACTAAGCATACACCCTGTTTACTTGTGACACCACCCTGACCCATTTTAATTTTATTTATTTATTTATTTCTCTTTTCTTTTAAATATATTTTCTAAAATACCAAAAAAATCATAAAATGTATAAAAACAATAGATTTATATTTTAATATAATTTAAATATTTTTCACATAAATAAAAAATTATTTTTATTCATTATACTTTATTTACTCTTATTAATTTCTTTGTAAATTAAAACTAGATCATTACTTATTTAAATACACTTATTTTTAATATAAAAAGGACCAAAAATATTTCATGACACCACATATTATTTTCAAGACCAAAAATGTAAAATATAAAAATATCTTTTTTCTTTTTCTTCTAATCAATTAAAATAGATTTAGGGTTTTATTCAAAAAATCTCTTCTTAATTAAAATCTTTTCTTTATTAATTTCTTTTCTTAATTAACTTAAGTTATTTTAGTTTAATTAATTTTTCTCTAATTAGGTTAAAATCAAGACCCTTTTTCTTAAGAAACCAAACAAAAAATCTTTTTCTTTGCATTCATAATTCTTGCATATTTAATTCATCTTGTATATTATTTATTCCAATTCTTGTACAAATTCAATTTGGTTGTAATAGATTAATTAGGTTTATATTATTGCAATCCCCATTCATAAATTTTATATCCCCCTCCCACAATATTGTAATAGCGTAGTAACTTTAAATTTTGCAATTTATCGCTTTTACATAACATGCTAGTAATTAGGGTTTGTATGGCAAGATAAAAACAATCAAATAGAAAACCCTAATTTAAGACAAAAACAAGCATGAAAATGAAACCTTTTGCACACAAGCACCCCTAGGGTTATCCCACTTGGTTTCCTTATACAAAATGACCATATTACGCATGTAAGGTATCTTAGCAAAAACAAGCAAATACAAGATCATAGTCCCTCGATGACGCTATTCAAAGTTGCCTTACAAAATGATCTTAGTCCCTCAAAAAGAATGCTAAGATGCCTTGCAACATTGTTAATCATGGTTATACGATGACCCACGCCCGTTCCGTTAAAATCTAAAGATATGGTTACTTACCAAATCAATGGTAAGACAACAATGTCAAAGGAAAAGAAAATGAACAAGAAAGACATTTGAGTAGGTAGATTGCTCTTAATTACTTGCTCCATTTCAAAACAAACATCCTTTCTATTTTCAAAACAATCACATACACTTTCAAACATCTTACAAAAAATTGAAATTTTTTTCAAAAGATCAACATCTTTGTATACATTCTTACGAATGAGAATCATTACAAAGATTGCCTAAACAGTGGCCTCTTTACAAAATACTTTCAAAAACCACACAAAGCACAATTTCAAACAAAATAAAGCGATCTATCAAGTAACTAAGAGCCCATGGAAAACCATGGATAAAAAGGGTGCAAATACCTTCTCTTTTTATAATCTACCCCCTGAACCCAAGAAATAATCTCAAAGGTCTTTCCTGTGCTTTTTCACCTTTCCTTTTGGATAAAAAAAAAGTCGGTGGCGACTCTTTCTAATCGCAACATTTGCGATAAAATGCAAAACCCTCAAGTTAATTCTCCCATCGTATCACAGAACTGACGACTCTGCTGGGGAAAATTCTAAAAGTGGGGTTACCTTAAGGATAGATCACATTTATTTGCTTACATTGTTTGATTTGTATGCTTTACATTATGGTTCTTTGTTTGGGTTTGAATCCTCTACCCGGATTTGGGACACCTTATAGGTAAGTAGCAATACATTGTGGAAACTGTGCGGGGTATACCGACATGGTCTAAGCAATAGCTACGTTAGTGTGACATATTTATGGGTACCGGTAGCCTTTGAGTTAATCAAAGAGAATATGGGGCCGCTGAGTGATGTCATGAAGCACTAATGAACTTCTAGAACCTTTACTTGACCAACTTGGCCTTTAGGATGCAGTGAGATGACCGGCTTTGGTGCAGTCCAAAGTTGGTAGGTACTCGATACTACACTCATTGAGGTTTGGTTTCTTGGGATATTTCGGTCGCTATTAAAGAGGCTTGAGCTGAAACAATGACCAAGGAAACAAACCAGTGATATTGAGCTCCTTAGAACCCGATTACTATTACTAGAACGGGTTTGAGCCAACTAAACTTCAAGAGGGTACTTACCTATAAAACTCCATGCAAGCCTAAACCTAAGGACTTGTTTGTTTGTTTGTATATGCATACTTGTACATAACACCATGAACATCATATACATCCACTAACCATTTCAAGGATTTTAGGATTCATCTTTGTTCTTGTTTTATAGGATATGGATTCACTTCGCAGGAAAACTATTCAAGTCAACCTTGTGAGAATCCCTCCACAACTTAAGGAGCTAGTTTCAAGGATTCCTGAAAATTCTCCATTCACCGAGAGATATGGTAGCCTACTCAACTTGGTCACCTCCAACACAAATGCGGACATGATAAAGGTGCTCTTTCAGTTCTTTGATCCTTTACACCATTGCTTCACATTTCCCGACTATCAACTTGTGCCTACTTTGGAAGAATTCTCCCAACTCTTGAGGATTCCCATTCTCAATCAACTACCTTTCAACTGTACGGAAAGAGATCCAAAGTCAAAATAGATTGCTCAAGCTCTACACTTGCACTCATCTGATATCACAACTCACTGGGAAACAAGGAGTGGTGTCAAAGGTTTCTTAGCAAAGTTCCTATTTGAGAAAGCCCAAAGCTGTTGGAATTCCTTGGACTTGCAAGCCTTTGAGGAAATTGTGGCTCTCCTCATCTATGGGATGGTTTTGTTTCCAAATCCTGACCAACTCATAGATATCAACACCGTCAAAATCTTCATATCCCGCAACCCGGTGCCTACAATGCTAGGAGATATCCTACACTCTTTTCACACTCGCACAATGAGGAAAATAGGTTTTCTTATGTGTTGCACTCCTCTCTTGGCAAGATGGTTTATTTCTCCTCTTCCCCAATCTGTATTAAAAAATGAACAAGGTTCAAGATGGTCACAAAGGTTGATGGCGCTCAAACATTCAGACATTCATTGGTGCTCCCGATCCAAAGAGAATGTTATCATTGTCGACCGTTGTGGAGAATTTCCTAATGTCCCTTTACTTGGCATTAGGGGAGGTATCACCTACAACCCTTGTTTGTCCTTAAGACAGTTTGGTTATGCCCAAAGGGATGGTCCACATGAGATTCTGATTCAAGGTTTGGTATTTGACTATGACAACGACGATCAAGGTCTTCGCCAGAGATTTATCCGAGCTTGGAGGATGTTGAATAAGGTGGATAGCAATACTTTGGGGCACAAGAATTCCATCCCTCTTGAGCCTTACCTCAAATGGGTACGAAATCGTGCTTAGAGTCTTATGATGCCTTACCCCTCCATCCTTCCGGTAACCATTGAGCCTGTCATGGAAGGAGATGTTGCATACACTATCCTACATCCTGACATGCCCACATCTTTTAAAGACTTACAAAGGGATTGGATACAACTCAAGGGGGAGCGAGATACTTTCGAAGCCCAATTCTATGCAAATGAGAAAAAGGTTTTGGAGCTCACTAGGCTACTTCATGAGGAGCAAACTCTCAATGCCTACATTGCACCAAAGAGGATGCGTACTACTTTTCTATCTTAGACTTTTTGTATTATTTTGCCCAAGGGGCATTAATGTACTCAAACTTTATCTTATTAATATAACGTGTGTTTCCTTTTTGTCTAAAACAAATTTGAATCTTTGAAATCCTTGAAAACATTGCATATGCATATACCATTCATCATAACATAAGCAGGTCTTTTGCAACAAGTCTCCTCATCTCTCTACTGTTTATTTTAGTAAGATGGATCTTGAGCAAACAATGAAGGATCTCCAAGCTCAGAATACACAGTTTCAACAGTTGCTTTTGACCCTAGCTAAGGGACAAGAAGAATTGAACACTTTGTTGGCTGAAGAGAGGAAAAAGAAAACAAAGAAGGTAATCAGAGTCTTAAACATGGGAAGAAGATTTCATGTGCAGACAAGAAGGACTCTGGACTTTGCAGTAACATCCGGTGAAAGAGACAACCAAGATGGGAAAGGCAAAGAAACAGTTATCCTGTCAGAATCAGAATCAGAAGAGGAAGAAGAGGACTACTCTGAAGAGCAATACCCTCCAGCTGATGACAAGTATAAACATATCGAAGAGCGGTTGAGCGCGATGGAAATCCAAAATTGTGCCAGGCTTGGACTTTGAGGAATTGGGTTTAGTGTCGGGGATTGTGATTCCTCCGAAATTCAAAGCACCTGTATTCTCCAAGTATGACGGAGTCTCATGCCCTAAAATGAATCTCCGGTCATATGTGAGGAAAATTCAACCCCATACCGCTGATAAAGACTTATGGGTGCACTTCTTCCAAGACAGTTTGTCCGGAACTCAACTTGACTGGTTTTACCAACTAAAAAGAGCCAATGTTCACAATTGGGAAGATCTTGCTGCAACTTTCTACAAACAATATCAGTACAATGTTGATCTAGCGCCTACCCGTACTCAACTCCAGAGTATGGCCATGGCTTCCAATGAGGGTTTCAAATACTATGCACAAAAATGGAGAGATTTGGCTGGAAGAGTTCAACCCCCTCTGTCTGAGAGAGAATTGGTAGACATGTTCTTGGGCACCTTGTCTGGTCCCTTCTTCAATCATTTAATCGGAAGTTCATCTGCAGGTTTTACTGAACTAATACTGACCAGAGATAGGATAGAAGCCGTTATAAAGAATGGAAAGATTCAGAAAGATACATCTTCTTCTACAGTTGAAAGGAAGCCCTTCATCGGAAAGAAAGAGGTGGTTGTCGTATATCCGCAAAGAAACCAAGATAGGGCCGAACACCGACCAATGGTGGGAGCTGTTATGATTCCTAAGCCTGCATCTGATCAGCAAAGAAATGATCAACCAAGGATGGAAAGGCCAGTCAGGCAGTTCACCAGAATCAACATGACCCCATTTAAAGTATTACCGCATCTACTAAGATCCAACTTGGTAACCTTGAAAGAAGCTCCGAAAAACCCCAATACAATATCTCCTCATTATCATCCCAATGCCCATTGCGCATATCAATCTGAAAGTCCTGGTCACGATACTAATAACTGTTGGGCTCTAAAGAATAAAATACAAGACCTCATTGAAGTAAAAGAAATTGAGTTCGATGCGCCTGAAAAGCCAAATGTCATTTCTGCACCTATGCTCAGACATGGCCACAATACCAACGCCATTGAAGAAGGATTGTTTGTTACTTTAATAGATGAACTCATGACCCCACTTCTGACTATTAAAATGAATTTGTTGAATGTTGGTGTGTTCCCGGGATGTGGTGAAGTTTGCCATCTCTGTTTGTCCTCCCCAACCGGCTGTCCTTTGTTGAAAATAGGCATTCAGTGCCTGTGATACGGTGGGAGAACTGACTTGAGGTTTTGCGTTTGTATTCGCAAATGTTTCGGTTGAGCAAGAGTCGCCACCGACTTTTTATTTTATCCTAAGGAAAGGTTAAAAAGCACAGCAAAAACCTTTTGAGATGTTTTCTTGGGTTCGGGGAGTAGGTTATAGAAAGGGAAGGTATTAGCACCCTTTCTATCCATGGTTATCCATGGGCTCTTAGTTACTTGCTTAGATCACATGCCTTTTTGTTTTCAATTGTTTTAAATGGTGCTTGAGTGTGTGGGTTTGAAAATGTTTTGAAAAGAAGCCAATGTGGTGGCAACCTTTGTAATGATCCATGTGGGGATGTATACAAAGATGTACGTCTTTTGAAAAGGTTTTCATTTGTTTTTGAAAGTTATTTTGAAAGTGTAGTGATGTGTGGTTTTTTGAAATAGGAAAGTGTTTTAGTTTGCAAGATTGATTCAAGTAACTAAGAGGTTATCTACTCCTAAATTTCTCAAAAGATTATTGCTATGTTTTAACCCTTTTAACGAGTTTGTTCCACCATTGTATTTGGTGGACAATCTTATGTTTAGGATGTGAAAGGGACGGGCGTGGGTCATCGTTTAGACCATAATTGCAATGGTACCAAGTATCTTTGGGCATTTTCTTTAAGCGACTTGATCATTTGTTTTTGTTTTGAAAAAATGTTATCGAGGGACTATGATCATTCAATTTGTTTGTTTTGCCCAAAGAGACCTAACATGCAATATGGCCCAATTTTGAAAGGCAACAAGTGGAATACCCTAGGGGGTGCAAGTGTGATTTAGTGTGTTCATTTTCATGCTTGTTTGTCTTGAGATTAGGTCATAACTATTTTTGTTGTTTTTCGCATACAAACCCTAATTCTAACATGGTATAATTAGAAAGCAATAAAGTGCGAAAATAAATTTACTAAGCTATTACAAAACCAAATATGGGAAGGGGGGTACAAATGTTCGAATGGGGATATTGACAAGTAACTTAAACCTAAAACTATTACATCAATTTTGAATATTTGCAATGTAAATAAATTGCATAATTAAATGGAAATTAAATAAATATGCAAAATGCAAAAAGAAAGTTTTTATATGTATGAGAAAAGTATGGTTTATGTAAAATAAAATAAGAAAATAAAAAGGTATTATTTTGAGTATTTTCAACTTTTAGGACAAAAACCCTAATTTTAATCAAGATGTATATTAATTAATTAATTCACATAATATTCATTATACAAAAATAAAATAAAACATGGTATATTTGTAAAAAAGGCATTTTTTAGTATTAAATGTTAAAAAATAAAATATATACATTTTTTTGGTATTTTTACTCTAAGTGTATATATATATATATATATATATATATATATATATATATATATATATATATATATATATATATATATATATATATATATATATATATATATATATATATATATATATATATATATATATATATATATATATATATATATATATTTATATTATCCTAAATATGTATTATATATATAAATAATAATAATAATTAATTTTTGGAAAATAGTATTTTTTATATGAAATATTTTCAGAGGGTAATATAAAATAAAAATAAAAATGAAAATATATTCACACTATTTTTTCTATTTATTCTAAATAATAATATGTATTTATTTATGTATAAACAAAAGAAATAACTAAATAAATATGCAATAAATTCAAAAAATGATGGAAAAAATATTTTTAAAATTTTAATGTGCTGAGAAAAAATAAATGAGTCAAATGAAAAAAGAAAATATCAAAAATCAATAAAAATAAAGCAAATGAGCTTAGGGGGTGTAAACCAAAAAAAAGGGTGTGAATAAAAAAAAACACAAAGCAAGCCCAGCCCAATGCCACTGTCTTCAACCTCCAGCACAATGTTTGAAAATGCGCGCGCCCTGTTCTTCAATGTCCAACTCTCGATTCCTGGCTTTTTAACAAAAACTCATAACACAACAAATGTTCAGCATGAAGAGACGATTCTAACCATGTATGGAACTTGATCTAACTCTCTAAGATGAGGGAGAATTTCTCCTCCCCCAAATCCTAACCTAGTTTTTCTGCCATTTTCAAACTCCAAATTCCCTCTACTCAGGCAAAAGAAATGAAATGTAAAGATGTGTACATGTTCAGGGCTATGAGTAGAACCTTGTTTCTTCACAAACTTAAGACTAAAGATACATAATAAGAGAGATACGAGTTCAAAGTTTTACCTGTGCAGTTGAACTTCTATCTGGAGAATGAGGAACTTCCAGTGCAAGGTGATGATTGGAAAAGCTTCCTTGAGGTCCAGGGATGCTGTTTCAATGCTTACTTTGTCTTGAGAGCTTCTGAATCAAGCTATAGAACTTCACCTGCAAGTCAAAAATGTGAAAATGGTGGAAGCTGTTAGAGGGATTACAGGTCAGGTTTTAGGTCATGGTTAGCTTGCATATATGCTAGGGAATGTGTATGAACTGATTTTAGCAAGAATGCTCGAGAGAAAATGAAGTTGGCACTCAAACTGCAGAGGCAACCCTGTTTTTGCAGTTTGAGGATGATTCTGAGATGGAGGGTGTTTTTGAGGTGCAAGGGTCGTGTCTTAGCTTGGTTATGTTCTCTTGAAGGTGTTTGATCAGTTTGTTCTTGTGTGTCTATGCTGAGATGATAGTTGTTACAAGTTATGGACTTTTCTTCACACTTAAGCAACAAAATGCAACTTGGCTTTCTAGGTCAGTAGAGGACCCCCTAATGTGCTGCATAAGATTCTCTTGATCAGTGTGTTATGCCCATAATCTTGTGCCAAGCGGATTTTCTATGTACCTTCTTGATTTGCAATTGGACATAAAGCTAATCTTTTCAAAAATGGAAAGTTCACTTTATCTAGTTTAGGGTTAGTTCATCATGTAATGTCCAAATGCTTAGAATAACAACTTGGCACATTGGTTTTGCATTTAATTCTTGAGTGTAACTTGGTTTAAGGACCTGTAATCTAGCCTAAAGCAAGCTGAGTTCAAATTGCCAAGTTATGAACATGAAAAATGGCCAATTCAAAAGTGAGTTTTTTGCTATATTGTGAAATTCGATTCTCCCTAACCATGAGGTTGTTTGAGAAGTTCTTGGACATTTTGGAAAGCTTGGAATGTGTAATACAATCCATCTTTGAAATGCAAATTGAAATTCCAAGTGGAAGTGTATGGAAAATGGCCTTGAAGTGGGGTAGAAAACCTTGTCAAAATAGGTTAAAACTTCACTAAGTTAAAAATGGTTTAGTGCCCTTATTCAAAAATTTGTAACTTGAGATACAAGCTTCAAATGAGAAAACTTTGTGAATCAAAGTTGTAGATTATGTAACAAGCTACAACTTTCATGTTTTGACTTTTGTTTGAATCCAAATGAATCATGGTGAAAAAGTGGGGCAAAGTTGGGAAAAAATTAGGGTTTTCCATAACTTAGAAAAATTCTAAGTTATGAAAAATTCCATTTTAAAACCCTAATTTGCATTTCTTGGTTTCTTGGTGAACAAGTTTCATGATTTGACATGTTTTGATGAAAAATGAATCTTGACTCTTGATTTTGACCAAAAAGTCAAAGTTTGACTTTTCAGTGTACAGTCAAAATTGATCAATTGACTGGGAAATTCAACTGTCAATCTTGTGTACTTGGGATCTTTTGAGCTTGATGAATGTGTCAAGACCATTTCATTGAGTCCTTGAGTCCATATGTGAGCTTGATTTTCCATTGGCTAGGTCAAACAGTCAAAAATTGCCTTTGTGCAGTCAAAACCCTAAAAATGACCATTTTGCCCTTTTGGTGATCTGATCAAATTTCTTATGGAATTGTGATCCAAACTTGATCAAATGGTCCATATGAGTTCAATATGTTGATGTGGGTCAAATTTCATGAGGTTTGACTGTCAATTGGCCACAGTTGACTTTTTCCCCAATACAACTGATTTCTAGGTCATCTGTCTAATTGACTGGGCAAAACTTGGACTCAAGACTGGAAACTTGGTGAGGATAAACTTGGGAGTCCAATATGAAACATGAAAGTCATCTTAGGCATTTTAGGTCAAAAAATCCTTGGGCAAACACAAACCCTAATTTGAGTCCACAGTGCAAGGAGAAGTCTTGAGCAGAGGAAACCCTAACTGGATCTTGATCTTCAAGGGTCTTGTGATGAGAAAATGTTGAGGAAATGGGAGGGCAAATTTTGGGGTACAACAGTTGCCCCTGTTCAATCTTCTTGGACCTGAAGAGTTAGATTGGCAAGTTTGCCTTTCGTGACTCGAGGGTAAAAGGAGATTGGACACTAGAGTGCCCGGAAATTTGCACTCGCATGCTGGAGTCTCAACAATGTGGTGTCGGGAACGGGCTTATAGATGCCATTTGGAGAGATGGTGGATAGGGAGATGGGCTTATAGATGCCATCTGGAGATGTGACAGAACCTTGTCGGAAATGGGCTTATAGATGCCATTTGGAAGTGTCGATCGCATAAGAGATTCCTTAGCGAGAACTTGTGTATTTGAGAAAGACGGATGTTTTCCTGGCTTGTTACAGGTGTTTGATCTTCAGTCTCCTTATGCAGATATGCCCTGGCTAGATACAGGTATCGAATCTACAATTGGTTGCTCACAGATGTGCCCTGGCTGGATACAGGAGTCGAATCTGGAAATAGTCGTTAATAGATGTGCCCTGGCTGGATACAGGAATCGAATCTTCGAACTCTTCAGACGTGCCCTGGCTAGATACAGGAATCGAGTCTGGAAACGTGGTCAACAGATATGCCCTGGCTGGATACAGGAATCGAATCTGGAGATGTTGTAGTTTATAGATGTGCCCTGGCTGGATACAGGAATCGAATCTTCGAACTTTTCAGACGTGCCCTGGCTAGATACAGGAATCGAGTCTGGAAACGTGGTCAACAGATATGCCCTGGCTGGATACAGGAATCGAATCTGGAGATGTTGTAGTTGATAGATGTGCCCTGGCTGGATACAGGAATCGAATCTTCGAACTTTTCAGACGTGCCCTGGCTAGATACAGGAATCGAGTCTGGAAACGTGGTCAACAGATATGCTCTGGCTGGATACAGGAATCGAATCTGGAGATGTTGTAGTTGATAGATGTGCCCTGGCTGGATACAGGAATAGAATCTTCGAACTTTTCAGACGTGCCCTGGCTAGATATAGGAATCGAGTCTGGAAACGTGGTCAACAGATATGCCCTGGCTGGATACAGGAATCGAATATGGAGATGTTGTAGTTGATAGATGTGCCCTGGCTGGATACAGGAATCGAATCTTCGAACTTTTCAGACGTGCCCTGGCTAGATACAGGAATCGAGTCTGGAAACGTGGTCAACAGATATGCCCTGGCTGGATACAGGAATCGAATCTGGAGATGTTGTAGTTGACAGATGTGCCCTGGCTGGATACAGGAATCGAATCTTCGAACTCTTCAGACGTGCCCTGGCTAGATACAGGAATCGAGTCTGGAAACTGATCACTCTCAGATGTGCCCTGGCTAGATACATGTATCGAATCTGGAATTGTGACAGTTGAAGGTAGTTGTTTTTGGGATTGTCTTTTTCCTGAAAAGGCAAAAACATAAGTTGTATGCAATGTCATGATGTATGATATGCATGATGTCATGATGTTCAACATGAGATAGTGTTGTCTGCACTTTATCATATATGTAAGCAAGATGTATGAAAATGTGAAATGTTTATGAATGTAATTTCGTCTTAGGAAAATAAATCCTTGACGAACGGCCGGGGAGTTGCTCTGTGGAAGAGATACTTGGCCGAAGTTTTGCTGAGAGGCCTGTTGAGGACTTTAATGATGGATTCCGCTGGGGATAATGATGATAAACTCCGCTGGGGATTGAAGGAACTTGCCGAGGGAGATCTTCCGTTATTATCATTGTTATTTTAACTGAGGATAACCCAGTTATAAGTCCTTGTGAGGAAATAACTCTAAATAACACTCGGGAGAGACGTCCGTGCACTATAGGGAACAAGCTTCCAGAATCTACTGGGGATGAGCTTTAAGACCTGCCGGGGAATGTTGTGCCTTTTCAGGATTGTCGGGGAGTCAACTCCGCTTGGGGAGAGTATTGCTGAATCTTGTCTTACTCTGCGGGACGTTGAGATGATTTGGTCACATTCTTCAGTCGAATCTACCTTGGTACCTTGGCGGACAAAACAACCAGACTGCATCAGACAACTCCACATTGCCCCTGTTTATGATGTCACCTGTAATTAATCTTTCGTTTCATATGCGAATATTTATGAGTCAACAATTTTAATGTCAAATGCATATATCAAAAATGAACATTGGACGTTCTTCGCAAGACAAAGCAGAAAAAAGGGAAAACAATGGCAATTTGTATGGACAAGTGAATTTGTATTGATTTGAACTTTGCCTGTGAATAGGCGTTTTTGTACAAGAGGCTGACATCCTAGTAAGAGGACGCCGCCAAATAACATAGAGTTTACAATTTGAAAAAAAGAAACCAAAACAGCTATGTGAACAATCCCACTGGGTTCCAACTCTGCTATCGCCTTTATGTATTCGGATGTCTCATCGCTTTGCTACCTAGTTGAAGATGAAGCTGATTGGTCGATGCCGAAATCTGAGCCAGATAGTTGATGTTGAATTCCGGAGGCGAAGCGATCCAATGAGACATAGTGTTACGCTTTTATCCCTAACTTTTGCCTGGACCGCCCTTTCGGGTTTTCAGTCCACCGAGATACCCATTTTTGCCCAAGTCGCCTTTTCAGGTTTTCGACTTGCCGGGTGTACAGATTTTTATTCATTTCATCCCTTATTTTTGCCCGAACCCTTTTGGTTCGTCGGGAAGCCCTTATTTTTGTCTAGGTATGTCAACCTAGCGGGTCTTTTATTTATGCGTAGTATTTTTTCACTATGTCTGCATTGGCGGGGTGAGGAAGGTCGTCACCATCCATGGTGGTTAGGATCATGGCTCCTCCTGAGAACACACGTTTAACCACAAATGGCCCTTCGTATGTAGGGGTCCATTTGCCCCGGGGATCACTTTGAGGCAGGATGATGCGTTTGATTACCAGGTCTCAACCTTGATACTCTTGTGGTCTGACTTTCTTGTTAAATGCCCTGATCATCTGTTTTTGATACGTTTGACCATGACAAATAGCAGTGAGCCTTTTTTCGTCAATCAGATTTAATTGATCAAGTCGAGTCTGGATCCAATCATCTTCATTCAAGTCTGCATCCTTCATTATCCGGAGAGAGGGTATCTGGACTTCAATTGGCAAGACTGCCTCCATGCCATAGACCAAGGAGAAGGGAGTTGCCCCGGTTGACGTCCTTGCTGAGGTACGGTACCCATGAAGAGCGAACGGTAGCATCTCGTGCCAATCTTTATAGGTCACTGTCATCTTCTGCACAATTTTCTTGATATTCTTATTGGCTGCCTCTACAGCCCCATTCATCTTCGGCCGGTAGGGAGAAGAATTGTGGTGCTGTATCTTGAATTGTTCACAGAGTTCAGTGATCATTTTGTTATTGAGATTGGTACCATTATCCGTAATGATTCTTTCCGGGACTCCGTACCGACATATCAGGTTATGCCGGAAGAAACGTGCCACGACGCTCTTGGTTACTGTGGCATAGGAAGCTGCCTCAACCCATTTCGTGAAATAATCGATCGCCACCAAGATGAAGCGATGCCCATTGGATGCCGTCGGTCGGATCTCTCCGATCATATCGATGCCCCACATTGCAAAAGGCCAAGGTGCCGTCAGGACATTCAAAGGAACCGGAGGGATATGCACCTTGTCGGCATAGATCTGGCATTTATGACAAGTTCGGGAGTGTTGGTAACAATCGGCTTCCATTGTGGACCAGAAATATCCTACCCGAAGGATTTTCTTAGCCATGGTGTGTCCACTGGAATGTGTTCCAAATGTGCCTTCATGTAATTCCATCATAATTTTCTCTGCTTCAGCCTTATCCACACAACGTAGCAGAGTTGAATCATGATTCCGTTTGTAGAGAATGTCGTTGCTGAGGAAGAATTTTGCAGCAAACCTCCTCATGAACTTCTTATCATTGACAGATGCACCTTCAGGGTATTCCTGAGCTTCCAAGTACCTCTTCACCTCATGATACCAGGGTTTTTCAGTCACCTTCTCAGCCTCCAGCTCGCAGCAGTACGCCGGTTCATCCAACTTCCAGATAATGATTCGGGGAGCCTCATTGTCCCATTTAACTTTGAACATTGAAGACATCGTGGCTAGTGCGTCCGCTAGCTGATTCTCCTCTCTAGGGAAGTGTTCGAAAGTTATTTCTTCAAAGTGGGGGAGCAAGGTCAACACGTACTCCTTGTAAGGAATAAGATTTGGGTGTTTCGTATCCCACTCGCCTTTGATCTGATTGATCACGAGAGCGGAATCTCCGAAGACACTTAGAAATTTGATCCTTAAGTCGATTGCAGCTTGTAAACCCATGATACATGCCTCATATTCTGCCATGTTGTTGGTGCAGCTGAAACATAATCGGGCGGTGAGGGGAGTATGAGTTCCTTTGGGAGATATGATTACAGCGCCGACGCCGTTACCCAAAGCATTGGAGGCTCCATCAAAATGCATAGACCATCGGGATCCTTCCTCAGGTCCTTCATCCGGTCCAGGTACTTCACAGTCAGTTACCACCATGATGTCTTCGTCCGGAAAATCAAAGTTCAATGATTGGTAATCGTCCACAGGTTGGTGTGCCAAATGATCTGCTAGTACACTTCCCTTAATTGCTTTCTGATTTGTATACTGGATATCATATTCTGTTAAGATCATTTGCCATCTCGCTATTCTTCCAGACAGAGCGGGCTTTTCAAATATGTACTTGATGGGATCCATCTTTGAAATCAATAAAGTAGTGTGAGTCAGCATATACTGTCTCAGCCGGCGAGCAGCCCATACAAGAGCGCAGCAAGTTTTCTCAAGCAGTGAGTAACGAGACTCACAGTCGGTAAACTTTTTGCTCAAGTAATAAATAGCGTGCTCTTTTCGGCCAGACTCGTCATGCTGCCCCAGCACACACCCCATTGAATTGTCAAGTACTGTCAAGTATAGTATCAGAGGTCTTCCTTCCACCGGTGGCATAAGAATGGGTGGCTCTTGGAGATATTCCTTTATCTTTTCAAAGGCGGCCTGACATTCATCGTTCCAGCGTACTACTTGATCTTTCTTCAGCAATTTGAAGATTGGCTCACAAGTAGCAGTCAGATGTGAGATGAATCGGGCAATGTAATTCAGTCGTCCCAGAAAGCCTCTGACTTCTTTCTCTGTTTTTGGAGTCGGCATCTCTTGTATGGCTTTTACCTTGGCAGGGTCCACCTGGATACCCTTATCACTCACGATGAAACCTAACAATTTTCCGGATCTTACCCCAAAGGTGCATTTGTTGGGATTCAACCTCAGCTTGTACAACTTGAGTCGGTCGAACAACTTCCTCAGATGGTCAAGGTGCTCCTCCTCAGTTTGAGACCTTGCAATCATGTCATCAACGTATACCTCAATTTCATGATGGACCATATCATGAAATAAAGCAACCATGGCACGTTGATAGGTTGCCCCAACATTTTTCAATCCGAATGGCATGACCTTATAACAGAAGGTGCCCCACTGAGTCACAAAGGTAGTCTTCTCCATATCTTCTGGAGCCATCTTGATCTGATTATATCCTGAAAAACCATCCATGAAGGAGAACACCTTGTGTTGAGCTGTATTGTCAACAAGGACATCAATGTGAGGTAGGGGGAAGTCATCCTTGGGGTTGGCCCTGTTCAGATCCCTGTAGTCAACACACATTCTGACCTTACCGTCTTTCTTTGGCACCGGCACCACGTTGGCAACCCACTGAGGGTAAGAAGTCACTGCAAGGAACCCGGCATCAAACTGTTTCATAACCTCGGCCTTGATCTTTTCAGACATCTCGGGACGCATCCGTCGGACTTTTTGCTTTACCGGAGGGCAATCTTCCTTGGTTGGCAGGTGGTGAACTACAATGTCGGCATCCAAACCAGGCATATCTTCATAGGACCAAGCAAAAATCTCCATGTAATCCTGTAGCATCTGGATCAATCGTTGCTTCACGCTGAGCTCTAGATTGGCACCAATCTTGACCTCTTTCCTATCTGTCTCAGTACCTAGGTTAATTGTCTCCACCGGCTCTTCATGTGGCTGAATAACTCTTTCTTCCTGGAGTAGCAGTCTTGCGAGTTCACCAGGCACTTCGCAATCATCTTCACCTTCGTCTTCGGCTAAGTTGATCGGATTTTCGAAGTCATAACTGGCGGTAGCAGAGCTGTTACCAGTGAGATCCAGAGTGGATTGAAACCTGTATAAGTGAGTGTGTGTAAATATAGCTGTTTTGCAATATATATAACACAGAAAGGAAAAGAGCACAAGATTTGAAATGCAACAAACGTCCAATGTTTTGATTGATGATATATGAAAATGTCATACAAAAAAGCCCTCACAAATGGAGCTACGATGCCCCGGGTAGGACACCGAGCCAACAAAGTTTTAACATATTGTTTGTTACAAATTGGAAATCAAAAGAAATTAATTACTGCGTGACAAATGTGATAGGCGTAAAATCCTTTGCCGTCCAGTTGCTTGGTCCGTTGCTGGTAGTCGGGTAGATCCAACTGTCAAATTCTGCTTCCTCTACATCCTCCTCAATAGCATTCACCCTTGGGTTGGAGATAAACACCGGAGCCTTTCTGACCTTCTCCTTGCGCACAGCCCTCTGAGCCTCTGCAGTAAAGCCCAACCCAAACTTGTCGTTCTTCTGAGTGAAGTCAGGAAGCTGACCCCAGTTTGCACAATTGCCTTTCTGAACCACAGCCCGGGCATCCCTTAGGGAAGCCATCTTCAAGGGAACATTCTCTTCGACCGCTGTTTCTGCTGCTGCTGAAATTGGATGCACCTCCTCGAAATGCTGAAAGGGGGTTTCAATAAACTCCCCGTCCATCTCAATGTATCTGAAGGAATTCAAATGGCTCACCATATACTCCTCTTCTCCTTGCACAGTGACGATCTTCCCCCTGACGGGATACTTCAGCTTCTGGTGCAAGGTGGAGGTCACTGCCCCAACTTTATGGATCCAAGGTCGACCCAGTTGACAAGAGTACGATGGACGTATATCCATCACATAAAAAGTAGAGTCAAATACTTGAGAGCCCACACGAATAGGGATGTCAACCTCTCCATGAACCATCCTTTTTGAACCGTCAAAGGCCCTGACGATGATATTGCTGGGCTTCAGTTCTAGGCCTTCATAATCCAAACGGTCTAAAGCCTTTTTCGGTAGAACATTCAAGGAAGAACCAGTATCCACCAATACATGCGCCAGAGTAGTGCCCCTACATTCGATAGAGACATGCAGGGCATCATTGTGGTCTCTTCCCTTTGCAGTCAGGTCAGCATCTGAAAAACCCAAGCCATTGTCTGCTGTCAGATTTGCTACGCAATCAGTGAACTGGACTGCAGATGTCTCCTGTGGCACATGGGCCGTCTTGAGAAATGAAATCAAGGCTTTAGCATGGGCCTCGGAGCATAGCAATAAGGAGAGCATGGAGATTTTGGAGGGCGTATGCCCCAGCTGCTCGACAACATTGAAATCACTCTTCTTTATTATTTTCAGGATTTCCTCCATTTCTTGTTGGGAGGCCTCAGCATTTATAGGTATTGGTGCCTCCATCCGGGCAGGCTCCTCTTCAATCCCTTTGCCCCGAGCATTAGATGACTCGGCGGCAGGGGAAACAACTTGATCGGCAACAGTAACAGGTACACTTGTAGGTGTTATAAGGAGGGGTTTTCGAATAGCGGGCGGTGCGATGTCAGGCGAGAAGAGCCTGCCACTGCGGGTGACCTTGGCTGGACCAGTGATATCGCAGATACTGGCGCCAGTGTCGAATTCTTGTTTGATTCCATTTACATATACGTCTGCCCCATAATGCCAGGGGACAGCTTTATCAGATACGTAGGGGAGAGGCCCCAGAACAGTAATAACCACATGTGCAACAGTCATGATTTGAACAGGCTTCTTCGGGAGAGCCTTGATTGGATTATTGAAGATGGTAACCACATAAACTTCTTTTACCGGAACCAACTGAACAGCAGACTTCTTAAACAGAATCTCCTTGCTATCCATTAGGCTTTGGACGCCTAACCTCAGCAAGGGACAACCAGATAGGGAAACAGCACAGAACAGGCAACCTTCACTGCAACCCGGAAATAAACCGGCCCGCAGTAGGTTCTTCTTGACGGTCCTCAAAGGGGTGACAACTTCATTTACCAAAACGACATACATTTCTTCCTCAATGGCATTTACTCTATGCTGGGGCATAGGAGCAGTTACAACATTTGGTCTCTCCGGCGCTTCAAACTGAATTTCCTTTGCGTCGATCAGATCCTGCACTTTGTTTCTCAAGGCCCAGCAATCATCAGTAGTGTGCCCGGGACTATCAGAATGATAAGCACACCGGGCATTTGGGTTATACTTAGGAGACGCAGTGTTGACGACCTTAGGAGCTTCTTTGAGGGTCACCAGGTTGGTGGATAACAGTTGGGGTAAAATTTGAGATAAGGTCATACTCAGTCGAGTATACTGCCTCTTGGGCCTTTCGCTTCTTTGTTGATTGTACTGCTGAGGAGCAGCAACAGGTTTTGAGATGACCAAAGCATTGACGGCTTGGCGACTTTCGGGCTTGATTTGTCTTCTAGGACCATATACGGCACTTGCTTCTTTCTTAAACGGCCTCTTCTCAGTACTTGTGGAGGCAACCTTTTGTATCTTGCCTGACCTGATGCCAACTTCAATTCTTTCTCCCGTCAATATCAAATCTGTAAACCCAGCGGAGGAGTTACCAACCAAATGATTGAAAAATGGACCAGACAACGTCCCTAGGAACATATCAACCAGCTCTCGATCAGTCAATGGAGGCTGCACCCTGCCAGCCAAATCTCTCCATTTTTGTGCGTACTCTTTGAACCCTTCGCCCGTTCCTAGAGACATACCCTGAAGTTGGGTACGCGTAGGAGCGAGATCAGAATTGTATTGATATTGTCTATAAAATGCGGTTGCCAAATCTTCCCAATGTCGGATACTAGTTCCATCTAGTTGATAGAACCACTCAAGCTGTGACCCCGAAAGGCTATCTTGGAAGAAGTGAATCCAAAGGTTCTTATCTGCCGTGTAAGGTTGGATCTTCCTTACGTACGACCTTAGATGTAGCTTTGGACAGGAAGCCCCGTCATACTTGGCGAAGGCAGGCGCCTTAAACTTGTGTGGAATTACTACCCCAGAAGATAACCCCAAATCTCCGAAATCCAGCCCCGGCACATTCTGAATTTCCATGGCGCTTAAGCGGTCCTCCAATTGCTTGTATCTGTCAGCGGCAGGTGGGTATTGTTCGTCGTTATAGTCCGTCTCGTTGTCGGAGACTGCGGGACTAGGAGCTCTTCCCCCTTGGGGACTATTTTTCTCAGCAGAAGAAGTAGTTGGATCAGCTTCATTATGGAGTGTGTTCCCAAATCTGCGTCCGGTGTTGAACAATGCAGTCCTCTTTTTCTTCTTCTTCTTCAGGAGTAGAGTCTTCAACTCTTGCTGACCTTGGGCTAGGCTTAGGACCGTCTCTTGAAACTGTGCACTTTGGGCCTGAAGGGCCTTGATTGCTTGCTCACTGGAGGAGTCTAGATTCATGATGACTGTGCAAAATAAACAGCGAAGGAGATTAAGCATCCTGTGAAATAGGGTACCTGCTATGCATATGGTGCAATGGAATGCGTATGTTTTATGTTTTCAAAGACAAACAAGATTCAACTTTGTAGACAAAAAGGGAAACGCACTTCATTAGATTAAAATTTTCAATTGTTCAACAATTTGCCCTTAGGCATTACAGGAATGAAAAATACTGGAAAGGAAATAAACTATAAAAGGAAACATCCAAAGCTCATCAATGCTCCCATGGCCTCCTCTTTTCAGTGCTGATGTAGTTGTTCAGGACCCGTTCTTCCTCCAATTGCTTAGTCAGCCTCTGGATCTTCCGTTCCTGCTCGTTGAATTTCTCTCGATAGAAATCCCGTTCTTCCTTTAGCTGCGCCCAAGATCTCTTCATGGTGTCAAAATCAGTAGGTATCTGAGGAGGGAGGACAGTTGGAGGAACCCCATCTTCAACAGGAGACTCAAGAATGAGAGGTCTAACAGCTTCGTAGGGCATACCTAACCTTTGAGCACGGATGCGGACCCATTTGCAATAGGGCTTCAATGGCAGAGAAGTCTTTGGTCCCAACTCATGTGGGTCGGCTTTGTGGATTCTGTCCCAGGCTCTAATGAATCCCTGGCGTAGTTTGTCACTGTCTGCCTGAAACTCAAAATGGAAGTGAGGAACCAGCATTTCATGAGGCCCATCTCCTCTGGATCTTCCAAACTGACGGAGAGCTAAGCATGGATTATAAGAGATTCCTCCTTGGATACCAATCAACGGAACATTAGGGTATTCTCCGCAACGGTCAATAACAGCTACCTCATCCAAACCTCTGAGAGTCCAGGTGATGTCATTATCAGTGAGAGCCATTAACCTCCTAGCCCAACCTTTTCCTTCTTCATTCTTCAGCGCGAACTTAGGAAGGTGCGAAATAAACCACCTTACTAGCAAAGGAGCACAACACCACGGAGTTCCCCGTTTTCGAGCAGTACGAGCATAGAGTTGTTGTAGAATATCACCCAAAAGAGTGGGTACCGGATTCCGAGACATGAATATCCTTATGACATGGATACTGATAAAGGTGTCAGGGTTGGGAAACAATACCAGACCATAGATCAAAAGAGCCAGAATATCCTCGTATGCCTTGAAGTCCAAGTCATTCCAGAAATCATTAGCCTTGCCAACCAGAAATTTGACCAAAAAGCCCTTGATCCCATTTCTAGTTTCCCAGTTGGACAATACCTCTTCTTTGGCCAAGGAGAGAATTGCAGCAATATCTTCAGGCCTAGGAGTCTTTTCCAAACCAGTGAATGGAGTTTGTTCCAAGACAGGGATCCCAAGCAAATAAGAAAATTCTTCCAGGGTAGGAACCAGCTGGAAGTCTTGAAAAGTAAAACAATGATACAGAGGGTCATAAAATTGGGTCAGAACACTTATCAGTTGTTGGTCCTATTTTGCAGTGATCAAGCCAAGGAGAGACCCATGTCTGTTGATGAAGGAAGAAGTGTTTGGAATCCTACCAACCAAATCCTTGAGTAAAACTGGTGGTTGAACAAAGTTGAGCCGGACAGTATTCCTACGCACGGGCATCATGATGTCCTACAAAACAGAGCAAAGATGAAACTCTTTTGTCTTTGAAATGGGTTAGTCCTTTATACAGGATGCATGCAATGGTATGATGGCATGATGCTATGATGAAGCACACCACAAGTATTCACATAGGTAAATAAGGCACACAAGTCACACAGGACACCCTTAGGTTTCAGGCCAGCATGAGTTTCAGGTATTACCCTCTTGTGGTTTTGTTGGTTAAAACCTGTCCTATCAAAAGTAACCGGGTTCTAGAGGATCTCAAATCATTGGCTACCCTCAATCGGTCATAACTCCAGCATCGCAATCTTTTCTCGCGGCCAGAACCATCTCGAGAGTTTAGCCTCAATGAGTGTAGCATACTGCTACTGTCCTAATAGCCAAGTTGGTCAATTTCGGGTTCTAAGGTTGGTTGGTGTTTAATGACCCCTTAGAAGACCTATATTCTCCCCGTTGCAACACAAGGGATATAGGTACAGACTAAGATGCCACACCAACGTAGCCACTGCTTCACCCATGTCGGTCTACGCCGGACAGGTCCCTCACAGATTATGCTACCTAAAAAGGGTATTTCCCAGATCCGGGTTAGGATCTATGAAACTCCGATGCAAAGCCCACAAATATAAAAGCAAACAAAGCAAACAATTGAAAACAAAGGTGATCTAAGCCCTAAGGTTACTCCACTTTTAAAGAAATCCCCAGCAGAGTCGCCAGTTCTGTGATACGGTGGGAGAACTGACTTGAGGTTTTGCGTTTGTATTCGCAAATGTTTCGGTTGAGCAAGAGTCGCCACCGACTTTTTATTTTATCCTAAGGAAAGGTTAAAAAGCACAACAAAAACCTTTTGAGATGTTTTCTTGGGTTCGGGGAGTAGGTTATAGAAAGGGAAGGTATTAGCACCCTTTCTATCCATGGTTATCCATGGGATCTTAGTTACTTGCTTAGATCACATGCCTTTTTGTTTTCAATTGTTTTAAATGGTGCTTGAGTGTGTGGGTTTGAAAATGTTTTGAAAAGAAGCCAATGTGGTGGCAACCTTTGTAATGATCCATGTGGGGATGTATACAAAGATGTACGTCTTTTGAAAAGGTTTTCATTTGTTTTTGAAAGTTATTTTGAAAGTGTAGTGATGTGTGGTTTTTTGAAATAGGCAAGTGTTTTAGTTTGCAAGATTGATTCAAGTAACTAAGAGGTTATCTACTCCTAAATTTCTCAAAAGATTATTGCTATGTTTTAACCCTTTTAACGAGTTTGTTCCACCATTGTATTTGGTGGACAATCTTATGTTTAGGATGTGAAAGGGACGGGCGTGGGTCATCGTTTAGACCATAATTGCAATGGTACCAAGTATCTTTGGGCATTTTCTTTAAGCGACTTGATCATTTGTTTTTGTTTTGAAAAAATGTTATCGAGGGACTATGATCATTCAATTTGTTTGTTTTGCCCAAAGAGACCTAACATGCAATATGACCCAATTTTGAAAGGCAACAAGTGGAATACCCTAGGGGGTGCAAGTGTGATTTAGTGTGTTCATTTTCATGCTTGTTTGTCTTGAGATTAGGTCATAACTATTTTTGTTGTTTTTCGCATACAAACCCTAATTCTAACATGGTATAATTAGAAAGCAATAAAGTGCGAAAATAAATTTACTAAGCTATTACAAAACCAAATATGGGAAGGGGGGTACAAATGTTCGAATGGGGATATTGACAAGTAACTTAAACCTAAAACTATTACATCAATTTTGAATATTTGCAATGTAAATAAATTGCATAATTAAATGGAAATTAAATAAATATGCAAAATGCAAAAAGAAAGTTTTTATATGTATGAGAAAAGTATGGTTTATGTAAAATAAAATAAGAAAATAAAAAGGTATTATTTTGAGTATTTTCAACTTTTAGGGCAAAAACCCTAATTTTAATCAAGATGTATATTAATTAATTAATTCACATAATATTCATTATACAAAAATAAAATAAAACATGGTATATTTGTAAAAAAGGCATTTTTTAGTATTAAATGTTAAAAAATAAAATATATACATTTTTTTGGTATTTTTACTCTAAGTATATTAATATATATATATATATATATATATATATATATATATATATATATATATATATATATATATATATATATATGTTATCCTAAATATGTATTATATATATAAATAATAATAATAATTAATTTTTGGAAAATAGTATTTTTTATATGAAATATTTTCAGAGGGTAATATAAAATAAAAATAAAAATGAAAATATATTCACACTATTTTTTCTATTTATTCTAAATAATAATATGTATTTATTTATGTATAAACAAAAGAAATAACTAAATAAATATGCAATAAATTCAAAAAATGATGGAAAAAATATTTTTAAAATTTTAATGTGCTGAGAAAAAATAAATGAGTCAAATGAAAAAAGAAAATATCAAAAATCAATAAAAATAAAGCAAATGAGCTTAGGGGGTGTAAACCAAAAAAAAGGGTGTGAATAAAAAAAAACACAAAGCAAGCCCAGCCCAATGCCACTGTCTTCAACCTCCAGCACAATGTTTGAAAATGCGCGCGCCCTGTTCTTCAATGTCCAACTCTCGATTCCTGGCTTTTTAACAAAAACTCATAACACAACAAATGTTCAGCATGAAGAGACGATTCTAACCATGTATAGAACTTGATCTAACTCTCTAAGATGAGGGAGAATTTCTCCTCCCCCAAATCCTAACCTAGTTTTTCTGCCATTTTCAAACTCCAAATTCCCTCTACTCAGGCAAAAGAAATGAAATGTAAAGATGTGTACATGTTCAGGGCTATGAGTAGAACCTTGTTTCTTCACAAACTTAAGACTAAAGATACATAATAAGAGAGATACGAGTTCAAAGTTTTACCTGTGCAGATGAACTTCTATCTGGAGAATGAGGAACTTCCAGTGCAAGGTGATGATTAGAAAAGCTTCCTTGAGGTCCAGGGATGCTGTTTCAATGCTTACTTTGTCTTGAGAGCTTCTGAATCAAGCTATAGAACTTCACCTGCAAGTCAAAAATGTGAAAATGGTGGAAGCTGTTAGAGGGATTACAGGTCAGGTTTTAGGTCATGGTTAGCTTGCATATATGCTAGGGAATGTGTATGAACTGATTTTAGCAAGAATGCTCGAGAGAAAATGAAGTTGGCACTCAAACTGCAGAGGCAACCCTGTTTTTGCAGTTTGAGGATGATTCTGAGATGGAGGGTGTTTTTGAGGTGCAAGGGTCGTGTCTTAGCTTGGTTATGTTCTCTTGAAGGTGTTTGATCAGTTTGTTCTTGTGTGTCTATGCTGAGATGATAGTTGTTACAAGTTATGGACTTTTCTTCACACTTAAGCAACAAAATGCAACTTGGCTTTCTAGGTCAGTAGAGGACCCCCTAATGTGCTGCATAAGCTTCTCTTGATCAGTGTGTTATGCCCATAATCTTGTGCCAAGCGGATTTGCTATGTACCTTCTTGATTTGCAATTGGACATAAAGCTAATCTTTTCAAAAATGGAAAGTTCACTTTATCTAGTTTAGGGTTAGTTCATCATGTAATGTCCAAATGCTTAGAATAACAACTTGGCACATTGGTTTTGCATTTAATTCTTGAGTGTAACTTGGTTTAAGGACCTGTAATCTAGCCTAAAGCAAGCTGAGTTCAAATTGCCAAGTTATGAACATGAAAAATGGCCAATTCAAAAGTGAGTTTTTTGCTATATTGTGAAATTCGATTCTCCCTAACCATGAGGTTGTTTGAGAAGTTCTTGGACATTTTGGAAAGCTTGGAATGTGTACTACAATCCATCTTTGAAATTCAAATTGAAATTCCAAGTGGAAGTGTATGGAAAATGGCCTTGAAGTGGGGTAGAAAACCTTGTCAAAATAGGTTAAAACTTCACTAAGTTAAAAATGGTTTAGTGCCCTTATTTAAAAATTTGTAACTTGAGATACAAGCTTCAAATGAGAAAACTTTGTGAATAAAAGTTGTAGATTATGTAACAAGCTACAACTTTCATGTTTTGACTTTTGTTTGAATCCAAATGAATCATGGTGAAAAAGTGGGGCAAAGTTGGGAAAAAATTAGGGTTTTCCATAACTTAGAAAAATTCTAAGTTATGAAAAATTCCATTTTAAAACCCTAATTTGCATTTCTTGGTTTCTTGGTGAACAAGTTTCATGATTTGACATGTTTTGATGAAAAATGAATCTTGACTCTTGATTTTGACCAAAAAGTCAAAGTTTGACTTTTCAGTGTACAGTCAAAATTGATCAATTGACTGGGAAATTCAACTGTCAATCTTGTGTACTTGGGATCTTTTGAGCTTGATGAATGTGTCAAGACCATTTCATTGAGTCCTTGAGTCCATATGTGAGCTTGATTTGCCATTGGCTAGGTCAAACAGTCAAAAATTGCCTTTGTGCAGTCAAAACCCTAAAAATGACCATTTTGCCCTTTTGGTGATCTGATCAAATTTCTTATGGAATTGTGATCCAAACTTGATCAAATGGTCCATATGAGTTCAATATGTTGATGTGGGTCAAATTTCATGAGGTTTGACTGTCAATTGGCCACAGTTGACTTTTTCCCCAATACAGCTGATTTCTAGGTCATCTGTCTAATTGACTGGGCAAAACTTGGACTCAAGACTGGAAACTTGGTGAGGATAAACTTGGGAGTCCAATATGAAACATGAAAGTCATCTTAGGCATTTTAGGTCAAAACATCCTTGGGCAAACACAAACCCTAATTTGAGTCCACAGTGCAAGGAGAAGTCTTGAGTAGAGGAAACCCTAACTGGATCTTGATCTTCAAGGGTCTTGTGATGAGAAAATGTTGAGGAAATGGGAGGGCAAATTTTGGGGTACAACAGTGCCTAATAGATAAAAAAGAAATTTTGTTTGAAAAGACTCATGTTTCACCTATCCCTTTTGAAGATGTTTCTATCATTACCATTTCTGCCAATTCTTCCAGGGTCTCCACCAAAAGACCCGTTAGAATTACATCAGTTCTGAAAGCAGCTCCTTTAATAATCACAATTCCTGGACCAGTCCCATATGCGTCAGACAAAACCGTGCCATGGAATTATGGAGGGGATGTTTATTACCATGGTATCAAGCAGGACTGGCCAGCCGCCGAAGATTCAAGCTCCGAGAAGGTCAACTCCGACATCAGTAACATTGCAGGAACTAGCAAAATTACCCGAAGTGTTAGGATCTTTTCTCCAGAAATTGCTCCCCCAAAAGCAGTTTCTAGACCCGTAATCATTCCTATTGTTGCTTCCCTAAAAGTTGTTCCCGGTCCTACATTTATCTCCAACAATACTCCAATTGACAAAGTCGTTACAACCCCTGTAATCATTCCTACTAACACTCCTGCTGCCGAGTTGACCAAGACTCGAGGGAAAAATGTTATGATTGAGTCTGTCCAGACGAAGGCTCAGTCATTGACCATCCCTGAGACCTCCAAGAAAGAAATGGAGGAGATCTTAAAAATTATAAAGAGAAGAAACTACGATGTAGTTGAACAACTGGGGCAAACTCCCTCTAAGATCTCCATGCTGGCATTGCTACTATGTTCTGAGGCACATGCAAAAGCCTTGGTGAAGTTCTTAAAAACTGCCCATGTACCTCAAGAGACATCTGTCGATCAGTTTCAAGACTGCGTAGCCAGCCTAACTGCGGACAATGGTTTAGGTTTTTCAGATGTTGATATGACGCCGAGGGGAAGGAAGCATAATGAGGCATTTCATGTCTCAGTGGAATGTAGGGGCACAACTCTGGCTCATGTTTTGGTGGACACTGGCTCATCTCTGAATGTATTACCCAAAAAATCCCTTGATGGACTTGACTGTGAGGGGTTGACTTTGAAGCCAAGCAACATAGTTGTAAGGGCTTTTGAAAGCTCGAAGAGGATGGTGCACAGGGAGGTGGATATCCCCATAAAAGTTGGAACCCAAACTTTCAATTCAACTTTTTATGTAATGGACATTCGCCCTTCATACTTCTGCTTGTTAGGCCGACCATGGATCCACAATGTTGGCGTTGTTACTTCTACGTTGCACCAAATGCTGAAGTATCTAGTTCAAGAGAAGATTATCACCGTTCATGGAGAGGAAGAATATATGATCAGCCATCTCAATTCCTTCAGATATGTGGAATTAGATGGTGAATTAATTGAAACTCCATTTCAACACTTTGAAGAGGTCCTCCAAGAGGTGGCAGTAACCAAGGCTGTGTCTCAGGTTCCCAAGATTACAAGGCCTCCACTCCGGATGTCATCTCTGAAGGATGCCAAAGCAGTGGTAGAAGAAGGAGGGTGCACTATCTGGGGACAACTCCCAGATATCCCATATAAGTCTGACAAGTTTGGCCTAGGTTTCACTTCAAGTGCTCAAAAGGCTGTACACCGTGCTCGTGCTGGAGGACCGCCCCTGAAGATCAGCAACCGTGAAGTCAATGCAGTAGAAGATGGTGAAGATGGCTGCAATATAGAGGATTGGATCTTCCCAACTGTCAATGGAGGGCTCAGCAATTGGGAGGCTAGAGACTTCATCCCGACCACTTTTATCCCACAGTAATTTGTCTTTACATTTTGTTGGATCTGTAATATTGAAACAATTTGCACTCTTAAAACCTTGTGTCTTTTCCGAGGCACAATGGTCCATTTGTAAGGGTTATTATCTAATTTTCATATGACATCAATGAATCATGGACGTTTTCACATACAAACTTTTGTGCTCATTGTTTTTCTTTTACATTTTCATTCTCTTTCAAAGATAGCTATACTCTTACACACACTCACAATCACAATGCAGGTATACATCCATTCGGGGTCCCATGGGTAATGATACTGCTATGGCCTTTTGTGACTTTGAGAATCTAATCTACCAAGCCGAAGATGAAGGTGAGGAAGATTGTGAAGTACCAGGGGAACTTGCCAGACTGCTACGACAAGAAGAGAGAACCATCCAGCCTCACGAGGAACCTGTGGATACCATCAACCTAGGTACCGAAGAAGACAAAAAAGAGGTCAAAGTGGGTGCCAATCTGGAACCTAGGGTCAAGGAGTGTCTGATTCAGTTGTTACACGATTATGTTGAAGTATTTTCCTGGTCATATGAAGACATGCCGGGGCTTAATGCAGATATTGTGGTACATCGTTTGCCTACAAGAGAAGATTGTCTACTAGTAAAGCAAAAGTTTCGTCGCATGAGACTTGATATGTCAGAAAAGATTAAAGCAGAGGTCATGAAGCAATTCAATGCTGGATTCTTGGCTGTCACCTCCTATCCTCAATGGGTTTCCAATGTTGTTCACGTACCCAAAAAAGACGGCAAAGTACAAATGTGTGTGGACTACAGAGATTTGAATAGGGCGAGTCCTGAGGATGATTTTCCACTCCCCCACATTGATATTCTAGTCGACAATACGACACAACACAAGTGTTTTCCTTCATGGACATATTCTCAGGTTACAACCAAATCAAAATGGCGTCTGAGGACATGGAGAAAACAACATTTGTCACGCAGTGGGGCATATTCTGCTACAAGGTAATGCCATTCGGACTAAAGAACGCTGGGGAAACCTATCAGTGTGCCATGGTAGCTCTATTTCACGACATGATACATCAGGAAATAAAAGTCTACGTGGACGATATGATAGCCAGATCTCAAACAGAAGAAGAGCATCTTGACCACTTACAAAAACTGTTTGAGAGACTGAAGAAGTACAAGCTGAGGTTGAATCCAAACAAATGCACATTTGGGGTATGGTCTGGTAAACTCCTAGGCTTTATCGTCAGCAACAAAGGTATCGAGGTCGATCCTTCCAAAGTTAAAGCAATACAAGAGATGCCTGCTCCTCGCACTGAAAAGGAAGTCTGAGGATTCTTGGGACGTTTGAACTATATTTCCAGATTCATTTCTCACCTGACAGCTACTTGTGAGCTAATCTTCAAACTATTGAAGAAAGATCAAGTAGTCAAATGGAATGATGAACGCCAAATTGCTTTTGAAAAAATAAAAGAATACTTACAAGAGCCTTCTGTGTTGATACCACCAGTCGAGGGAAGACCATTGATCATGTATCTGACTATTTTAGAAAACTCAATGGGGTGAGTATTGGGGCAGCATGACGAGTCTGGCCAAAAAGAGCATGCTATTTACTACCTGAGAAAAAAGTTTACCGACTGTGAAACCAGATATTCACTGCTCGAGAAAACTTGTTACGCTCTGGCATGGGCTACTCACCGGCTAAGACAATATATGTTGACTCATACTACCTTGTTGATATCAAAAATGGATCTGATAAAATACATCTTCGAGAAGCCTGCTCTTTCTTGGAGAATAGCAAGATGGCAGATGATCCTGACAGAATATGACATATAGTATACTACCCAGAAAGCTATAAAGGGCAGTGTACTAGCTGATCACCTCGCTCACCAAGCTGTAGAAGACTACCAATCCATGAAATTCTAATTTTCGAATGAAGACATCATGACATTAGACAACTGTGAAGAATTCAGGCCATATGACGGACCTGAATAAGGATCCCAATGGACCATGTTCTTTGATGAATCATCCAATGCACTCGGAAATGGTATTGGTGTTGTACTCATATCGCTGGAAGGGTGTCACACTCCCTTTACTTCCAGACTTTGCTTCAATTGTACAAACAACATGGCGGATTACGAAGCGTGCATCTTCGGTCTCAAAGCTGCCATAGACTTGGGGATCAAATCCTTGGATGTATTCGGAGACTCAGCTTTGGTTATCAGCCAGATCAAAGGGGAATGGGACACCAAACACCCTAACCTTATCCCTTATAAAGAACATGTTTTGACATTGTTACCATATTTTGAGAAGATCACCTTCGAGCATTTCCCGTGAGAAGAAAAGCAGCTAGCAGACGCTCTAGCAACAATGTCATCTATGTTTAAACTTAATTGGGATAACGAGGCTCCCCAAATCACCATCGAGCGAATGGAGGAACCAGTGCACTGTCACGAGATTAATACTGAAGAAGTAGTGGACCAGCCTTGGTTTCACGAAGTCAAGAAGTATCTCGAGGCTCAAGAATATCCAGAAGGAGCTTCAATCAATGATAAGAAGTTCTTAAGGAGATTCGCGGCTAAATTCTTCCTTAGTAATGGCATTTTGTACAAATGCAATTATGACTATGTGTTACTTCAGTGCGTATATAAGGTTGAAGCTGAAAGGATCATGGATGAATTACATGAAGGCCCTTTTGGCACCCATTCCAGTGGGCATACGATGGAAAAGAAAATCCTACGGGAAGACTATTACTGGTCCGCCATGGAAGCAGATTGCTATCAACACTCTCGAACCTGCCATAAATTCTAGATTTATGCTGACAAGGTGCATGTTCCTCCGGTTCCTCTGAATGTCTTGACGGCTCCTTGGCCCTTTGTTATGTGGAGGATTGATATGATTGGGGAAATCAAGCTGACAACCTCTAATGGACACCGCTTCATCCTAGTGGCCATTGGCTATTTTGACAAAATGGGTGGAGGCAGCTTCTTTCGCTTCCGTTACCAAGAATGTTGTTGCCTTCTTCATCAAGCAAAATCTCATTTGCCGGTACAGTATCCCGGAAAGGATTATCACTAACAATGGTACAAATCTCAACAACAATATGATCATCGCCTTGTGCAAACAATTCAAGATTCAACATCACAATTCTTCTCCCTATCGGCCAAAGATGAATGGTGTTGTCGAAGCTGCAAATAAGAACATTAAAAAGATCATATAGAAAATGGCAGTCACATACAAAGACTGACATGAGATGTTACCATTTTCTCTCCACGGGTATCGTACCACAGCTCGCACATCAACCAGGGCAACACCCTATTCTCTGGTTTACGACATGGAAGATGTCTTGCCTATCGAGGTCCAGATCCCCTCTCTGAGGATTATGAAGGATGCAAGGCTGAACGAAGACGACTGGATCCAGACTCGACTTGATCAACTGAACTTGATTGATGAGAAGAGACTTACTGCTGTTTTTCATGGTCAAATGTATCAAAAATGGATGATCAAGGTTTTCAACAAAAAGGTCAGACGCCAAGTGTATCAAGTTGGAGATCTGGTGATCAAATGCATCATACTGCCACAAGGTGATCCTAGGGGCAAGTGGACTCCTACCTATGAAGGACCATTTGTAATCAAAAACATTTTCTCTGGTCGGACAATGATCTTGACCACCATGGATGGTGACGACCTGCCACATCCTGCAAACGCGGACATAGTCAAAAGATACTACGGATAAGAGACCCGCTAGGTTGACATACCTAGGCAAAACAAGGGCATCCCGGCGAACCAAAGAGGTTCGGGCAAAAATTAGGGATAAAACAACAAAAAAATCTGTACACCCGACAAGTTAAAAACCCGAAAGGGCGAATTGGGCAAAAAAGGGTTTCCCGGTGGACTGAAAACCCGAAAGGGAGGTCCAGGAAAAACTTAGGGAATTAAAGCGTATGACTATGTCCCATTGGATCACTTTACGGACAACCTTTGGCTTCCACTGAAAACTCAGAATTATCTTCGGACGGGGTAACAAATAGACCAGCTGCTCAGAGATACAAAGGCTATAGCAGAATGGAAACCCCATGGTTTTTTTTTACACATAGCTATATTTTCTTTGTATCAAAATTTTCTTTTTACGACAACATTCTCTTACTAGAATGTTTGTCTCCTTGTACAAAAATAATTACTCAAAGTCAATACAAAGATATCTCTTTGAAAGTGAAAAAACTACCTGTTTTTCTTTACGCTTGTGTTTTGTCTACAAAAATGTCCAATGATTCATTGTTGAACATATGCATTTGAATATAATTACTGTTTACAAATAAACAAAATGAAAAAAGGCAATTACTGATGGGTTGAATGGATAGGGAAATACCTCTAGGCTATTACCTAAGAAATCCCCACAGTACGTCGTTTAATCCCCAGCGGAACAAAACTCCCAGTTATCACTCCCCAGTAGAAGTCGTCAAATTTCTCAGGATTCCCTAATGGAATTTTACAAGCAGTATACGGCATTTCCCTTACAACAAAGTTTATTTCTCCAAGCAGAAATTCATCAACACTTAGACTTCACAACATAAAGACTTATACTCCATATCCTCAGCAGCTGTCGGGGATTTATTGGCCCCAATCCAACAGCAGTACAACAAACTAGCTCACATACGCATACATTGCATCCATATATCATAATCATTGATAAAATGAATGCACTATACTATGCATTTCATACAACATAAACATTGCATATTAGCTAACATTTTATCTTTTTTAAGATAAGATTAATCAAACAGCTATCATTAACAATGTTCAAAGTCTTCAGATACGCTCCAGACACAGATGCCATTCTGATACTCATTCAGATCCAACTTTCAGATACAGTTCAAATACGCTCCAGACACGGATGCCATTCTGATACTCATTCAGATCCAACTTTCAGATACAGTTCAGATACGCTCCAGACACAGATTCCATTCTGATACTCATTCAGATTCAACTTCTCACATACAGTTCAGATACGCTCCAGACACGAATGTCATTCTGATACTCATTCAGATTCAGATTTCAGATACAATTCAGATACGCTCCAGACACGGATGCCATTCTGACACTCATTTAAAACTAGCTTTCAGATACAGTTCAGATACACACCAGACACGGATGCCATTCTGACACTCATTCAAAAATAGATTTCAGATACAGTTCATATACGCTCCAGACACGGATGACATTCTGATAATCATTCAAAATCAGCTCCTAGATACAGTTCAGATACGCTCCAGACACGGACATCATTCTGATACTCATTCTTTTAGCTTACAAATTACAATACAAACAATCACTTTTGGATGACATCTTTAAGCCCATCTCCTAAAGCTTTCTATCACCTCCCCAAATGGTATCTTTAAGCCCATTCCCTCAACCATCACACCGCCAAGTGCAAATTTCTAGGCACTCTAGTGTCCAATCATCTTCCACCCTCGAGTCACGACTAGTAAAACATGCCAATCCAAATCTTCAGGCTTAAGAAGATTGAACAGGGGCAGCTGTTGTACCCAAAAATTTTCCCTCTCACTTATCAAGAATTTTCTCACAAGATCTCCTTTGGATCAAGACTGCATTTGGGTTGATCAGCTCAAGGCACCTCCTTAAGCACTGATGACTGAAAATTAGGGTTTGAGATTTCACAAGGATTTTTTAACTTCCAATGCCCCATATGACTTTCATGGATCATTATGGACCTCCAAGATTGCTCATGTCAAGTTTCAAACCTTGGATCACACTTTTGATCAGTCAATTGAACAATTGACCTAAAAATCAACTGTATTGGGGGAAAAGTCAACCATGGCCAATTTACAGTCAAACTTTATAATTTTTTATCCACACTAACATTTTAAACTCATATGTATCATTTTATCAAGTTTGGACCATAATTCCTCAAGAAATTTGATCAAATCATCAAAAGGTCAAAATGGTCAAAATTAGGGTTTTGACTAGGAAAGGGCAATTTCTAGTTTTTGACCTACCAAATGATCAATTCGGTTAAGGCATGATCTCAAGAGTAAAATTGCATCACTTTGACCTAATTACATGGTTCAAAACACTACAAGTCCATTGGATTGACAGATGAATTTTTCAGTCAACTGATCAAAAGTCAATTGTATACTGAAAAGTCAAACTTTGACTTTTTGCTCAAAATCAAATGCCAAAGATCATAATTCATCAAAACACATCAAAATATGAAACTTTTTCATCAAGAAATCAAGAATTCAAGATTTTATTTTGAAAAGATGAAATTTCTTAACTTAGAAATTTTTCTAAGTATAGAAAATTTCTTATTTTTTCATAACTTTGAGCCAAATTTTCACCATGATGCAAAATGATTCAAGAGAAACTTCCAACATGAAAGTTGTAGATCTCCATGAAATCTACAACTTTGCTTCACACAACTTCTCCTAAAAATGTTTAGATCTCAAGTTATAATTTTGTGAATACATGCACATGAACTAAAAATAACTTAGTGAAATTTTGCCCTAGTTAGGCAGATTTTTGACCTAACTTCATGGCAATTTTTCACATAGTTCCAAGGGGAATATTCAAACGTAATTCAAAGATGAGTTGTATAGCATATTGCAAGATTTCCAAAATGTCCAATAACTCCTTGAGATCATTCTTGAGCAAGGAGAATCGAAGAGATGAAATTAGGGTTTTATCACTTGAATTTAGGTCATTTTCATGATGAACACAAATGTAAATCCATGCTAGGCTGCATAATCTTTGCTTTGCATGCCTCAAACTTATTTGTCACTCCTTAATTAAATGCTTACACAGTTGTTAAGGCTTTGATCCAAGCAAATGAGTTATTATCCAAGTTGCATAAAGTCATTCTTGAGCCTCTAACTTGTTCCCTCTGATCACACTCCATCCACAAAGTCAGAAACAAACTTGTTTAAAGTATGAACTACTCTATCTTAGCAAGTACACAAGCATTGAAACTTGTTTTATCAAAAAATCACATGTTTGGCTTAAGAATGCAAATTTAAATTATGAGTTGTTACAAGCCTCAAAACCTCTTGCTTATAAGTATACACACTATTTGCAATTAGACACACGAGCAAGAAGCCCCTAAAACTCACTCAAACTCCATCTAGCCAGAAATTGTCCCAAAACACCATTGTTGTGCAAGTTCTTACTTTTCATACCAAACTCACATTTCCCTCGTGCGTTTCTTGGCCTTTTAGTTTCTAAAGCTTCCTTGCATCAAGACTAACTCATCCTTGTACCTATTTCATTTCTGTAACACCATTTTCCCTATCTTCCATAACCAAAAACAGAGCATCACAGTTGGACTTCTCCAGGCCATTCCAGCCATCCACAGCTCAAGCCAGCCATTGCACTAGCTTCCTAGAGGTTTAAGGAAGCTAACCTGATCATCAGCACTGACTGAAAAAAGCTCATTTGCATTTCACAATTTCCAGTTTTGAGGTATTTTTTTTGAACTTCTATCTCATTACTTAGGCATTGTTAGGCTTACATTTGTGAAGAGAAAATGTAGACCTCATTGCCACGAAGTTGTACATATCCATAGTTTGCATTTATATGGCTTGAGCTTGGAGAATTTTAGAGTTGAAGTTTCTAAAATTTTTAGGGTTTAAATTTGGGCCAGAGAAATTCTCACTTATCTTTGACTTTCAGCCTTAGTTATTTACATGGTTAGAATCGTGAGGAAGAATGCAACAACTTTCATTTTGTCACTTTCCATTTTTGTTGAGAAATGAAGAAGTTACAGGTACACCGGTTGGAGGTTGAAGATGAAGTCATCAGGGCTGGATTTTCCTTATATATTTATGGTTTTGCCTATATAAACGGATGTATAGCCACCCCAGTGGTAAAGCGCGCGCCTGTTCACCCTATGATCCTGGGTTCAAGCCCCAGCGAGACCATTTTGCTTTTTTTCCAAAATTTTGACATTTTTATGATGTTTGTTTGCAGGCATTGGGCCCTTTGGGCCTGACATTCTTTTTTTTTTTGTTTTTACTAAGCATACGCCCTGTTTACTTGTGACACCACCTTGGCCCATTTTATTTTTATTTATTTATTTATTTCTCTTTTCTTTTAAATATATTTTCTAAAATACCAAAAAAATCATAAAATGTATAAAAATAATAGGTTTATATTTTGATATAACTTAAATATTTTTCACATAAATAAAATTTTTTTTATTCATTATACTTTATTTACTCTAATTAATTTCTTTGTAAATTAAAACTAGATCATTACTTATTTAAATACACTTATTTTTAATATAAAAAGGACCAAAAATATTTCCTGACACCACATATTATTTTCAAGACCAAAAATGTAAAATATAAAAATATCTTTTTTCTTTTTCTTCTAATCAGTTAAAATAGATTTAGGGTTTTATTCAAAAATTCTCTTCTTAATTAAAATCTTTTCTTAATTAATTTCTTTTCTTAATTAACTTAAGTTAATTTAATTTAATTACTTTTTCTCTAATTAGATTAAAATCAAGACCGTTTTTCTTAAGAAACCAAACAAAAATCCTTTTTCTTTGCATTCATAATTCTTGCATATTTAATTCATCTTGTATATTATTTATTCCAATTCTTGTACAAATTCAATTTGGTTGTAATAGATTAATTAGGTTTATATTATTGCAATCCCCGTTCATAAATTGTATACCCCCTTCCACAATGTTGTAATAGCGTAGTAACTTTAAATTTTGCAATTTATCGCTTTTACATAACATGCTAGTAATTAGGATTTGTATGGCAAGATAAAAACAATCAAATAGAAAACCCTAATTCAAGACAAAAACAAGCATGAAAATGACACTCTTTGCACACAAGCACCCCTAGGGTTATCCCACTTGGTTGCCTTATACAAAATGGCCATATTACGCATGTAAGGTATCTTAGCAAAAACAAGCAAATACAAGATCATAGTCCCTCGATGACGCTATTCAAAGTTGCCTTACAAAATGATCTTAGTCCCTCAAAAAGAATGCTAAGATGTCTTGCAACATTGTTAATCATGGTTATACGATGATTCGCGCCCGTCCCGTTAACATCCAAGGATAGGGTTGCTTACCAAATCAATGGTAAGACAACAATGTCAAAGGAAAAGAAAATGAACAAGAAAGACATTTGAGTAAGTAGATTGCTCTTAATTACTTGCTCCATTTCAAAACAAACATCCTTCTATTTTCAAAACAATCACATACACTTTCAAACATCTTACAAAAAATTGAAATTATTTTCAAAAGATCAACATCTTTGTATACATTCTTACGAACGGGAATCATTACAAAAATTGCCTAAACAATGACTTCTTTACAAAATACTTTCAAAAACCACACAAAGCATAATTTCAAACAAAAGCAAGCGATCTAGCAAGTAACTAAGAGTCCATGGAAAACCATGGATAAAAAAGGTGCTAATACCTTCCCTTTTTATAATCTACCCCCAAACCCAAGAAACAATTTCAAAGGTCTTTCCTGTATTTTTTCACTTTTTCTTTTGAATAAAAAAAGTTGGTGGCGACTCTTACTAACTGCAACATTTACGATAAAACCCAAAACCCTCAAGTTAGTTCTCCCACCGTATCACAGTAAGTAATGAGACACTTAAGGAAATTAGGATCTTACATTAAAGTACAAACTTTATGCAACAAATATAACACCATAAAACATATGGCCATATAACTATAAATTGAATTAAAATAGAATAAAGAAATATGTGCTAATTAGAAATTAAACAATAGAATGTATGTGTATACTATAATATGTAATATTTTAAAATAAATAATTTATTTACTCAAATCACCACTAAGATTCATCCTAAAAATAAATAAATGCCCAAATAAATAAATATTTATCATGCAGGAAAAAATTTAAATCTTTAATTCATATATTTAATTTTTAAAAATATGACTTATAACATCTATAATCATATGCTTCTACCTCAAATACTATTAAAAGAGAAAAGGAGAAAGAAGGAAAAAAAATGACATCGTAAATGAGTCAACGAATGTAAAAGTTAATTTTTCTTCATTAACTTTTTATTTGAACGATTCATTTTTATATAAATCACACTTAACTATAATAATATAAATTAATCACAAATTGAAAATATTAAATTATGTAATAAATATTTGTAGTCTTAATAAATTAGTTACACATTTATAACATTCCATTATGAAATAAATATTATATTAATTACATTAATATATTCTTTATCTTGAAATAAATAATAGTTTTAATAACCATTAAATTCTAAAATAATTTAATTAGTTGGCAAAAAATCAATATTGATATTAACATAAATAATTTAAAATAATAAAATTTTGTAAATCTGCTACAATATAATTATATGGTCAATCATCTTAATGTAATATAAATTCAAATTAATATCCTACAAATTCATTAATATTAGGACAAGTTGGATTCTATATCTACAATCTTTTAAGTTTTTATGATATTAAAATATATAGAATAATTTTGCACACTAATAGCTTTATTAAGTGTGCATAATCTTAAGATAATGAAAGTTGACTCTAGACTCTGAATAAAGCCGACTCTGGATTCTGGACAAAGAAACTCTGGACTATGAACGTTAACGCATTCTTAAATAAAGTTTAAATATGAAGAAGTTTTCATCTGATAGTCAACTATCTGGAAAACCAAGACAACATCTCTGCAACAAGCAATCCCAATTTACTTTTATCATACCCTAAATATTTCCTACCATTTTTACGGATTATCATAGATTATTATGTTTGTAACTTTTCCTAAGTCCTTTCTTTTTAGTTAATATATTGCATTAGTGTAAGTCATATGCATCTCAGTTCTAGGTCTATAGGTCATTTGTGACATATGCTTTTAGTTAAGTCATTATAAGTGTCTGAATCGTTTCATTTTATCTGAGTCAAGTTAATATTATCTGATATATCACATTAGTTTAAGTCGTCTGAGACTATTTTGTCCAAGTCAAAAGGTTAATCCATTGACCCAAAATTCAAAGGAGTGCCATTTTAACTTTTATCTTTTTATTTATTCAATCTTTTTCTTTTATTTTAGGTATATATTTTATTTCGTTAGTTATATTTTTTTATCATATTTATTGTATTTATTATTATTATTATTATTATTATTATTATTATTATTATTATTATTATTATTATTATTATTATTATTATTATTATTATTATTATTATTATTATTATTATTATTTATCATCACTATTTACCGTTGTCACTATCACCATTTTTCTTTTATTTTTATTCTGTTTTTATTTTATTTAGTAGCATTACTATTTTATTATTACTATTACTATTATTATTATTATTATTATATTAGTTAGTTAGCATTATTATTAGTATCATTATATCATTTTTTTATTGAGTCATTCAAAGTCGGCGAATGAACCATTAAACCCTAAGTCAGTAAAATCCAAAAAATAGAGAAAAAAACATTCAAATTTCCTAAGTTCTGATCAAATAGCAACAAGATCAAATCAAACCCAAAATCAAATATTTTCATTACATTAAATCGGATTCACAGATGCAGGCCCATGGATATATTCTAGAATTATACATACTTGGTCATAAAGTTACAATCAGATCAATTTGTACAAAATCATTCTAAAATAGAATCAGTCAACATAAATCGTTAACCTAATTTAACATAATCTAGAACCTATAAAAGTCTCTAAGTTTCACTGTGAAAGGACACAAATTTTACAGAGAAGAAATCCTAAAAGCAACAACATCCCAATCCCCAAATACCTAAAGCTCCATAACTGAATTCTTAGGGTTTCACACTAAAACATAAGTCATTCGAGCTCAACCTCAGCTTCCATCCATTGAAGCAGCTTGCACCAAGAAGACATAAGAAGTTAAAGAGGAATGAGGAAAGTACATAAATAATAAAAAAGGAAAAAGAGAAAAAATTAAAGGACTTATGATGGGAGATCACTGCAGGAGAGATTGACACTTCTTTTCTCCTCTGCAATGTTTTAAAAATGCGTTAGAGTTTACTCTTTGTTTCATGTATGCTTTGTTAGAGAACACAAACTTATCTAGAGAGGGGATGAATAGATCCCCAAAGAAAAATTTTACTTCAAAAACTATTTTAAAAAATGGCATAATTATATCAAGGGTCCTTTAAGTTATTTTATTGTAACAAATTGGTCCCTTAAGTTTTTTTTTTGTAACAACTTGGTCCTTTAAGTTAACAAATATATGCATTGTTACTCTTTTGTACCCTTTTTTCAATCTTAGACTAAACCAACCACCCAAAATACATAAAGCTGCAGCAAAACGCATATATTAGCATTCTAAATACATAAAGTAGAATCCAAAAAATGTAAAGTCAGATCCTAATTCAACCAAAAAAAATTTAAAGGACCAAGTTGTTACAAAAAAACTTAAAGGACCAACTTGTTACAATAAAATAACTTACAGGACTCCTGGAGTAATTATGCCTTAAAAATTAATCAAATATTATGGCAAGCAGAATTGTATCCTAGATCACAAGTCGTCCAAATCGAATCGGTTATTGGAGGCTTCGATATGCATAATATCAAACTCAATTAAACGATGATGATAAGATCTTAATACAATAAATTTTCCAGTAATTGTTTTACAATTAAAGGCCAATCAATATCCAATAAAACAATTGATTAAACTAAGTAAAATAATTTATCGAACACTTGGTGAACACTTAATTTTTTAGATTTTTATTTGAACTTCGTTGGTATGAAATACCTCTTACAATATAATAGATTGTAAGGTAATCAACAAAGAAATTTAACAATCAAATAATTTGTCTATACGAATCAATTGCTCAATTAAAGAATATAACAAATTGCTAATAAAATGTAAATGAGAGATAGATAGATAGATAGATAGATAGATAGATAGATAGATAGATAGATAGAGAGAGAGAGAGAGGTACATGGATTTCTTTAGGCAGTTCACCAATCGTCCTCGATATGGCTAAGTCTGTCCCTAATTCCGTTTGGAATTGAGATAAGAATTCTTACTATGCAAAAAATCGTTTACAAGAAAAATGTAGCAATCCAACCCTACAAATCCTATGTATAATGTTGATCCTAGAAATTTATATTTCCTTGATCTAAGTTTGATCAATTCACCCAACAATACCAATTTGAATCACCGTCCCGTGCTACTTCTTTGCAAGAAACCATTGTTCTTTAAATCTATTCACTCGGCCGAATCCAAATTGAAAATTATTGTCAACTAAGATTTACAAATGATTCACCATGTCACTCTACTCCTTTGTAAGAACCTTCTGTTCTTCAAAGTCTTTCACTCAGTCGAATCCAGTATTTGCGAAACCTTGTAAAATCCCCCAAACCCACACTTTGATCTTGAGGTAAAAACTCTCACCATTTTTCTGATAAAACCCCATATAATTCACAATCCAACCTTAGGTTATAACCAACCTAAATTGAACATTATCAACCAAGTCTAGATGGAACCCAAACAATGGATGATTATGTGTACTTTGTTTGTGTGTATGCATAGATGCAAGGTTAAAGATAATGAGCAATCTTCGTATGTGTTTTCAGTTTTATCAAGTAGAAAATGATACATGTATGAAGTATAATGTGTTCAAGTTTGAGGCCGAAGGGAAAACTAGAAGTTTGAAAAGGAAAATAATTTTTGAGAAATTATGACATATGTGTCGACACATGTAAGTAATGAGTTGCCACATGTAATGACACGTGTTGATCTATTTAAGGTCATTGTGTCGACACAAAGTTATAGTAGCTACATGCTTTAAAACAACAAAACATGTGTCGACACGAAACATGTATGTGTCAACACATATAAGGTTTCATAATGACATGTGTCGAACTGAAATGAGGAATATGTTGACACATAGTTACAGATCCTACAAGCTTTATTATTGATCCACATGTGTCGATGAAAATAACGGATTTGTCGACACATGAAACTGATTTTTATGCAAAAAATTGATTTTTAGTTCATGATACATATTGACAACATTTTAAAACATGTTTTAGATGCATTCTAAGATTCCTAATGCAAGGGTGCACACAACGATTCAGAGATATCATTTAATATACAGAAAAGCTAAATCTATTCTAGTTTTGACATCATACAAAACATCTATCTAAGAGGCAATACATTTACATGCTTAGAGTTTAGATTGTATATTTGTGTTGTTAGAGTTTAGATTTTGTTGATTTTTGTGTGTGTTTAGATTATGCTTGATGGACCTACAAAGGTCTAATATGTGGTTTGAGATGGGTTTTGATTGGATTAAGGGTTAACAGAGTGAGATTTGTGGTTTTTAGGCTTTCAAATTGTATGTTTGATTTTGTTGTTTGAAGGCCGGATTCGTGTTTAGAAGCTTATGATCTATTATTTGAAGTATGTTTGGTATGATTTAAACTAGTTTAGGTAGGTTTCTGGTTTGATTTATGGTTTTGCTCATGGTAGGAGATGAATTTTAATCTTCATCAGGATGAACATGATGAAGATATGAAGGTATGTGTTGTACCCCAAAATTTTCCCTCCCATATTCTTCAAAGTTTTGACAAGCATCATCTCAATTTGCTCAAGTCTACTCAAGGAGTTGCACAGTCAACCACTCTCCTAAGCCAGTCAAAATTAGGGTTTTGGTTCTTGCAAGGAAATTGAGGTTTTCAAAGGCTCAATCAAGTCTCATATGCTCATATACATTGTCAAGCACCTACATGTCAAGTTTCAAGGCTCACAAGGTCAAGTTGCACAGTCAAAAACCCTAATTGCTCCACAGTCAACTGTAGGGGCAAAATGGTCATTTGGCAGTCAAAAGTCAAAAATTTTGGTCAACATCTTATTTTGAAGCCACAATCATCATTTGATCAAGTCTTGATCATGATTTCACAAGAATGGCTCAAAAATCATCAAGGTGTCAAAAGTTTCTATTTTGGATAGTTGAAAAGTCAACAATAACTTGACCAAGGCATAACTTTTTCATGTTTCATCAGAAAAATCCCATCCGATGCTCATCTTGAAGGGGAAGACATTTCCTACGACTCATCTTCACATTCAAAGTCCAAGAAATGCTCTCACAAAAAGTTATCAATTTCAACATTATAGGTCATTTTCAAAAGTCAACAAAAATGCACTTTAAGTCAAAGACCATAACTTGAGATTGGTAAATCAAAATGACATGGGATCAAAGGCATTGGTTATAGGACTTCAAGACCTTTCCAAAATGTCCAAGAACATGTTCATATGATCAAAATTGAGCAAGATATGCATTGGAGAAGTTGGGAAATTTTTGTGAAATGGCCAAAGTCAACTATCCTTGAAACTTCATTTTTGACAAAAGGGGCCCACTTTTTCCACTTGGTTCAGCTTTGCCATGCCTCCCACGTGTCCCATGATTTATTTCAAAATTAAAAATTAATTTTTCTATTTTTATTTAATTTTATTTGATTTAATTCATTTTAAATCTTTAAAATTCAAATAAAAATCAAGAAAATTAATTAAGGGATATCTTTGAGTTTGAATAGCCTTGATACATCATAATTCACATGCCAATTTCGTGTAAGACCTATTCCAAGCATGAAATTCAAATTTGGAGCAAAAAAAGGCAAGTTGTTCAATGGTGGTTATGGAGGAAATCAAAACTTCATTGCAAGGCTTCAAGGCTCCTTATTGTGATTGATTCTCATTCATATACACATATGCAAGCCTCCCCAATAGAATTAAAGAGCTAGAAAAACTCAGAGGCAGCCAAAGCAATTTCAAAATTTCAAAGGAAAAGTGTGAAACTGAAAACCTATTTGCAGCGCAATTCAAAGCCTCTTTTGGATTCAAACAGCTTGCCTGAATCTCCAGGAGTCTATTGCCATCAAGAACGAGCCCTAACACCATCAGAATCAAAGAACACGAGTCATTCGGTTTGCCTTATTTCTCAAATATGCATATCATATTTCATGCGCTTTTAATCCCTTTTTTTTATTGGTTTGTGTTGTTAGGGACTTTCTGAAGCTAATGAAACAGTTTAATTGAACTGAAACGCGCTGAATCCAAAATCACCATGAACAAATTCTAGGGTTCTTCAGTTTCAAATTTGGGGCTTTCTAAACCCAGAACAATTAGGACTAGTGATGTATATGACTGGATTCGTTGCAACAAGACGAATTGAATATCACCCTCGCGCTCTTTTTATATTCACCATATAGCTAATCGCTATTTTTGACATTGATATTTTGTGGGGGTTTAAAATCCCCGTTATTTGCCTGTATTTTTTGTTTCAGGAATGAAGAAGATGACTACGTGGAATGATGGGAATGGGCCATTCAAACATGGCGCGCCTTTTTGTATTTTTTCCAGAATATGCCTTTGTTTTGAATATAATATTTAGTGTCCATTATTCTAACTTACGCGCATAAGTGGTTCAGTGGCTGGAGACGTGGTTTGTAATCTCTGGGACCTGGGTTCGATTCCCAGGTCCCCCCATAATTCATTGTCATTTTTTTCAAAGTATTCTTGTGCAGTTTCTCAAACAGCTTCCACCATAAGCCTCATCCAAGAGCCAGCCAAGTGTCCATCAGTGCAGATCCAAGGGCCAAGAAGTGAGGAGCACCATGCTCAGGAGTCAACAGCGCTCCACTCAATTCCAAAGGTCAACGTGGCTGAAGCTTCAATGGGCCTTAATTCCAATCAAACACCCTCAAATTCCAGCCCACACCCCCCTTGGGTTTACTCTTCCTTTTTTTTATTTTGGTCATTTTCATTTTTTTTATTTGCCTTATTTTATTTCTTATTAACAAATTAACCAACTAATATTTTTTATAAAAAATCAAAAAAAAAGAACTAACATTATTATTATTATTATTATTATTTTATTTTTGTAAATAAACATTAAATAATTGAATTAGCTTTAATTAGGCAATTTTAACTTTTTTTAAATAACTAAAATAATTTAGAATTAGGTTAACTTAGAATTTTAATTCTTTTATCTCATTTCATAAAAACATAAAAAAATACAAAAACATTTTTCTTTTAATAAATTAATTAATTAGTTTAATTATTAGTTATTAATTTCATTTAATCACAAAAAAGGACAAAAAAATTCAATTTCTTTTCTTAAAAGGGTCAAAACCCTTAGGCATTCCCGATTAACTTTTATTCGCGCGCATTTTAGTTTTAATTCTTTATTTTTGATTATTTCTGTAACTGCCTCCGGATGTAATAGTAATTAGGATTTTACTGCTTTATTTACTATTTCTCGTACTTATTTACCAAAAACGGGTCTTTGTATTTTTGGCGATGTATAGACCCGCGCCTTGTAATAGCGTAGGATTTATGTTTCCGCAATTTACTTTCTGCACCCTCTAACTGTTAAATGCATGAAAGAATGTATGGTAAATAAAAACAACTCGTAGCTCACAAATAACATGTATAAAAACATTAACTGAAAAACAACACACAAAGCACATGCCACTCTTAGGGTACGCCTCACTGGTTGCCTCGAAGTGGTCATCAAGTATAGGACGTCTTAGAGGTCACCCTTTGTCTAAAGATCCAGTTGCCTCGAAACGGTTGCCTCGGATAAAAAAGGATCTAGGACATTAGGGTTACTTCTAAGGTGTCCTACCATTGCTTCGGTGACCACACTGTCCCGATAATCGAATTGACCCGAACACCTCCAACGATGGTGCGGCCTACCTCTCAATGGTGGGATAGCACTATCTAAAGGACTCTTACACAGCCTAATTCCTTAGAGTAGGTAGATTTCTCTTAAGTACTTGCTCTCTTCAAAACAAACAAAAACAACTTTTCGCACCTACACTTTCTAAAAGTTTTCAAACAAATTTTTCATACACTCTTGAGGACAGATACAAGAGTTACTTAGAAATTTTTCAAACGAAACTTTTTCAAACCCACTCACACTTGAAAAGCAAACAATTTTGAAAACATAAGAGCAAGTACCTAAGAGCCCGTGGATAACCACGGATAGAAAGGGTGCTAACATCTTCCCTTTCTATAAATCTACCTCCCGAACCGAGAAACATCTCGAATAAGGAATTTTGTTGTGCTTTTGTCCTTTCCATGTTGGAGAACATAAAAGACGGTGGCGACTCTTGCTTACCGCGACATTTCGCGAAACCAGCTTAAAAACAGTCAGTTCTATTTCCACCGATCACAGAACTGGCGATTCTACTGGGGAGTATAAAAGTGAGGTGTACCTTAGGATTAGATCATACTTATGTTTTCAATTGCTTTGCTTTGATTGCTTTATGTTTGTGGGCTTTGCATCGGAGTTTCATAGATCCTAACCCGGATCTGGGGATACCCTTTTAGATAGCATAAGCTGTGAGGGACCTGTCCGGCGTAGACCGACACGGGTGAAGCAGTGGCTACGTTGGTGTGGCACCTTGGTCTGTACCGATATCCCTTGTGTTGCAACGAGGAGAATATGGGTCTTCTGAGGAGTCATTAAGCACCGACCGACCTTAGAACCCTAATGTGACCCAACTTGGCCATAGAACAGTAGCAGTATGCTACACCCATTGAGGCTAAACTCTCGCGATGGTTCTGGCCGCAAGAAAAGATTGCGACGCTGGAGTTATGACCGATTGAGGGTAGTCAGTGATATTGGGATCCTCTAAAACCCGGTTACTTTTGATAGGACAGGTCTTAACCAACGAAACTAAAAGAGGGTAGTACCTGAACTTCATGCTAACCTAAACTCTAAAGGCTGTCTTGTGTGACTTGTGTGCCTTCAAACTTGACTACTTGCATACTTGTTATCTGACACACGAGTTTCTTGCATATTTTGTTTACAGTTCCTTAATTGGGACTCATTACAGGGCCTACTTACATCACTCCACGCATAGCATAACATCATACCATCATACCATTGCATACATCTTACATAAGGACTAATCCATTTCAAGGATCTCAAGGGCTTGTGATGCAGGTCATGATGAATCAAAGTGTCTAGCAAGGGGCAAAGGGGATTTATTTTCCTCTAGCCGAGGTTTTCAGGGGCTATGACCCACTCGATATGGTGAGCCTTGACTCTTGAAGAAGGACTCTCAACAATATACAATGCCTTCCATCAAGCTACAAAATTCAGATTCTGACAATTCTTCTTGTTTACCCCGCGAGATCCTTGAAAACATCGCATGCATACATACATATCATTGCATTACAGGTACCCTTTGTACAGGTCATTTACCTTCTTCGCTGTTTATTTCAGCAGTCATCATGAATCCTGAATCATCCAACGAACAAGCTATCAAGGCCCTCCAGGCCCAGAACGCCCAGTTCCAGGAGCTGGTCATGAGCTTAGCACAAGGACAACAGGAATATAAGACTCTGCTCTTGAAAAAGAAGAAGAAGAGGACTGTTTTGTTCAACCCTAGACGCAGATCTGGGAATACACTGCAGAATGAAGCTGAGCGGACTACTCCATCTGTTGGGGAAGGCAGTCACCAAGAGGGAAGGGTTCATAGTCCCGTAGTCTCTAACACCGAGACAGATTTCAACGATGAACAGTACCCTCCTGCTGAGGACAGGTACAAACAGCTGGAGGACCGGTTAAATGCTATGGAAATTCAACGTGTGCCCGGGTTGGACTTTGGAGACCTAGGCTTATCTTCTGGGGTGGTGATCCCTCACAAGTTCAAGGCACCTGCCTTTGCAAAATACGACGATGCTTCCTGTCCTAGGTTGCACCTCCGTTCATACGCAAGAAAGATCCGGCCCTACACGGCAGACAAGAGTCTATGGATCCATTTCTTCCAGGAAAGTCTTTCAGGGACTCAGCTCAAATGGTTCTATCAGTTGGATGGAACCAGTATTCGTAACTAGGAGGACTTGGCAACTGCTTTTTATAAGCAGTATCAGTATAATGCCGACCTCGCTCCTACGCGTACCCAACTCCAGGGTATGTCACTGGGGAAGGGTGAAGGTTTTAAGGAGTACGCTCAAAAGTGGAGAGACCTTGCTGGAAGGGTGCAGCCACCTCTGACTGACCGTGAGCTTGTGGATATGTTCCTGGGGACCCTATCTGGTCCATTCTTCAACCATCTGATTGGAAATTCTTCTGCTGGGTTTACAGACCTAATCTTGACTGGGGAAAGAATTGAAGCCGGTATCAAGTCGGGGAAGATACAAAATGGTGATTCCTCAAACACTGAGAAGAAACCGTCCAAGAAAGAATCTAGTGCTATCAACGCAGTAGTTATCTCAAAACCGGCCGGTGCTCCTCAACATCACAACCAACAAAGGGAAGAGAGACCTAAAAGGCAATTCACTCCCCTCGGCATGACCTTGTCCCAGATATTACCACAGCTGCTGGAGACCAAGTTGGTAACTCTAAGGGACCCTCCTAAGAATCCCAACAGGACACCTTCAAGGTATAACCCCAACGTTCGTTGTGCTTATCATTCTGACAGCCCGGGGTATGCTACAGATGATTGTTGGACTTTGAGAAACAAGGTTCAGGATCTGATCGATGCAAAGGAATTCCAGTTCGACTCTCCAGAGACTCCCAATGTGATCACTGCTCCCTTGCCAAAACGTGGCTAGGATTAGAAATTTTTGTTCATTCGAATGTTCAAGTTGTATTTTTTCTTTGATTGTTCAAACATTGTATTCATGTCAAACGTTGTTATTTCATTAATGCATTACACATGTCTGTTTTGAAGTAATTATTTCGTATTCACTATACGCAAACTGTTTTCATATTTTTGTGATGATCAACTCTTGATTGAAAAATTCTAAGCCTCTTGAGGGAGGATGACGAAAACGATACCACAATTTACCGTATGCTTTTGAACAGACCCCGCTGATGAGGTACAAGCATTGTTTCAATTCCTAAACACTAGAGTTATAAGGAAGATAATCCCTCGTCAACCCCTTTGAGCCAAATAAGTAGGAGTTTTTCTTTTCAAAAATTAAAACCCTTAATCATAACCTGGGGCAGGGTAGTTCTCTCAGTTGATCCAAGTGCACAACGAATAACACCAAAGAGGTCCTCACAAAACAAAAGACAGTGATGGTTCCGAACAATCATAAGGACAGGCAGCCATTATCTCAAAATAAAAGCCCAATAAGTCAAAACCTACGAAGGAGACTTACAAAACTGGGGCATCCCGCTGACTGTAATCACAAAAGAAACAGTTCAGGCAAAAAAACAGGGATAATGAAATCAAAAGAAAGAGGTCCTATAAACCCTCAACAAAATGACTGATGACTGCCTGTTCAAAATATTGGCAACATCCGAACCATCACCGGTATATCAGGACAAAGACTCAAACAAGGTCTAACGCACAATCAGCTGAGTTTAGGTTTGAAGAACATCACGAAGAGCGGGTGGGTACAAATAAATTTTAAGCCTTGCCTTTTGTTTCTTAAACCATGAACCAAGCCACGCTACAACCCTTAAAAAGTCCTAGCTGAAGCATGGGTTAGTTCGAAGGCATACTGTTACGAAAGGTATCCTGACTCCTTAAGGATTGCGGTAAAATAACAAGTTGACATCACAGTTTACAAAAAAAATTCACTTGTTTTTATGAAAAAATGCATTTTCAAAAAACTTCAAGACAGACATAAGCTTTGCATTCTTGATATAACACTGTTTGCATATGACTATTTGTTCGAACAGCAAAGAAATTCGCACGACGAATATCTAAGTGAACAAAAGTACTTCCAACCAAGGGGCAGACATGATCATGGTCTATTATCTGGGGCAGTTAAGTCAAGATTCGGAGAATCTCTCAAAAGGCTAACCAACTTGAGGCAAATCTCCATATGGATCACTTGGGGCATTGGACATGAATTCCAGCGAAGAATCTTGCCTGATCAAACATCTTCTGGTCGCATGGCAACACAACAACAGGGGCATCTCCCTACATTCTGAGAGCGTGGACATAGTCGAAAAAAATACTATGCATAATCAAAGACCCGCTAGGTTGACACACCTAGGCAAAAATAAGGGCTTCCCGGAGAACCAAAAGGGTTCGGGCAAAAACAAGGGATGAAATGAAAAAATCTGTACACCCGGCAAGTCGAAAACCTGAAAAGGCGGCTTGGGCAAAAAAGGGTATCCCGACGGACTGAAAACCCGAAAGGGCGGTCCAGGAAAAAGTTAGGGATCAAAAGCGTACGACTATGTCCCTTCATCTCGTCACTTGCCTACCAGAAGAAGATTTGTCGAATCGGCAGTTGTCTAACACCTCACAAGGTATCTTCTTCTCTCACGTCAGAAACAGGGGCAATAATGAGTTGTCCAAGCGATCTAGTTGCTCTGTCAACCAAGGTACCAAGGTATGTTCGGCTGAAGAACATAACCAAGAGGCCTCCACTCCCCGGGAGTAAAATAGGTTTCAGCAATGCTCTCCCCAAGCAGAGTTGGTCTCTCATCAACCCCGAAGAGGCACAGTATCCCTAGCAAGTCAACAACGCTCTCCCCAAGCAGAGTTAGGCTACTGTCAGCCCTAAGGAAGTTGGGTACCCCCAGAAAATCTCAATATTCCCCATCGGAGTATACAGATGTTCCTAAGCAAGCATCCCCGGCAACCTTAACATAAGATTGTTCCCCGGCAGAATACAGACACCCCAGTGGAGCCACTTCCCCAGTACAGTCCAAAGTTTCCCCAGGAGAGTTGAATTATCCTCCCCAGTAGATTCTGGAAGCTTATCCCCAGTAGATTCTGGAAGCTTATCCCCAGTAGATTCTGGAAGCTTATCCCCTGCGAAGCACGAACGCGTCTCCCCGACTTTATTCAAAGGTTATTCTTCACCAGAGCTTATAACTGGGTTATCCTCAGCTAATTGCCACGGAAAGATCGTCCTCGGCGAAGCTCTTCCTATCCCCCAGCGGAGTTCATCAAATCTTCCAACATAACATATCAACGGTATCCCCAGCGGAGTTATCATCAATTTCAAAACCTCAGCGAAGTATCTCTTCCCACAGAGTATTCCCCGCAGAGTAATCTCTCCAACAAGTTTATTACCCCAACGAAGTCATCTTCTCCTATCGGTTTATTCTTGCAGCCATCATCCCCAGCGGAAACGAAGAACTCCACTCTTCAAACATCAAGCCCAGGATTCAATAAACTCCCGGCATCCGTCAAGGATTTATTTTCCTAGACGAGAATACATTCATAAACATCGCATCATCATGATACATGCATATACACATCATACAATCTCATTTTATGTTGAGAACATCATCGCTTGATCCATGTCATGCATTGCATGTGACTAACCTTACCTTTCAGGGAGGATACAGTTAAATGATCAGCTAGGTCAAAGAAGACAGATACAGTCGAAAGAGACCAATCCAGTCAAAGAAGACAGATTCAGTCAAAAAAGACAAGTCCAGCTAAATCCCAAAGGTTTTTCTGATGCTCATCCAGTCAAAGAAGACAAGTCCAGTTAAAATTAATTCCTAAAGTCGTTGTAGACACCCGTCGTTGTAGACACCCATCAATATAGACACCCGTCAATATAGACTCCCGTCAATATAAACACTCGTCATTGAAGACAACTCATCATTGAAGACAACTTGTCATTGAAGACAACTCGTCATTAAAGACAACTCGTCATTTAAGACAACCTGTCATTGAAGATAACTTGTCATTGAAGACAACTCATCATTGAAGACAACTCGTCATTGAAGACAACTCGTCATTGAAGACAACTCGTCATTTAAGACAACCTCGTCATTGAAAACATCTCGTCATTGAAGACAACTCGTCATTGAAGACAACTCGTCATTGAAGACAACTCGTCATTGAAGATAACTCGTCATTGAAGACAACTCGTCATTTAAGACAACCTCGTCATTGAAGACATCTCGTCATTGAAGACAACTCGTCATTGAAGACAACCCGTCAGTATAGACACCCGTCATTGAAGACACCTCGTCGTTGAAGACTACTTGTCATTTAAGACAACTCGTCATTGAAGACAACTCGTCATTGAAGACAACTCGTCATTGAAGACAACTCGTCATTGAAGACAACTCGTCATTGAAGACATCCCGTCATTGAAGACAACCCGACAGTATAGACACTCGTCATTGAAGACAACCCGTCAGTATAGACACCCGTCATTGAAGACACCCCGTCATTGAAGACACCTCGTCGTTGAAGACTACCCGTCATTGAAGACAACTCGTCATTGAAGACAACTCGTCATTAAAGACAACTCGTCATTGAAGACAACTCGTCGTTGAAGACAACCCGTCCATGAAGATAACCTGTCCAAAGAGACAACTCGTCAAGAAAGACAAGACCTCCTCTGGTTCAGTTAAATCCCAAAGATTTTTCTGAGATAACCTATCAGTAGAGACAACCCATCAACCTTTCGAAGTTCCAGATTCGATACCTGTATCTAGCCAGGGCATGTCTGTGAGCGACTGAGTGAAGATCAACCTCTGTAACAGGCCAGGTAATTATCTTTCTTTCTCAGGTATGCAAGTTCTCGCTAAGGAATCTCTTACGCGATCGACACCTAGATGGCGTCTATAAGCCCATCCTCCCATTACAGTCCCAAATGGCATCTATAAGCCCATTCCCGACAAGGTGCTGTCACATCTCCATACGATATCTATAAGCCTATCCTCATATCCTTCATCTCTCCAAATGGCATCTGTAAGCCCATTCCCGCCATCACACTGCTGATACTCTACTATGTGAGTGCAAATTTCTAGGCACTCTAGTGTTCAATCATCTTCCACCCTCGGATCACGAAAGGCACACAAGCCAATCTACTCCTCAGGTCTAAGAAGATTGAACAGGGGCAACTGTTGTACCCCAAAATTTGCCCTCCCATATTCTTCAAAGTTTTGACAAGCATCATCTCAATTTGCTCAAGTCTACTCAAGGAGTTGCACAATCAACCACTTTCCTAAGCCAGTCAAAATTAGGGTTTTGGTTCTTGCAAGGAAATTGAGGTTTTCAAAGGCTCAATCAAGTCTCATATGCTCATATACATTGTCAAGCACCTACATGTCAAGTTTCAAGGCTCACAAGGTCAAGTTGCACAGTCAAAAACCCTAATTGCTCCACAGTCAACTGTAGGGGCAAAATGGTCATTTGGAAGTCAAAAGTCAAAAATTTTGGTCAACATCTTATTTTGAAGCCACAATAATCATTTGATCAAGTCTTGATCATGATTTCACAAGAATGGCTCAAAAATCATCAAGGTGTCAAAAGTTTCTATTTTTGGACAGCTGAAAAGTCAACTGTAACTTGACCAAGGCATAACTTTTTCATGGTTCATCAGAAAAATCCCATCCAATGCTCATCTTGAAGGGGAAGAAATTTCCTACGACTCATCTTCACATTCCAAGTCCAAGAAATGCTCTCACAAAAAGTTATCAATTTCAACATTATAGGTCATTTTCAAAAGTCAACAAAAATGCACTTTAAGTCAAAGACCATAACTTGAGATTGGTAAATCAAAATGACATGGGACCAAAGGCATTGGTTATAGGACTTCAAGACCTTTCCAAAATGTCCAAGAACATGTTCATATGATCAAAATGGAGCAAGATATGCATTGGAGAAGTTGGGAAATTTTTGTGAAATGGCCAAAGTCAACTATCCTTGAAACTTCATTTTTGACAAAAGGGGCCCACTTTTTCCACTTGGTTCAGCTTTGCCATGCCTCCCACGTGTCCCATGATTTATTTCAAAATTAAATTTTCTATTTTTATTTAATTTTATTTGATTTAATTAATTTTAAATCTTTAAAATTCAAATAAAAATCAAGAAAATTAATTAAGGGATATCTTTGAGTTTGAATAGCCTTGATACATCATAATTCACATGCCAATTTCGTGTAAGACCTATTCCAAGCATGAAATTCAAATTTGGAGCAAAAAAGGCAAGTTGTTCAATGGTGGTTATGGAGGAAATCAAAACTTCATTGCAAGGCTTCAAGGCTCCTTATTGTGATTGATTCTCATTCATATACACATATGCAAGCCTCCCCAATAGAATTAAAGAGCTAGAAAAACTCAGAGGCAGCCAAAGCAATTTCAAAATTTCAAAGGAAAAGTGTGAAACTGAAAACCTATTTGCAGCGCAATTCAAAGCCTATTTTGGATTCAAACAGCTTGCCTGAATCTCCAAGAGTCTATTGCCATCAAGAACGAGCCCTAACACCATCAGAATCAAAGAACACGAGTCATTCGGTTTGCCTTATTTCTCAAATCTGCATATCATATTTCATGCGCTTTTAATCCCTTTTTTTATTGGTTTGTGTTGTTAGGGACTTTCTGAAGCTAATGAAAGAGTTTAATTGAACTGAAACGCGCTGAATCCAAAATCACCATGAACAAATTCTAGGGTTCTTCAGTTTCAAATTTGGGGCTTTCTAAACCCATAACAATTAGGACTAGTGATGTATATGACTGGATTCGTTGGAACAAGACGAATTGAATAGCACCCTCACGCTCTTTTTATATTCACCATATAGCTAATCGTTATTTTTGACATTGATATTTTGTGGGGGTTTAAAACCCCCTTTATTTGCCTGTATTTTTTGTTTCAGGAATGAAGAAGATGACTACGTGGAATGATGGGAATGGGCCATTCAAACATGGCGCGCCTTTTTGTATTTTTTCCAGAATATGCCTTTATTTTGAATATAATATTTAGTGTCCATTATTCTAACACACGCGCATAAGTGGTTCAGTGGCTGGAGACGTGGTTTGTAATCTCTGGGACCTGGGTTCGATTCCCAGGTCACCCCATAATTCATTGTCATTTTTTTCAAAGTATTCTTGTGCAGTTTCTCAAATAGCTTCCACCATAAGCCTCATCCAAGAGCCAGCCAAGTGTCCATCAGTGCAGATCCAAGGGCCAAGAAGTGAGGAGCACCATGCTCAAGAGTCAACAGCGCTCCACTCAATTCCAAAGGTCAACATGGCTGAAGCTTCAATGGGCCTTAATTCCAATCAAACACCCTCAAATTCCAGCCCACGCCCCCCTTGGGTTTACTCTTCCTTTATTTTTATTTTGGTCATTTTCATTTTTTTTATTTGTCTTATTTTATTTCTTATTAACAAATTAACCAACTAATATTTTTTATAAAAAATCAAAAAAAAAGAACTAACATCATTATTATTATTATTTTTTTTTAAATAAACATTAAATAATTGAATTAGCTTTAATTAGGCAATTTTAACTTTTTTTAAATAACTAAAATAATTTAGAATTAGGTTAACTTAGAATTTTAATTCTTTTATCTCATTTCATAAAAACATAAAAAAATACAAAAACATTTTTCTTTTAATAAATTAATTAATTAGTTTAATTATTAGTTATTAATTTCATTTAATCACAAAAAAGGATAAAAAAATTCAATTTATTTTCTTAAAAGGGTCAAAACCCTTAGGCATTCCCGATTAACTTTTATTCGCGCGCATTTTAGTTTTAATTCTTTATTTTTTATTATTTATGTAACTGCCTCCGGATGTAATAATAATTAGGATTTTACTGCTTTATTTACTATTTCTCGTACTTATTTACCAAAAACGGGTCTTTGTATTTTTGGCGATGTATAGACCCGCGCCTTGTAATAGCGTAGGATTTATGTTTTCGCAATTTACTTTCCGCACCCCCTAACTGTTAAATGCATGAAAGAATGTATGGTAAATAAAAACAACTCGTAGCTCACAAATAACATGTACAAAAACATTAACTGAAAAACAACACACAAAGCACATGCCACTCTTAGGGTACGCCTCACTGGTTGCCTCAAAGTGGTCATCAAGTATAGGACGTCTTAGAGGTCACCCTTTGTCTAAAGATCCAGTTGCCTCGAAACGGTTGCCTCAGATAAAAAAGGATCTAGGACATTAGGGTTACTTCTAAGGTGTCCTACCATTGCTTCGGTGACCACATTGTCCCGATAATCAAATTGAACCGAACACCTCCAACGATGGTGCGACCTACCTCTCAATGGTGGGATAGCACTATCTAAAGGACTCTTACACAGCCTAATTCCTTAGAGTAGGTAGATTTCTCTTAAGTACTTGCTCTCTTCAAAACAAACAAAAACAACTTTTCGCACCTACACTTTCTAAAAGTTTTCAAGCAAATTTTTCATACACTCTTGAGGACAGATACAAGAGTTACTTAGAAATTTTTCAAATGAAACTTTTTCAAACCCACTCACACTTGAAAAGCAAACAATTTTGTAAACATAAGAGCAAGTACCTAAGAGCCCGTGGATAACCACGGATAGAAAGGGTGCTAACACCTTCCCTTTCTATAAATCTACCTCCCAAACTGAGAAACATCTCGAATAAGGAATTTTGCCGTGCTTTTGTCCTTTCCATGTTGGAGAACATAAAAGACGGTGGTGACTCTTGCTTACCGTGACATTTCGCGAAACCAGCTTAAAAACAGTCAGTTCTATTTCCACCGATCACAGTATGGGTAGGTGTTTCAAAGGTAGGAGATGAAGATTGTTAGGGTTCATCTAGTTTAGGGTTAGGATTCATGGTTAGAGGGTGAATGTTTGAAGTTCTGGGCTGGTGTTCTTCAAGTTACTGGCGAACATGATGATCACCAGTTAAAGGTGATAGTCCTACAAAGGTTCTAGGATTGGGAAATTTTTAGTGAGGGCTATTAGGGCAGAGAAGAAGTGTGGTCGGGAGATAGAAGCTAGAGAGAGTTGAGAGAACGAGAGAGATTATAGGAAGTAAGAGAAAAAGAAATGAAAAATAAGGGATTTTTGAGGGGCATACAGGTTATATACTCCCCCTGCTGGTTCGTTCGATTACTTCAAGTGAAGCCCCTTTTTGTCCACCAGATTTGTTGACTTCTCCAATTAACTAGTGACTACCATGTGGAACCATCACCTTAGCACGTGTAAAGCCTTACCCTTGATATTTTGATCATGTTTGACTCTCTCAGTCCACTGATCAAATTTCCATGAATGGAGTCAATCATGTTGACTCCTTTGGCTCAACTTACAACGCCTTTGGCCCTTCTAAATTGTGGAACCTTGTTTTGTAGGTAATAGGTTTTATTTTAATGGTGACAACTGTGAAGAGTATAATAGATATTTAGCATGATAAAGATACAACATGACGACAATTGTAAAAGATCAGAACATATGACATTCAACATAATAAAGATGTAACCATTAAGAAAGTCAACTAATGTACTTAAGCAGTCAAAGATGCAAGCCATGAGGTTTAATAAGGATTGACAACTTTCAGACATCAAAAAATTTAGACAAAGACAAACAAACAGGTTACATCAAAAGCCTCAAAATAAATCTTAAAGCAAGTGTCAACATAAAAGAATCTACCATACAATTCTTAGAGGAGTTAATATCCTAATTTAGTAAGTGAGTGAAACTTTTGTAAAACCAAAAGTTCTTTCTTTGTAGAAGTATATGGCTATAAGCACACACACACTTAAAACCTTTTTATAAAAATGTTTTTGAAAATAATAAGCCTTGAGAAGTATATAGAAGTTGTATAGAAAAGGATGAGAGCATTCAAAAAATTAGAAAATATTTTCTGACTGAATTTAATCAATTAGAACATAGTGTTAATCGATTAAACTATCACTCTCTTGAAGAACAAGGCAGTTTGAACGCACTGTGATTCTATGCAATGGTTATATATCACTTCTTTCCTATTTTAGAGTTGATCATAGCCATTATATCGAAATGAGTTAATCGATTGAATACTTTTATTTTGTAATGTTATTTCATATTTTGCAGAATTTCAACCCAATAATAGAGGTCTCATTCCTCATTTCATTTCAACCAGAAAATTATTTGTGTATTGACACACTCTCTCTCTCTATCTATCTATCTATCTAAGTTTTTATTTTTCACTTTCTCTCACTAGTTCTTATAGCCAAATGCTTTTATGAGGATATATCTTTTATGAGTGAAGTGTTTTTGTAATTCGGTATGGGTAGCCTCACTACAACGAATAACACTTTTTATTATGAAGCTTTCATCTCCAACATGCAAAACACTGAGAGGATATGTCCTGGGACCGTAATGTTTGATTTTTTAATAAGATAAATAACATGTTATGTCGGCATTATAAAAAATTGAGGTAACACGGCTATAAGTTAGCATCTTTTATCCATTAAAAAAATAATAAACATGTTATCTCGTTTTTTTTATAACCAATATAATATAGTTATAAGGAACCTCATTAGAGTCTGACTAGAACATCTGGTCTTCATCTCAGAACCTGGTTACTGTCAGCACTTGATGAAGAATAAAAACTTGATTTTGAGCCTGATTGAGTAATGCCACACATCATGTATCAGCGCTTTTATTTCTTGATTCTAATATCACAAACAAAACACTATACTTCTGGAGAAGTTCACTACTTCTTAAGCATCAGCGTTTGACATGATATTTTCCAATATATCATACATTCAGGCAGTTCACAACTTTTGAATAGAACATATGTTTCAGAAGCACACGTATCAAATCACATCTTTTGAATGTCATCTTTATATCAGAGCATGCATCAGAATGTTGACTTCACTTCCTTTCAAGAGAGCACAACTTCTGAAGTTTTAAGTCTGAATTCCGTATTTTTAGAACCAAGGTAATATAGCTATAAGGAAACTCGTTTCGAATCCCCGGTTGTCGCATTTAAAACTTTTTTCAATGATTTATCACTTGGCATCTTTTTCAGATGTCATGTTTTTTTGTTAATTTTCAATAATCAAGAATAAGCAATAATTGAAAAATGAATTATTTCACTGATAATAAAAAAGTAACACAAAAAAGAAAACTACTCAAAATATTCAAACTTCTCAGTCCAATCAACTTGAACATTACCCCTAACTATCCCTAACTTATGGAAAAGTTCAGAATGGATTCTTCTATATGGTATGAGGAAAGCCATTTCCTCCCGAGAAGTATTTATCATTTCCTTCAAGAAGTTGTAAATGGTAAGAGGAAGATTAACTTTGATGTTGTAGGTAAGCGTTTTCAAGTCTTTCTCTCATGGGCGGAGATTTGCCACTAGAAAGTGAAACCAAAATTTTGCAATTGGAAGTAGAGAAGCAAGACTGAAGAGCTTATTTTGGTTGGCATAAAGTAGGTAAATGAGGTTTGCATAGACATTGTTGAATTCATAATATTCAACACAACTACCAAACTCTTCACAATTAATTTTCATAGCAATCAGTGATAGAGTAATGAACAAATGAGAGTCACTGACATAGGGCTGGATGATTTCATCATGACCAACTGGCACAACTGAGGCATTCATTCAAAACTCTTTAACAATATTAGTGTATACGGGGCCATGAATAATGTAAAGTAACCATTATACCTTTGTTTGTTAACATCTTTCCTTAGTTCAAAAACTATCGAAATCATTGAAATCAACATACTTTTCATTGATAACAAATAACAAATTTGCATCCATTTTTGATAAGAAAAAAAAAGGAATTTGAAACAAGGAAACAAGACATAGAGAGTTGGTAATGAGACGTTGAAAATAGGAACAGACTTTGAAACAGTGTTTCAAGATACAACGAGTTGGTAATTAGACATTTAAATAGCTCAAAAGCCTCATTGATAATCCAAAAGAGACGTTACGACTTAAATATAATCGATCATTGTTATTCTAGTGATATGATTCCAATGCATGTGCGCCACGTCGGTGTTCTAACCTCTCTTTTAATTATATATTTTTTATTTGTAAATTAAATGTTCTAACTCGTCGGTGTTCCTAAAAACCGAGAGAAAATTTAGTGTTAAATTGAGATTTTAATTGTATTTTTTATTTGTAAATTAAATATTCTAATCCGTCAGTTTTCCTAAAAATCGAGGGAACATTTAGCATTAAAATTGAGGATATTTATCAAATTCTTAATCAAATCCTTGTCGTTCATTTTATGACTATCAACGCTCAAGGCATTACCATTAGTGATCCACGTGAAACATAAATAACGTTCATTATAAAAACATTCTGAATATCAAAAAAGATAATGAAACTATCCTCCACTTTAAGATTTGCAAGAGTCTTTTTCATGAAGAGTTCTCTATGATGGATTGAAAGAGTAGAAAGTTATTTGGGTTTAAGGTTTGTGTATTAAAATATTTATTTGAATAGAAATTTATTTATTTATGGCAAAATACTCATTTTGGTCCCTTAACTATACCCTTAGGTTCAGATTGGTCCCTTAATTTTTTTCGTACCACTTTGGTCCCTTAACTTTTAAAACATTTCATTTTAGTACTTTTTGTCCAATTAGCGACGGATTTAGCGACGAATTACAAAGATTTTCCGCCGCTAATTAGATAAAAATGACTAAAATGAAACATTTTGAAAGGTAAAGGACCAAAGTGACATGAAAAAAAAATTAAGGGACCAAACTGAACCCAAGAGTATAATTAAGGGACCAAAATGGATATTTTGCCTTTATTTATCTAACCCTTTTTTTCATATCAGAAACAAATACAAGAAAAAACAATTAAAAATATTTTGTTTCCCAACATCATTAAGAGTTTAAGATTTGCAAGAGTGTTTGCCATGAATAGTTCTCTATGATGGATTGCAAGAGCATAAAATTATTTGGGTTCAAGGTTTATGTTTTTAAATATTTATTACAGCAGAAAATTATTTATTTATCTAACCTTTTTTTTTGTTCATACCAAAAAGAAATACAAGCAAAAGGCATAGAGAAACCCTTTTTTTATTGGAAGAAAAAAGTTTCTCAGCATTTGATCTTGCCCAGAATATCAAAGAACTGAAGATCTAACATATGATCTTCATGGATAATTAATTTTTTTGTGTAAAAAATGTAATATTCTGGGTAAACATTGTATTTTGTATACAAATTATTTTATTAATGTTTTGTGTAAACAATGTAACGAGTTTTATTACAAAATAATAATAATAATAATAATAATAATAATAATAATAACCCCTCGGGTTTCTTGATAAATTGAGATAAAAAAGGTGCTAGTTTTTGTAAATAATAAAAGTATAAAAGCTGGGGTTCAAACCCATGCACTAATAAAATTATACCTCAGTGTTTTAAACACCGATGTGATATGTCTTTACTTTTTATGACGATCTTATTTACCTCGCTTCTAATGTCAAGGTAAAACACATTTCGCGTCCGATGTTAGATGTGTTATTTGTAGTAGTGCATTGTATAAGTTCTCCAAAAAATATTATTTATGCATCTTAGATGAACACAGTCCATTTAGGGATAAAATATGTAGTCAGAAGCTAAACCCGTTAAAAGTTTTGGTTGAGGCTTGTGTGATAAGTTCCTATATTTATTTTAGGTTGAAGATCGTCAATATTGATGAACTTTCCTTAGGCTCTTAGTAAGTCTTATTTGTTTAAAAGTTGAAGATCTTCAATATTGATGAACTTACCATTGGTTCATGCTTATCATGTTTAAAACCATAGGTTAGAAAATCAACATGTTAAACTAATGATGAAGAAGTGGAAAACCTTTTTGACAAAAAGATGAATTATATAAATCTTGTTTTGTAAAACATCCAAGGAAATGTAGGACAATTTAGAAAAGTTATATGGATTTTCTCCAAGTATCAAGCCAGAGGATATGAGCATATGAGGCGAATAAATTCTTTTCTTAAAATTTTCTAGATTATTATTACTAACATTTATCTAGAGAATTAAGAATTAGAAAACTTTTCAAACTCCTAAATCTATAGATAGAAACCTTCATGAATTTTAGGAAAATCAAGAGAGAAGAAAATTATAGAAGTTGATTCAATCAAAATATTAAACTGGAAGATCATCACCCACATCATACCATATTCCAGTCAATCAACATCAAAACAAGAGATCTCATGTTCAAAGAACAACAAATAAGATAAAGAAGTTACTTTAGCAGTTGAATAAAAAGGAGTGAAGATTTCAACCTCGGGGAGAAATATAAAGAATCGTCTTCCAATGAAAAAGATAACACATGCTCGAAGACACACTACAAGGAAGATAGGTAAAAAAATAAATTAAGAATAATATACTTTCTTGTTTTGCAGACAATGCTTTACAGTTTAGAAATCTAAAGAAAGATCATTTGAAGAAGTTGTACAAAGGCAGAAGTATACTCTATAAGTATACACTTTTTAAGTCTTTGATCCTAAAAGATGAACGACGATGACAAATATGATCAAAGCAACATCATTTGAGAATTTCTCAATTTAATAATCTGTGATGATCGATAAAATAAATAAGCTTGTGATGGACTTATTTATTTGTTTGTTTACCAACTTTCTCATCCAATGATATGTGGAGGACACACTTTTGGGGTGTTTTTCCCTAAGGGAATTTTATCAAGAATTTTTCTTGATACAGGTAAAATTATTTTAAGGTTGAAATAATTAGCTAATCTGATTAATCCCTTAAAATAATTATTTTAAAACTCTTTCCTACTTTGAACAAATATTCTTTTATTGCACATTTTCATAACTAATTATTTCTAACCCCTAAAATAAGTTTGCTCAAGTATTTTTAAGCTTAAGGTTGTCAAAAGCATGAATTGAAGGTGTTAAACAAGCAACAAGGCCCAATAAACAAAACAAAGCACCAAAGAGGCTCAATTAAAGAAATTTAATCAATTGACCAAAAGTATTAATTGATTAAAAAGTGTTAAAACACATAATTTTGAATCAAATCCAAATTTGCTTGGCACGCATGGAAGAGAATACGAGCATTGATGAATTTTGTATCAAAACCTAAAAAATTAGGATATTTAAGCGATTAAAAAGTGTCAAAATGCATAGTTTTGAATGAAATCCATATTAGCTTGACGCGCAGGGAAGATAAAATCTGAGCATTGATGAATTTCATATCAAAAGCTACAAAGTTAGGATATTTAATCGATTAATTCAATTGATTAAGAGACTTAAATATGGTGACTCTGGATCTAATTTTTGGACAACATGATCTTCTCATCAAAATATCTCGACCCACACGTTCAAAAATCCCATAAGGTATCACTATAAATAGGTATCATACTTTCACCGTCTCTTTCATCTCACATATTCTTTGCATCATTCTCTCGGTAAAATTTATCTCCTAGAACTTCACCATGACCTCTTCAAACCAAAAAACCTAGAAACCTATAAACCTTCTATACCTTGCCATAGAACTTATGAATAAAAGACACGAGGAAAAATCATCAATTCTCTCAATAATTATGATCCAATCTTGGTACCTAGATTCAAGCCTACTAAAAAGTCACAAACCTTACCACCAAATTGTGAAGCCTCTCTCTAAGAATTCTTCATAGAGATATCAGACAAGACATTCCAAATTTTGTAAGAGAATTCTACCTTAACCTGAAAATCGTAGGATCCGTCATAATCACTTATGTGAAAGGAGTATAGATAGCCTCTCACAAGGAAAACTTTGGAAGAACCTTTGAGATACCCTCTGATGGGTTGTCATACACCCTTGATAGACCTTTTGACTTCAAAAACTTAAAACAAGCTACTGTCATAAACCACTTAGTAACTAATCCAATGGAAAATAAGAAAGTACCTTTCAAAGTTACCCATCTTAAATCAAAATTCAGAATCATAGACTATATTTTCACTAGGATCCTCTTTCCCATTATGATAAACAACTGTTACATCCTTCTAGAATATGTAGTTCCCTTATGGCTCTTAACCCAAGAAATTCCAACAAATTGGGTGGAAAGCATTTTCAGACACATGATACTGTAAAGAAAATCCACCAGCAAGACTATCTTATGGCCCACTAATCACAAAACTTCTCACTATATTTAATATTGACACAATTGGTGAAGTAGAAGATCCAACAAAATATAGGATTAACCTTAGCACCCTAAGAAAAATAAGAATCCATATCAAGAATGGAGAGATAGAAGAAGACTCGCACTTCAAAGAATAAGGAGAAGAACCAAATGAAATTGAAAACACAAAAATTGATAAAGTCCTAGAAATATGCCAAAACATAGCCAAAAATTTAGAGAAACTCGCATCCAAAAATGATGGAAATATCAGTGTAGAATAAAGCCCAACTTTCAAATTATGCATTTATTGGGAATATATCCAAAGCAAATCTCCAAAAAATTGATACGAATAAAATAAAATAAACTCTCAATCAAAATTTATTACTAACTTGCAACTTTTGGACGGAAATATTGCAAACCCTCTCAATAACTATTTTTGAACGAAAAATAGAAAACCCTCTCAACAACTATTTTTGGACGAAAAAATAAAAAAACCCTCTCAACCACAATTTTTGTACGGAAAAAATTGTAAATCCTCTCTAGACACATAACTATCCAAATCCCCAATACATCCAAAATACTAGAATTATTATGGTGAATAAACTCAAACTAACTCTCTATATTTATAATAAGTTTTTACTCCTTTTTTCTTCATATTACTTGATGTGAGACTTGGATGAATACCCAATTTAGCACAACAAATCATCCCTTTATTCAAAGTCTCACATCTCTTTAATTCATAGTCACATTCATCCTCACAAACTAAAAGATCGTCTTCACAACTAACCATATTTGAAGAAAGAGCACTTTTCAATTTTCTTTTGTCTTCTTCCTTATGCTTCGCACATCCTCTAGAAATTCTGGGCATCTAGATTGCATGTGAACAAATTATTGACAATAATGGCACTTGACAAAACTCCTATCTCTTGGTTGAAAAATTCTACCATATTGATCACCATAGTTCTTTCTTTGTCCTCCTTTGGCTACTAGTACCTGTTTTTCTTCAGAAGATTGATCAATACCCATCATTTGTTGACTCTCCTTTAATGATTTCACTACTTCATCTAATTGTAGTGTACTCTTCCCTGCTAAAATTGATTGCACTAATAATTTGTAAGATTTGGGTAGTGAAGCCAACAAAAGTAGCGCTTGCTCTTCATCTTTGATATCTTCCCATGCATTTATAATTCTAGATACCAATTCATTAAATTTATTAATATGGTCAAATACATTACCTTCATCTTCCATCTTCAATGAGTATAAATTAATTTTCATCATCAATCTATTGGTTAATATGGTTGATGCAAACTTGCTTTCTAATAAATCCCACAATTTCTTTGGAGAGGTTTCTTTCAACACAGTCACTTTAATCTGCGGAGCAAGTGCCAACCGAATTGTATTCACTACTTTTTTTGTATTGAATTTCACTCTGATTCTTTCATCTTACTTGGTTTTTCCTGTTCCAAAGCACAATCAAGACCTTGTTGGACCAAATAGTCTTGTATCGTGCATTTCCATAAGAGGGGAATCCATTCTCCTATCAAACAAAGGAATATCCAATTTCAATGTAGTATAATATTATTTAAGAAAATAAAACTCTAATAAAATAAGATGATGGCAAATCCGAGATTTCCTCCCTTGATCGGAACCTTTACTCTGATGCCAGTTGTTGGGAATATATCCAAAGAAAATCTTCAAAAAATTAATACGAATAAAATAAACTCTCAATCAAAATTTATTACTAACTTGCAATTTTTGGATGGAAAAATTGCAAACCCTCTCAACAACTATTTTTTAACAGAAAAATAAAAAATCCTCTCAACCACAATTTTTATACAGAAAAATTGTAAACCCTCTCTAGACACACAACTACCCAAATTCCCAATACATCCAAAAGACTAGAATTGCTGTGGTGAATAAACTCAAACTAACTCTCGATATTTATAATAATTTTTTAATCCTTTTTTTCTTCTCATTAGTTAATGTGGGACTTGGATGAATACCCACTTTTGCACAGCAGTTGCCACCCCCACACCTTTTTTATTTTCATCGTTCTACTTTTCCCTTTATGTACTTTCCTTTGTCTTGCATTTCCGGTTATTTAGTCTCTTTCTTGCAATATACTTTCTTTTTTTTAATAAATAAAAGCACGTTTTTATTTTCCTAAATGATTGTGGTACCTTTGTGTGTTAAATTACTCTACAAAAATTAGAAAACTATGCCTACAACCTTATTTTGCATAATATACTCTTGTTAGACACACCATTAAATATCATGTGCCATGCTTATATGCACTTTAGGGAACCTTGTTTCATACATTTAAAGAGTAAATTTTTTGTCTTTTTCCAAGTGTGACACTTTCTTTACCATGCCTCTTTTGAATCATTGATAAGCATTAGTTGTTCCCTGTATTTTTAATGACATGCCTAAAAATTTACTCTAGGAAATAGATTGACCTTCATGAAATAAGATAGTTACCTTGAACATGACATGATAAAAAAACTTACTTTAAATAAAGAAATATATCACACGTATGTTCATAATTGAATTTGATAAACTGTTATGCCATGCCTAAACACATTTTAGAAAATCTCACTTTAGACATCTTTTGTCTCTCGTCAATAATAATATCTTCTACGCCAAACACATATTTCTTGATATGATAAGAATTCGAATATTTGTTATGCATGGGTGTCTCTGGACACTACTTGTTTGCACTCCATAAATGGTTCAACACTTATGATATTATTGCTTTAAAATCATGTCACATGATCTATTCTTTCTTATCATAATTGTGATGTTTGATTAAATGTTATATGTCGTGTATTAATCTTATTTCAACATGCCATGATATTTTGTAAAACATATTCGCGTATTGGAATCCTTTACCCGTATTTTTTATTTTGACAAAGAGGGAGAAGTATACTCTCAATGGAGTATATAACTCATGGGGAATGCTATCGCTCTAAAATCACTATGCCAAAAAGGGCTTTTAACAGCGCACATTAGACAGCGCTTTTATACAAAAGTGCTGCTATAAGTGAATTTTAAAAAAAACACGGAAACTGTATACAATAATAAATAAAAGCACTACTAAAAGTGTGACCTTAGATAGCGCTTTTAAAAAGCGCTGCCAAAAGTGTTGCTTTAGAAAGCGCTTTATCAAAAGCGCTGGTAAAGGACAACTTTAGACAACGCTTTTCAAAAGCGCTGTCTAAATTCATATAAATTTAAAAAAAAAATCTCAAAAGCACTACTAAAGGACCACATTAGCCAACGCTTTTAAAAAGCGCTGCTAAAGGCCCATATAAGTCAACGCTTTGACAAAAGCGCTGTCTAAAGTCATATACTTAGAAATTAAAAATTAGAATTAGTACTGTTTCTCTTTTCACAGAACAATTTTCCTCCTCACGTGAAACCCTTTTCAACGTCTCTCTCTCCACCGCTGTCCGCCGTCCTCCACTGTCTTTCTCTGCAAAACGAGGCTCTCTCTCCACCGCTGACCGCCATCCTCCACCGTCACTTTCAATGTACTCTTATTTATTTCTCTTCTCTCTTTGTCTCTGCGGAACCGTTGGATACAAATAGAAATAGAGAGATTGTGGCAAAAACTCTTTATGACAATTTGAATCAATAATCTTTTATTATATTATTTTGCTATAAAAAGAGATTGTGGATTGTTTGAGTACAAATAGAAATAGAGAGTTTGGATTTTCGTTCATAAAAATTGTATATACTACTTGAGATGCCATGGATAATGACAAAGTTGTTGTCTTAGATCATTTTAAATTGCGGTTATACTGTGAATTTTAAATTGGGAAATAGAGTTAGACTGCACACTTCAACTTCACATACACATAGTCTATGTATTTCTTTTGTTGTCCTAGTTTACTTGGACTAAGTTATTTTTATTTGTTATTTATTCAAACTTGATAAAAACTCTATACAAATTTTTACAAGTATGGAACACTAATGTTTTTCTGCTATGTGTAGTTAGTCGAAGACCATCACCGATTCGAAGAACAATATAGCAACATCATCCACCGTCAGCCACCAATAACCTCTCTTCTTTCTTTGGTAAGTCAAGTTCAAATTCAACATTACTGATTCTTGGTATCTGTAGGATTTCAAGTGTGCTTGTGTGTGTTAGTCTTTAGTTGTTACTTTGTAGTGTTATCGTTTATTGTTATAATATTTCTATGTAATCGAAATAACGCCTGTTCTGTTCAGTGTTTTCATTCCGTTCCAATATTTTGAATGGTACTTAGTAGTAAAACAATGGATAAAATATGGATGTTTGTCGATCGATTGTCAAAAGAGTACGAGAATAGGGTATTGGAATTCGTTAAGTTTGTTGTTGAACACGCCAAAGACCCCAGTCGAATGAAGTGTCCTTGCTTGGGTTGTTGTTATGTGGGTTGGGTTGATGCAGATGGATTGAAATTGCATTTACTGATGCATGGAATTGATAGAAGTTATACGTGTTGGATATTTCACGGTGAAAAAAGTAACGACAATGTTGAACCAGGGGAGAAAAGTAGTACGGCCTATGCTTCAGACGAAAAGGACACAGATACATACGATTTTGATTAAGTTGAAGAGATTGCAGAAGCACTTGAAGAAGATCTTCAGGATTGTCCCAAAATATTTGAGAGATTGGTAAGCGATTCAGAGAAACCGTTGTATAAAGGTTACACTAAATTCACAAGACTGTCTGCGGTATTAAAGTTGTACAACTTAAAGGCGGGCAATGGATGGTTGGATAAAAGTTTCAGAGTTATTAGCCCTTATGAGAGATATGCTTCCGGAGGATAATATTCTTCCTAATCGAACCTATGAGGCCGAAAAAATGTCGTGCTCCATTGGCATGAGCTATGATAAGATACATGCTTGTCCAAACGATTGTGTTTTCTTTCAAAACGAATATGCATCGTTAAATGAGTGTCCTAAATGTGGTTTGTCTCGATATAAGAAAAAATTGTCTCCAGCAAAAGTCTTATGGTATTTTCCTATAATTACGAGATTTAGGCGCATGTTTCATAGTGAAACCGATGCAAGACACCTGACTTGGCATACAAATGAAAGAATTATTGATGGAAAGTATCGACATCTGGCAGATTCACCACAGTGGTCGAAAATTGATAATGATTATCCTGATTTTGGAGAAGAAGCAAGAAACCTTCGCCTGGCTTTATCTACTAATGGAATGAACCCACATGGTCTTCAAAGTATCTCACATACCACATGGCCTGTGATTATTATGATTTATAACCTACCTCCATGGCTATGTATGAAACATAAGTACATGATGTTATCTATGTTAATTTCTGGGCCTAAACAACCATGGAATGACATAGACATATACTTGACACCTTTGATTTAAAGATTTTGTGGGAGAACATGGTGGAGTTTATGATGGATATAAGAAACAAAGTTTCAATTTGAGGGCGATGTTGTTTGGCACAATTAATGATTTTCCAGCATACAGAAATCTATCTGGGTATAGCATTAAAGGTCAATGTGCGAGTCTTGTTTGTGAAGATGGAACCGATACGACGCGTTTGGAACTTTTTCAAAAGAATGTGTTTCTCGGTCATCGTAGATTCTTACATTCTAAACATCACTACCGTGCATGGAGAAAAGCATTCAATGGAGACACCGAACAACGTAAAGCTCCACCTGCATTGTCAGGTGACCAAATTTTTGAAATGGTGAAAGATGTGTGTGCTCAGTTTGGTAAGGATTTTGCGCATACGGTTGTCAAAGGTGGGTGGAAGAAGAGATCGATTTTTTTTGAATTGCCATATTGGAAGTCTATGTATGTGAGACATTTTCTCGATGTTATGCATATTGAAAAAAATGTATTTGAAAGTGTTATTGGTACGTTACTCAATATTAAAGGAAAGTCTAAGGATGGCCTTAAAGCAAGGGAGGACATGTTAAAGATGGGAATACAAAATGAACTAGGACCCGTGAAGAAAGGAAGTCGAACATACCTACCACCAGCTGCTGTTACTCTATCTAGAAAGGAGAAAAAAATATTGTGTAAGTTTCTAAGTGAAGTTAAAGTTCCAGAAGGATACTCTCCAGATATTAGAAGACTTGTGTCTATGAAAGACCTAAAGTTAAAGAGTTTAAAGACACATGATTTCCATGTTATAATGGAACATTTTCTACCAATAGGTATACGTTCTATTTTGCCATAAAAATTAAGGAGCGCGATAACTAAGTTATGTTTTTTCTTTAGGTCAATTTGTAGTAAGGTGATCGATCCTGAGATCTTACCAACATTGTAAAAAGAAATTGTTATTACTTTGTGTGAGCTTTAAATGTATTTTCCTCCCTCATTTTTTGACATAATGGTACATCTAGTTGTTCATCTTGTGAAAGAGACACAGTTGTGCGAACCAGCTTATATGAGATGGATGTACCCTGCTGAATGTTATATGAAAATATTAAAAGGGTACGTGAAAAACCAAAGTCGCCCAGAGGGTTGTATTATTGAGCAATACATTGTTGAAGAAGCAGTTTAGTTTTGTACTGAATATTTATCCAAAGTTCAATCCATTGGACTCCCCAAAAGTCATATTTTTTGAAAAAAAAGGAAGGTAAAAGATTAATTGGAAATAAAATTATGACAGTATCAAGGGATGAACTGGATCAAGTGCATCTGTATGTTCTGCACAATAACAGTGAGGTTGAGCCATATGTTGAAATGCACAAGGATGTACTCTGAGGATTAAATCAGAATAGAAATGAAAATTGGATAGTATGGGATCACAATCAAAGTTTTACACCATGGTTTAAGGATCATATTTTTTCAAAGCTTCATTCAGATCCTACTTCAATAACAGAAAGGTTGAGATGTTTGGCATATGGTCCAAGTTTGCATGTGTTTTCTTATAGCGCATACGCAATTAATGGATACACATTTTATACCAAAGAACAAGATGATAAAAGTATTATGCAAAATAGTGGTGTCATCGTGCTTGCTGAAGCAATGCACATTTCAAGTATGGAGGACCTAAACCCCAAATATGCAAATCTATCATATTTTGGGGTTATCGAGCATATTTGGGTGTTTGATTACGAGAAGTTTCAGATTCCTATATTTGGTTGCAAGTGGGTAAGTAGTAATGGCATACGAATGGATAAGTCAGGATTTTTGCAAGTGGATCTTAATAGGGAGAGGTACAAAGATGAGCCTTTTATTCTAGCCTCTCAAGCTAAACAATTGTTATATGTCACTAACCCGACGAGTACAAAATGGTCTATAGTTCTTTTATCTAACAAAGTGGTTGGTGATAACGGTGTAGACCAAGGTGATATTAATGATAAGAATAATTCATGTATTATACGGAATGAGTCGTATATTATAAATGATCAAGATGAGAATATTATAGCGGATGAATCATATATCATAAATGATCATACTGAGAGAATTTGGATAAATCCATCCGTCCGCATTGTTAAGAAACAAGTAATTCATGTTCCAACCAAGAAAAGAAAGAGATGTTAGTGAAAGAGGTAATATATTAAAATGTTTATGTTTATGTTTGTGTTTACGTTTAAGTTTATGTTTATGTTAATGTTTGTGTTTGTCATTTTATATATATTCAAATGATTATGGAATTTTATATTGGGTTTATGTTTATGTTTATTACAGGTTAGATGACTACTAATGAGGATCACCCACATGATGATTCTAGGCATGATGGAGATGAGCCCGTTAATAAAACGGAAATGGAAATTAGACGAGGAATAACAATTATGAAGAGAATCATTCGAGATAGAGATCGAGGCATAAAGTATGATGTGCGTTGGAGTTAAGAAGGCCAACTAATTAAGCCTAACTATTCAACGTTGACGAGTTATCTTGGTTCGATGGTAAGGAGAGAAATTCCAATTACTTGTGAAGATTGGAGAGCAAAAGTGTTGAACGACGCTAAAGATAAAATATGGAGTGAGATACAGGTACCATATGTGATGTTATTTGTTTTTAATGATGATTATGTCTTTAAATTACTTATACTGATGCACTTTATGTATGATTTTTGTAGAGGTCGTTCAAAATTGATGATACCAGGAGAAATTATATACTCAAATTGGCCAGAAAATTACATAGAGAGTTTAGAGCTTTTTTATCAAACAAGTTTCTTAGGGATGCGGATAAATTTTTTGTTTATGCAGAGCTTCCAAATAAATATGCAGATTTGATTACACCTGAAGAATGGGAAACTTTTAAATCCAAAAGAAAAACCCAAAAATTTGAGAGTTTAAGTGTCGTAAATCGACAACGAGCATCAAGTCCCGCATATCCATACATAAAAGAGCGTATGGGATATGCACGCTTACAATAATCTATTGTAAGTATCTATAAATTGCAAAGTATCTATAATATATGCACGCTTATATTTGATCATGTTATTTGGCTTAATGTGTAGTTAAAAAAGGAGAATAGTTCTGAAACATCTCTTCCGGAACATGTTTTGTGGAAGGAAGCCCGTGTGTGTAAGGATGGAGCTGTTAAAGAAAATGTTCAACAAATTTTCGAGAGATATGTAAGTATAACATTATTTATTTAATTACATCATTCTTTTATTTATTTAATTACATCATTCTTTTATTAACATATTGTTGTACCCCAAAAATTTTCCCTCTCATTTCTCAAGAAATCTCTCATAAGATCTCCATTGGTTCAAGACTACACAAGGTTTGATCAGATCAAGACACCTCCTCAACACTGATAACTCAAAATTAGGGTTTGAGTTTGCACAAAGACAAATGGACTTTTAATGCCCCATATTACTTTCATAGATCATTTTGGACCCTCAAGATTGCTCATGTCAAGTTTCAAGTCTTGGATCACATTTTTGCTCAGTCAATTGATCAGTTGACTTAAAATCAACTGTATTAGGGGAAAAGTCAATTATGGTCAATTTGCAGTCAAACTTCATAATTTTTTATCCACATCAACATTATGATTTCACATATGTCAATTGGTCAAGTTTGGATCACAATTCCTCAAGAAATTTGATCAGGTCATCAAAAGGGCAAAATGGTTAAAATTAGGGTTTTGACCAAGGAGGTTCAATTTTTGACTTTTGACCTAACCAGTGACTTATTGGTTCAAGACATGATCTCAAGGATTCAAATAATTAATTTTGACCTAATGGCATGGCTCAAAACATTTCTCAAGATCAATTGATTGATAGTTGAATTTTAGTCAACTGATGAAAAATCAACTGTACACTGAAAAGTCAAACTTTGACTTTTTGATCAAAATCATGTTTCAAAGATTACAATTCATCAAGACATGTCAAAATGTGAAACTTGTTCATCGAGAAATCAAAAAGTCAAGATTCATCTTTAAAAAGTCAAAGTTCTAAAACTTAGAATTTTTTCTAAGTGTTGAAAAGTTCACTTTTTTTCATAACTTTGAGCCAAATTTCCACTATGATGCAAGATGATTTAAAGGAAACTTCCAAAATGAAAGTTGTAGATCTCAATTATATCTATAACATTATAGGTCATAACTTTTCCTAGAAATGCTTGGATTTCAAGTTATGCATTTGTGAAGACATGCTCATGAAACTTAAAAGCCTTAGTGAAATTTTGCCCTAGTTAGGCAAGAATTTGACCTAACTTCATGACAACTTTTCACCTAGTTACAAATGGATTTTTAAAAAATGTCCAACATAGTGGTTTTAGAGGATGTTTTAAGCTTTCCAAAATGTCCAAGAACTCATTGAGATCATACTTTATCTAGGAGAATCGAAGGAAAAAAGTTAGGGTTTCAAAAATGAATTACAAGCCATTTTCTTGATGAACACATAATCCAATCTCAATGTTATGCTGCATAATATTGCTTTGAAGGACTTCTAACTTATGTATCTATCCATAACTAATGGATTACACAAACTTTTGAGCTATGATCCAAGTGGTTTAAACATTGCCCAAGTCAATTTGCCATTTTGGGATGAAAGTTAACATTGCCATTCTTGAAAAGCAAGCTTTATGCACAAAGTCAATTCTTGATCCTATCACTTGTTCCCTATGATCACACTCTGTCTACAAAGTCATAAGAAATCTTGTTTAAAGTGTAATCACTCTACAATAGCAAGTACAAAGGCATGGAAACTTATTTTGTCAAGAAAATCACATGTTGAGCTTAAACATGTGAATTTGAATTTTGATCAACTACAAGTCTCAAAACCATTTGCTTATAATAGATATACTATTTGCAAGCTAAGACACGAGAAAAAAACACCCTAAAACTCTCTCAAGCACTCAAAAGCCAGAAATTGCACAAAAAACTCCATTGATACACAGTTCTGACCTTGAACTTGTATCTCTCATTTCCCTCGTGCGTTTTCCCTCAAATTCATTTACAAAGATTCTATACCTCAAATATAGTCCATCCCTGTCCTTGTTCTAGAACTGTAACACCATTTTCATCAACCTCCATAACCAAAAAACAGAGTCTGCAAGTTGACTTCTCCAGACCATTCCAGACATCCATTGCTCAAGCTAAGCATTGCATTAGCTTCCTGGGAATCTGAGGAAGCTAACCTGATCATCACAACTCCTTAAAAGCAGCTCAAACTCATTTCACGATTTCCAGTTTTGAGGTATCTTTTCTGAACTTCTATCTTTTCATTTAGGCATTGTTAAGCTTGCATTTGTGAAGATAAAATGTAGATATCATTGCCCTAAAACTGTACATGTCCATAGTTTTCATTTATATTGATTGAGATTAGAGAATTTTAGGTTTAAATATCTGAAAAAAGTTAGGTCAGAATTTGTTACTTTTATAAATTCTCATTCATCTTTGATTTATAGCTTATGATATTTATATGGTTGGATTTGTATGGAAAAATGGAGCAACTTTCATGTTTACATTTTTCATTTTTGTTGAGAAATGAGTAAGTTACAGGAACCATGGCTGAAGATTGAAGATGAAGTCATTTCTAGGACTGGATTTATGTTATATATTTATTGTTTCACTTATGTTAACGGATGTACATCCACCCTAGTGGCAAAAGCAGCACGCGTGTATGGTAGAGGTCATGGGTTCAAGTCCCAACGTTGTCTTTTGTCATTATTTTTCAGCATTTTCTCATTTTTTGTTACAAACCAAGCACGCCGGGCTTAGTTACTCGACCCTCGTCATTTTTGCTTCTCTTCACCCCCTGTTTCCATTCACCACCAAGCCCAACCCTTTTTTTATTTTTTTATTTTTCTGATTACAAAAAATATTAATGGGCCAAACTCCAACAAAAAACTGTTTTTTTCTTCGAACAAACCCCTTTAACCATTTTCAACCCCCCCTGACTTTTATTTTTATATTTTATTTTATTTTATTTTTCTTTATTATTATTATTTTTATTAATAAAAAATCCAAAAATATTTTTATTTTATTATTTATATACTTATAGTTTATTTTCTTTATAAACTAAAAAAGACAAAAACATTTTCTTAAACAAACTTAATTTCTTTTTCTTAATAATAATTAGATTTAGGTTTAGTTATTTTATTTTTAACTAAAATTAACTTACAATTGGGTTTTCTTTTAATTAATTAATTTCCATGTTATTTTTATTAAACTAAAAATCCTTTCCTCAAAACCCAAACAAAAATCTTTTTTTTCCATTTATCTTCTTGTACATTAAATTTTTTATTTCTTGTACATTATTCCATATGGTTGTAATAGATAATTAGGACTTTAATTTCTTGCAATCCCTATTTGTAAATTTGTATACCCCATCCCCTAATGATGTAATATCGTAGTAATTTTACTTTCCGTAATTTATCGCTTTCATATAAATGCTATTAATTAGGGTTTGTATGTGTGATACGGTGGGAGAACTGACTTGAGGTTTTGCGTTTGTTTTCGCAAATGTTTCGGTTGAGCAAGAGTCGCCATCGACTTTTTATTTTATCCTAAGGAAAGGTTAAAAAGCACAGCAAAAACCTTTGAGATGTTTTCTTGGGTTCGGGGAGTAGATTATAGAAAGGGAAGGTATTAGCACCCTTTCTATCCATGGTTATCCATGGGCTCTTAGTTACTTGCTTAGATCAACTTGCCTTGATTTTCAATTGTTTGAAATGGTGCTTTCAATTGTTTGAAATGGTGCTTTGTGTGTGGGTTTTGAAAATGTTTTGAAAAGAGGCCAATGTGGTGGCAACCTTTGTAATGATCCATGTTGGGATGTATACAAAGGTGTACTTATCTTTTGAAAAGTTTTCCATGTTTTTGAAAGTTGTTTTGAAAATGTGTTGTGATGTGTGGTTTTGAAAAATAGGCAAGTGTTTTTGTTTTGAAAGTTGGCAAGTAGCTAAGAGTTGTCTACTCCTAAATTTACTCAAAGGTTTTCTCTATGTTTTAACCCTTTTAACAATTTTGTTCCACCATTGTATTTGGTGGACAATCTTGTGTTAGGATGTGAGCGGGACGGGCGCGGGTCATCGTTTAGACCATGATTGCAATGGTGCCAAGTGTCTTTGGGCAATTTTTCCTTTAAGGGACTTGATCATTTTTAGGCAACTTTCGAAAGCGTCATCGAGGGACTGTGATCATTTGAATTGTTTTTTGTTTTGCCAAAGACACCTAACATGCAACATGGCTCATTATTAAAGGCAACAAGTGGAGTAACCCTAGGGGTGCAAGTGTGATTGGTGTTGTCCATTTTCATGCTTTGTTATCTTTGAATTAGGTCAAGCTATTTGTTTGGTTGATTTTTGCATACAAACCCTAAGTCTATCATGGCATATTTAGAAAGCTTTTAAATGCGAAATTTAAAGTCCTAAACTATTACAACACAATTATGGGATGGGGGTACAAATGTTCAAATGGGGGATATTTAGCAAGAAAAATTAAATCTAAACTATTACATCCAAATTGAATTATACAAGGTAATTAATTGCACAATAATTGAATAAAATAAAATAAAATATGCAAGATGCAAAAAATGATTTTTATATGTAAAAGGTATTTTATATGACAAATAAACAAAAATAAAAAGGATAATTTTTTTGATATTTTCACATTTTAGGGCAAAACCCTAATTTTCTAAGTAAGAAGTATTTATTATTTATTATATGCAATATTTATTAATTATGTACAAAAAATAAATAAAAAGGAAGTATATTGTAAAAAAGTGATTTTTTAAGTTAAATATTAATAAAAATAAAAATATATTATTTTTATGTTTTTATCCTAAATATTCTAATAAATATATAAGTATTTCTATTATTTACTAAATATATTAAATATATACAAAAATAAGATATTTATTATTTTAAAAAAAAGTATATTTTTTTATAAAATGTTTTCAAAAGATAAAATAAAATAAAATCAGAAAATAAAATGTATTTTGGATTATTTTTGTATTTTTGAATAAAAGAGGTATTTATTTATTTATATGTATAAACTCAAATAAAACAAACAAAATTTAAATAAAATGAAAAAATGGTTGAAAAAATGTTTTTTATATTTTTTATGTTTTGTCAAAAAATAACAAGTCAGGATAAAAAAGAAAAAGTCAAAAAATGATAAAAATAAACACAATGGGCCAAGGGGGTGCAAGTGGAAAATGAGTGGTGCAAATAGACAGAACAACACAGGCCCGGCCCAAAGAGGTTGTCTTCAACCTCCAGACAGTTTTGTTTGAAAATTCGCGCGCTTCCTTGCTTCAACAACAACTCCCGATTCTTTGATTTTTAGCACAAACTCATAACATAAAAAATGTCAAGCATCAAACCACGAATCCATACATACCAAGAACTTGATCTAACTCTCAGAAATGAGAGAGAATTTCTTCTCCCCCAATTCCTGACCTAGTTTTTTTCAGATGTTCAGATTCAAAATACTCTTAGCACACATAATATAAATGAAAAGTAACTATATGGATGGCTTCAGGGCTATGATTAGAACATGTTTTCTTCACAAACTTAAACCTAACTATGCCTGGGTAGAGAGATAGAAGTTCAAAAACTTACCTGTTCATCTTGATTCGTGTATGACAATGGAGGTACTTTCAGTGCAATGTGAGGACTTGTACAGCTTGCTTGAGGTCCAGGGATGCTTCCTCTATGCTTAGCTTGCTTTGAATCTTGCTGAATCAAGCTACAGAAGTCAACCTGCAAGAGAGAAAAGTGAAAATGGAAAATGATGTTAGGGATGTTACAGTTCGTGTCCAATGCTTGGGATAGCTTGTATAGGTGGTAGGGAGTGTGTTTGAACTAGTTTTGGCCAAGGCGCACGAAAGGATTGAGTTGTGGACCTCAATCTGCAGCAGGTGCCCTGTTTTGCCACAAAACTGTGTTTTGATGAATGAGAAGGTTTGAAACTTGGTTGGTTCGTGTTTTAGGTCTGGTTTGATGTTTGGAAAATGCTCACAATGTTTGCTTAGGCTTGTGTTGACAGAAATGTGAGTTGTTCATCAATATGCCAAGTTTCTTCTAATGTAAGTAAAAGTTGTCAAGTTGGTTTCTAGGCTAACACAGGCCCCTTAAGTATGCTGCATAAATCACTCTTGATCAGTGGACTTTGCTCATGGACTTGTGCCTCAAAGATCTGCATTGTACCTCATAGATTGTAAACTTGACATAAAGTTCACCTTTTCAAAAATGGCTAAGTTACTTTTTCTAATTATGGCTTAATTCTTCATGTAATGACCAAATGAGCAAACTAATGCTAGGACACAATGGATTGGCATTTAATTTTTGAGTGTAAATGATATTAGAGGCCTGTAATGTAGCTTGCACATGCTGATTTCAAAAATGCACAAGTTATGAACATGTACATGGCTTATGAACAAAGTGACTTTTTCCCATCTTCACAAATTCGATTCTCCCTAACCACAAGGGTGTTTGAGAAGTTCTTGGACATTTTGGAAAGCTTGGAATGTGTACTACAATCCATATTTGTAATGAAATTTGAAATTCCAAGTGGAAGCATGTGAAAAGTGTCCATGAAGTTAGGCAAAAATCCTGCCTAGAATAGGTCAAAAATTTCCTAAGTTAAGAATGTTTTGCACCCCTATTCCAAAATTTGTAACTTGAGCTACAAGCTTATTTTGAGGAAACTTTGTGAATCAAAGTTGTAGATTTTGCAATGGACTATAACTTTCATGTTTTGGTTTTTGTTTGAATCCAAATGTATCTTGATGAAAAAATGGGACAAAGTTAGGAAAAAATTAGGGATTTTCATAACTTAGAAAAATTCCAAGTTATGAAAATTCTTCATTTCAAACCCTAATTTGTGATTTTTGATTTCTTGATGAACAAGTTTCATAATTTGACATGTCTTGATGAAAAATGAATCTTGGCACTTGATTTTGACCAAAAAGTCAAAGTTTGACTTTTCAGTATACAGTCAAATTTGACTCAGTTGACTGGAAAATTCATCTGTCAATCTTGTGCATTTGGGATCTTTTGAACTTGTTGAATGTGTCAAGAACATGTCATTGAGTCCTTGAGTCCATATGTGAGGTTGGTTTGCCATTGGCTAGGTCAAACAGTCAAAAATTGCCTTTGTGCAGTCAAAACCCTAAAAATGACCATTTTGCCCTTTTGGTGATCTGATCAAATTTCTTGTGGAATTGTGATCCAAACTTGATCAAATGGTCCATATGAGTTCATAATGTTGACTTGGGTCAAAAATAATGAGGTTTGACTGTCAATTGACCACAGTTGACTTTTTCCCCAATACATCTGATTTCTAGGTCAACTGTCCAATTGGCTGGGCAACGATTGGAATCAAGGCTTGAAACTTGGTATGGATAAACTTGTGAGTCCAACATGAAGCATGAAAGTCACTTTAGGCATTTTAGGTCAAAACATCTTTGTGCAAACACAAACCCTAATTTGGGTCAACAGTGCAAGGAGAAGTCTTGAGCAGAGCAAACCCTAACTTGATCTTGAGATCCAAGGGTCTTGTGGTGAGGAAATATTGAGGAAATGGGAGGGCAAATTTTGGGGTACAACAATATGGAAAGATGAAAATCAACAAGTAGATAACCCTAATTCAAGATAAACAATGCATGCAAATCAAACACACTATTCACACAAGCACCCTCAGGGTAATTCCACTTGTTACCTTATAAAAATGGTCATGTTATGCATGTGAGATATCTTAGCAACAACAATCAAAAATACAATATCATAGTCCCTCGATGACGCTTTGAATGTTGCCTTTCAAATGATCTTAGTCCCTCAAATAGAAATGCTAAGATATCTCACAACATTTCTATCATGACTATACGATGACCCACGCCCGTCCCTTTACATCCAAAGATAAGGCTTCTTACAAATCAATGGTAAGATAGCAATATCAAAGGAAAGGAAGAAATGAACAAAATATTTTTGAGTTGGTAGGTTGTTCCTAGTTGCTTGCTCACTTTCAAAACAAACATCCTTGCTCATTTTCAAAACAAACACCAAACACTTTCAAAAACAAACTTTCAAAACTTAAAATATTTTCAAAAGTCCAACACTTTGTATACGTTCTTATGAACGAGAACCATTACAAAGTTTTCCTAAACGAAGGCGAATTTTCAAAATACTTTCAAAAACCACCACAAAGCACATTTTCAAACAAAGCAAGTGATCTAGCAAATAACTAAGAGTCCATAGATAACTATGGATGAAAAGGGTGCTAACACCTTCCCTTTTCCTAATCTACCCCCCGAACTCAAGAAATAATCTCAAAGGTCTTTCCTGTTCTTTTCAACCTTTCCTTTTGGATAAAATAAAATTCGGTGGCGACTCTTGCTAACCGCAACATTTGCGATCAAACACAAAACATCCCAAGTCAGTTCTCCCACCGTATTACAGAACTGGCGACTCTGCTGGGGAAACTTTTAAAAGTGGGGTTACCTTAGGGCTAGATCACCTTTATTTTCTTTCATTTGTTTTGACTTGCTTGCTTTATATTTTAGTTCCTTGTTTGGGCTTGTTTTAATCCTCTACTTGGATTTGGGATACCTTATAGGTGAGTAGCAATATGTTATGGAAACTGTGCGGGGTATACCGACATGGTCTAAGCAATAGATACGTTAGTGTGACACATTTGTGGGTACCGGTAGCCCTTGAGTAGTCAAGAAGAATATGGGGCCGCTGTGTAGTGTCATGAAGCACTAACTGACTTTAGAACCTTTACTTGACCAACTTGGCCATTAGGAAGTAGTGAGATAGCCGACTTTGGTGCAGTCTAAAGTTGGTTGATACTCGATACTAATCTCATTGAGATCAAACTTCTCGGGATATTCCGGTCGCCACGAAAGAGGCTTGCGCTAAAACAATACTCGATAAGAAAGATCAGTGATATTGAGATCCCCTAGAACCCAGTTACTATTTCTAGGACAGGTTTGAGCCAACTAAACTTCAAGAGGGTACTTACCTATAAGACTCCATGCAAGCATAAACCTAAATACTTATTTGCCTTGTTTGTATATACTTATTTGTACATAACATCATAAACATCATAAACATCATAACATCATACTCATTCTTACTAACCATTTCAAGGATTATTGGGATTTATCTTTGTTCTATTTTGTAGGACATGGCTTCCCTCTGCAGGAATACTATCCAAGTCAATCTCGTAAGAATTCCTTCTCAACTCAAAGAGTTAGCATCGAGGGTCCTTGAGAATTCTTCATTCACCGAAAGACATGGTCGCCTCCTAAACTTGGTTACCTCTAGCACTGATGAAGATATGATGAAGGTGCTTTACCAGTTCTTTGATCCTCTACACCATTGCTTCACCTTTCCTGATTATCAGCTTGTACCTACTATGGAAGAATTCTCTCAACTCTTGAGGATTCCTATTCTCAATCAACTACCATTCAACAGTACAGAAAAAGATACAAGACCTGAAGAGATTGCCCGAGTACTACACTTGTAACAATCTGATGTCACGGTTAATTGGGAAACAAGGAGTGGTGTCAATGGTTTTGTAGCCAAGTTCTTATTTGAGAAAGCGTAAGACTGTTGGAATTCTTTGTATTTACAAGCTTTTGAAGAAATCTTGGCCCTTCTCATCTATGGAATGGTTTTGTTTCCAAACCCTGACTGTGATACGGTGGGAGAGAACTGACTGTTTTTTGGAATGCTGGTTTGCGTTTTGCGTTTGTTTTCGCAAAATGTCGCGGTAAGCAAGAGTCGCCACCGTCTTTTATTTTATCCAACAAGGAAAGGAAAAAAGCACAGAAAAATTCCTTTTTCGAGATGTTTCTCGGGTCCGGGGGTAGATTATAGAAAGGGAAGGTGTTAGAACCCTTTCTATCTGTGGTTATCCACGGGCTCTTAGGTACTTGCTAAAGTGTTTTCAAAAATTTCTTTTCTTTGTGTTTGTGGGTTTGAAAGAAGTTTTTGTTTGAAAGGTGTAAGTGCGAAAAGTTTTGTTTTGTTTTGGAAAGAGCAAGTACTTAAGAACCATCTACCTACTCAAAAAAGGAATCAATATGTGCTAATGTCCTTTAGACAATGCTATCCCACTATTGATGAGTAGGTAGCGTCGTCGTTGGAATTTTAAGGGTCAATTCAATTAAGGGACGTGTGGTCACTAAAGCAATGTTAGGACGCCTTAGCGGTAACCCTAATGTCTTAGATCATTTTTCCGAGGCAACCATTTTGAGGCAACTATGATCTTTGGACAAGAGGGAGACCTCTAAAACTTCTTATACTCAATGACCGCGTTCGAAGGCAACCAAGCGAGGTGTACCCTAAGAGTGCGCATGTGCGAGTGTGTTGTTTTCATTTAATTTATCTTTGTACATGTCATGGGTGATCTATGTTAATTTTAAGTTTTGACGTTCAATCTTGTCATGCATTCCCTATTACCAAACATCTAACAGTTTATAAGTTGCGGAAATTAGATTGCGGAATTTAAACTAACTATTACAAGGCGTCGGGTATTTACATCGCCAAAAGCAACCCTTGAAATTAAAATGCGGAAAATAAATAAAGCGGTAAAAATATTTAAAGTCCAATTAAACTATTACATTCCGGGAAATAGATACAATATTGAAACAAAATGGATCGCGTGCGAGAAATTAAATCGGGCGAGTTCTTAGGGTTTTGACCCTTTGTTTATTAAAGAAAAGATTTTTTTTTAAATTATTTTTGAATTAAAAGGAAATTAAACTAAATTAATTATTGAATTAATAAATAAATTAATTAATAAAAATGTTTTTTGGGTTTTTAAGTATTTAAAGAAATAAAAATAAATTAATCAAAGTTAATAAAAACCTAATTGTCTAAGTTAATTTTAATTATTGCAAAATATATTAAAGTTATTTCCTAATTAAACTAAATTAATTAAATTAACATTTATTGACAAAAATAAATTACTGAAATTCATTTTAATAAAGAAAATGTTCTTTTGATTTTATTTTTTGAAGAAAAAAGTTTAATTGGTTAGTTAGTAATAAAATAATAAGACAAAAACAATTAAATAAAATAAGAAAAGAATGAAATATAAAACAAAACTCAGGGGGGTTCTGGGCCCAAAATTGGAGGTGAGAATGGCAATCCAAAGGCCCAACAGGCGCTGGCCTTGGCTAACTTTTCCTGATTCCATGCGTGCACGTTGACTAGAGCATATGGTGGACATCACATCTGGACCACCAGATCTGGCCTGGGGCCATCTGGCAAGCATTTGAGTGAGGGAGTATGATGAACCACGTGCTTGGTTTTGTAATGAATAACCTGAAGAAAAATATTAACAAATGCATGGGGGACCTGGGATTCGAACCCAGGTCTTGTGAATCATTGTACACGCGTCTCTACCACTACACCACTATGCTTTAGTTGTTATGATATTGGATAATAATAATATGGAAAAACAAACAAAATGCCAGAAAATATAAAAAAACACGCGCCAAGTTTGAATCCACCATTGGGAGAGGGCCACGTCTTCATCTTCTTCGTTCGACCCTGGATATTTACCTGCGGATTTATATCAGCGGCTAAATTTGCATGTGCATCCTAAAATCTATTCTAGGCCATAGAAATTGATTCCAAGACCATAGTCATGCTCGTCTCTCTCCCCTGGTTACGTCCATGTCCATCAATTGCACTGATTTTGCCTGAAAACGAAATGCCCAAAATACAAGCTACAAAACCCTAGGTTCGGCTATGGGGTTACAGGCCATATAAACGCAATCAAATAATGTCAAAAGTCCAGAAATTGCACAAGCATCATGAATATGTCAACGATTTGTCAAAAATATGCAAGAACATGAGGTTACGATTTCGAATACAGGACGGTTTTTTGAGAGACTTACAACGTGATTGAGAGGGTGTGAGGGCTTGTTTTTGATTGCAGGAGGTTCAGTGGACACCTAGCAATAGATTGGTGTTGAGATTTGTCCTTGAATACGCCTCTAAGAAGGATTTCAGTTTCACACTTTTTGGCAATTTTCCAAGTTTTGCTTTTGGTGTTCTTGCAGCCTCCAACCCTTGAATTCGTGTCCTTTGCATTGTATATGTATGCTGCATTGTATTAGGTCAACAATTGTGAGCTGAATCCTTGTACATCAATGCTTGGAGATTTGATTTGATTCACCATTGATAACTTTCCAATTTTGCCAAAAATCCAATCTTTTTGCACATGGAATGTAAGATACGAATTTGATTCACTTGATGATGATGATTAGGTCCTGAAAATAGAAAAAGATCTCATGTAATTAAGTTTTGTGATTTTATTTGATTTAAATTGATTTAAAATGGAATAATTCAATAAAAAATACAATAAAATAGAAAAATTGATAAATGGGCTCAAGGATGAAGCTAGGACACGTGTGTAGTGTGAAAAGATCAAATCAAGTGGAAAAGAATTGGCCCATTTGACAAAATTTGAAGTTTTGGGGATAGTTGACTTTTGGCAATTTTGCAAAAATGCCCAACTTCAACAATGCATAACTCCTTCAATTTTGAACTTTTGGAGGTGTTCTTGGACTTTTTAGAAAGATTGAGATGTCCTATAACCAACCCATTTGGTATAATCTCATTTTGGTATTCCATTCTCAAGTTATAAGTTTTGGCAAAAAATGTGTTTTTGTTGACTTTCAAAAATGACCTATAATGTCCTATTTTGTAACTTTTTGTGAGTGAATTTCTTGATCTTGGGGTATGAAGATGGATTGTAGGAAATTGCATCCTATTCAAAATGAGCTTTGGATGGGTCATTTCTCATAAATTATGAGAAAGTTATGCTTGGTAAAAGTTGAGTTGACTTTTCCTACAAAACCCTAATTTAGCAACTTTTGAGTCTTGATGAATTTTGAGCAATCCTTGATGAATCATGATCAACCCTTGATCAAATGATTAAATATCCTTAAAAATGATAATGTTGACAAAAAATCTTGAAGTTTTACTATTTGTAGGTCACAGCTGACTTTTGCCCTAGCACAATCGATTTTTGGACCCTTTGAGCAATTGACTGAGCAAAATTCCTCTGCAAGGCTTGAAATTTGATATGGATTAACTTGAGAACATATTAGGACATTGGGGAGCACTTGAGGTCATTTGTATGCAAGGAACTTGATGCAACACAAAACCCTAATTTGAGGTTGACTGCCTTAGGAGATGATTTGACTGTCCAACTCTTGAGCAATCTTGAGTCACTTGGAGATTTTTATTGCAATGTTTTGATAAATATGAGAGGGAAAATTTTGGGGTGCAACACTGACCAACTTATAGATGTAAATGCTGTCAAAATCTTTATGTCTCGCAATCTAGTGTCTACTTTGTTGGGAGATATCCTACATTCTTTTCACTCTCTCACTATGAGGAAGAGAGAGATCCTCATGTGTTGAACTCCTCTCTTTGCTAGATGGTTTATTTCGCATTTCCCCGGTCCATGTTGAAGAATGATCAAGGTTTGAGGTGGTCCCATAGGTTGATGACGCTCAGACATTCAGATATTCATTGGTGTTCTTGATCCTTGGAGAACGTTACGATCATCGACCGTTGTGGGGAATTCCCTAATGTACCTTTGCTTGGAATTAGGGGAGGCATCACTTATAACCCTTGCTTATCTTTACGACAGTTTTGATACGCCCGAATAGATGGTCCTCATGATATGCTCATCCAAGGAGTGGTATTCGACTACGAGGGTGACGATCAAAGTTACCGTCAGAAGTTTATATGAGCTTGGAGAATGGTAAGCAAAGTGGACAGTAAAATGCCAGGGCACAAGAATTATATTCCACTTGAACCTTATCTTAGGTGGGTACGAGCTTGTTCTCAGAAGCTCGTGATGACTTATCCCTCCATCTTACCAGTTATCATGGAGCATGTAGTTGAAGGAGATGTCACGTACACTGTCCTCCATCCCGACATGCCTACTTCTCTTGAAGACTTGCAAAAAGGTTGGATTCAGCTAAAGAAAGAACGAGATACCTTCGAAGCTCAATTCTAAGCTAGTGAGAAAAGGGTCTTGGAGCTTACAAAGCAACTACATGAACAGTAAAGCGTGAACGCCTACCTTGCACCGAAGAGGATGCGTTCGGTCTTTTTATCTTAGAGATTTATTTTGTAAGCCCAAGAGGCATGATGTAATCATTTTGAACTAATTAATTAAATTTTACGTTTGTTCATTCTTTGTTTATACAAATTTAAATTTCATAAATCCTTGAAATCATTTGCATACCATCTTCCATGTATCATAACATAACAAGTTTTCACATGACAGATTTCCTTATCTTTCTGCTGTTTATTTCAGCAAGATGGATATCGAGAAAACTGTGAAGGACCTACAAGAACAAAAATCTCAGTTTCAAGAGACTTTGTTGACCCTAGCCAAGGGGTAACAAGACTTGATGGTGTTGCTAGCAGCTAAACAGAAACCAAAGAGGAAAGCCTTAGTCAACATGGGTAGAAGATTCAAAGAGTTGGTCCTTCAGATCCTGGTAGTGGAAGACTCATCTAAGGAAGACGAGAATCAGATTGGAGAAGCTAGGAGTACCCAGGATGAGTATATTAATAATCAAGCGTCTGATGACGACGATTATTTTGACGAGCAGTATCCTCCTGCCGATGTCAAGTACAAGCATCTAGAAGATAGATTGAAGGCCGTTGAGATTCAAGTCGTCCCCGATTTAAATTTTGACGATTTGGGTTTCATATCTGGGGTTGTCATTCCCCACAAATTCAAGATACCAGTCTTTAAAAAATACGACGGGGTTTCATGTCCAAAACTTCACCTGAAATCTTATGTGCGCAAGATACAACCGTACACCGCTGATAAGAAACTCTGGATTCACTTTTTTCAAGAAAGCTTGGTTGGGACGCAACTAGAGTGGTTTTACCAATTGGATGGTTCCCGTATCCATACATGGGAATACTTAGCCACTGCTTTCTACCACCAATACCAGTATAATGCCGACTTGGTGCCGACAAGAGTTCAGTTGCAAGACATGACAATGGGGAGGAATGAAGGGTTCAAAGAATACGCCCAAAAGTGGAGAGACCTTGCTAGTAGGGTTCAACCACCTTTGACTGATAGGGAGCACATTGACATGTTTATGGGCACTTTATCTGGTCCATTATTTAATTTATAGGTTTCCTGTTCTTCTTCTGGTTTCACCGAGCTGATCTTAACCGGTGAAAGATTTGAAAGCGGTATTAAAAGTGGGAAGATTCCCATGGCATCTGCCTCCACCTCCAGTCCTATAAAGAAACCTTTTACCGCGAAGAAAGAAATCAATGTTGCGTACAGGGAAAGGGCCCGTACCAATAAGGATGACCGTCCGTTTGTTAATGTTGTCCGAATCTCCAATCCAACTCCTGCTCAAAGACCATCTGCCAATCATCAACGGTTTGAAACTCCGAGAAGAGAATTCACAAGGATAGGCATGTCACTATCCTAAGCCTTAAAACACTTACTAAAGGCTAATTTGGTGAAACTGTGTGATCCTCCAGCCAATCCAGATACCTCTTCACCAAAGTATGATCCGAATGCCAAATGTGCATATCACTCAAATAATCCCGAGCATGAGACTGACCAATGCTGGGTGCTGAAGAATAAAATTCAAGACTTGATAGACAATAAGACCATTGAATTTGATCCTCCTCCAACTCCGAATGTAATCACTGCGCCTATTCCAAATCATGGCAAGGGCATCAATGCTGTTGAAGATACCATTTCTGTTGCCTCTGTCGAAGACTTGACTACTCTATTAATCCTCATAAAAGAGAATCTGTTGAAAGACGGGATTTTCCCTGTCTGTTTGAAGGATTGTGTTTGTTATGCCAAACAAGTCAATGGATGCGAAGGGCTGAAGGAAGGCATTCAACGCCTGATAAATAGCCATGAGATCCTATTTGAGAAGATTCCGCCTTCCAAAAGTTTGACTAATAAGTGTGAAGATCTCTCCATCATAACCATCTCAAACAAGCCTCTTAGGATCTCCTCCAAAGGTCCTATCAGGATTTCAAATGAACCAATTGTTGCTCCTCTAATAATTACCGCTCTCGAACCAGTTCCATACTCTTCCAATAAAGCAGTGCCATGGAACTATGGTGCTGAGGTGTTTTACCATGGGGTAAAACAAGACGTCTGGATTAAAGAAGAAAAAGCTGATGATGTTGGTAACATTACTGGCTCTAGTAAGGTGACTAGAACTGGGAGAATATTTTCACCCAACATTTCACCACCAGTTGTTACAAAGGCGCTTATCCGCATCACCGCTGCTAAGCCTAATACTGATACAAGGTGGTTGAACCTACTGAGATAGAAATACCCGCAAAAGACATTACCGCTGAAGAACCTTCCGCTCGCAAAATGGACGAGATCTTGAAAATTATAAAAATGAGTGATTTCAAGATTATGGAGCAGCTGGGGCAAACCCCTTCCAAGATTTCCATATTACCTTTGCTACTCTATTTCGGTGCTCATGCTCGGGCGTTAATCAAATTCTTGAAGAAGGCTCATGTTCCTCATGAGACCACAACTGAATAGTTTGAGAATTGTGTGGCAAGCTTGACAATCGATAATGGTTTGGGGTTCTCGGATGCTGATATGACACCGCTTGAAAAGAACCATAATAAAGCTCTACATGTTTTTGTCGAATGTAAGGGGACCACCCTAGCACATGTTCTGGTCGACACTAGCTCTTCTTTAAACGTGCTACCTAAGGGGGCGTTAGACCATCTAGACTGTGAAGGCTTAGTTTTGAAACCAAGTGATATTATTGTGAGGGCTTTCGATGGGTCCAAAAGGATAATTCATGGAGAGGTGGGTCTCCCGATCAAGGTGCGCTCACAAATTTTCAACTCTACTTTCTACATCATGGATATACGCCCTGCATACTCCTGTTTGTTGGGTCGCCCTTGGATCCATGGAGCTGGGGAAGTAACGTCAACTCTCCATCAAAAGCTCAAGTATCCGGTCAAAGGAAGAATTGTCACTGTCTGTGGTGAGGAGGAGTTCATGGTAAGCCACCTCAACTCTTTCAAATATGTGGAGATGGATGAAGAATTTATAGGTAACTCGTGTCAAGCTTTTGAAGTTATGCCACCAATGATTGCTACTGCCAAATGTTCCTCTGATGCGTCCAAAGTTGTTAAGGTCGTACCAAAGATGGTTTCATTCAAAGATGCCCATGCTGCAGTCGAAGAAGGAAGTTGTGATACTCGGGGGTAACTCCTCGAGATCCCATTCAAAGCAGACAAATGTGGTTTGGGTTTCACCGTTAAGGCTCAGAAGGAAGTGAGGCGCGCTCGCGCAGGAAAGCCCCATCTCCGTATTGGAAGCCACGAAGTTAATTTTGTAGGTGATTCTGATGATGAAGTTGCATTTGAAGATTGGGTATATCCAACTACAACAAAGCTCAACAATTGGCACGCAAAGGACTTCGTGCCAATCTCCTTCATTGAGGAGTAATCATTTGTTTATTGCTTTCTTTTAATTCAAGAACATTTTGTCTGTAATATTAAACAATGACTTTTATGCCATGTGCCTAGCCCGGGGCACTAGGGTCTATTTGTCAAGGGTTTTATTTATGTTCATCTTGTCATAAGATCATTCAATACAAATCATTGGACTCTATTGCATTCAAATCTTTGTGTTCATTGTCTTTCTTTTCCTTCAAATACATTTTTCAAAATAGCCATGTGTCTTACATGCACACACACACACTCTTGCAAGTCCTCATCCACTCTGGATCTCATTGCTAATGACTCTACTATTGCCGACTATGATTTCGAACGTCCAATTAACCAAGCCGAAGACGGAGGCGAGGAAGATTGTGAAATACTGGGAGAACTAGCCAGACTTTTATTACATGAGGAAAAAGTTATTCAGCCGCACGATAAGTCAGTTGAAGTCATCAATCTGGGTACTGAGACGGACAAGAAAGAGGTTAAGATCGGCATTAACCTGGAAAGCAATGTCAAAAGAAGATTGGTTCAGATGTTGCATGACTATGTGGAAGTGTTTGCTTGGTCGTATGAAGATATGCCAGGGTTGGATACCGAAATTGTAGTTCACCGTCTGCCGACAAAGAAAGAATATCCTCCTATCAAACAAAAAGTTCATTGCATGAGGCATGACATGTCTGAAAAGATAAAAGCTGAAGTGATGAAACAATTTGATGCAGGATTCCTAGATGTAAAATCTTATCCCCAATGGGTTGCAAATGTGGTTCCAGTGCCGAAGAAAGACAAAAAAGTTCGTATGTGCGTAGATTATAGGGATCTAAATAGGGCAAGCCCCAAGGATGACTTCCTTCTACCTCATATTGATGTCTTGGTCGATAACACTGCTCAGCATAAGGTTTCTCTTTCATGGATGGTTTCTCCGACTATAATCAAATTAGGATGGTTCCCAAAGACATGAAGAAAACCACTTTCGTTACGCAATGGGGAACCTTTTGCTATAAGGTCATGCCGTTTGAATTGAAGAATGCAGGGGGAACATATCAGGGGGCTATGGTAGCTTTATTTCATGATATGATCCATCATGAGATAGAGGTATATGTGGATGATATGATTTCAAGATCACAAACTGAGGAGGAACACCTTGATCACCTGTACAAGCTATTCGAGAGGTTAAAAAAGTATAAGTTGAGGTTGAACCCTAACAAATGCATATTTGGAGTGCGATCTGGAAAGCTTCTAGGTTTTGTTGTCAGCGGTAAAGGCATTAAAGTTGATCCTGCCAAGGTAAAGGCCATCCAAGAAATTCCAGTCCCCCACTCTGAAAAGGAAGTTAGAGGATTCTTGGATCGTCTTAACTACATCGCCCGCTTCATATCTCACTTGACTACTACTTGTGAGTCAATCTTCAAACTCTTGAAAAAAGATCAAGTAGTCAGATGGAATGATGAATGCCAAGCTTCCTTCGACAAAATCAAAGAATATCTGAAAGAACCTCATATCCTCATACCTCCAGTTGAAGGAAGACCCTTGATCATGTACTTGACAGTGCTAGAGAATTCTATGGGGTGTGTTTCGGGCCAACATGACGAGTCTGGCTGAAAAGAGCATGCTATTTACTACCTGAGTAAAAAGTTTACCGACTGTGAAACCAGATATTCACTGCTCGATAAAACTTGTTGCGCTCTGGCATGGGTTGCTCGCTAGCTAAGACAGTATATGTTGACTCATACCACTCTGTTGATTTCTAAGATGGACCCAATCAAGTACATCTTCGAGAAACCTTCTCTTTCAGGACGGATAGCCAGATGGAAAATGATCTTGACTGAGTATGATATTCAATACACAATGCAAAAGGCCATCAAAGGAAGCGTACTAGCAGATCATTTGGCCCATCAAGATGTTGATGATTATCAGTATATGAATTTTGACTTCCCAGATGAGAACATCATACTGGTGACCGACTGCGTGAAACCTGGACCGTATGACGGACCTGAACAAGGATCCCGATGGACTATGGTCTTCGATGGGGCTTCCAACGCTTTGGGTAACGGAATTGGTGTTGTGATTATCTCTCCTGAAGGTTTCCACAATCCTTTCACTTCCAGATTATGCTTCGATTGCACGAATAATATGGCGGAGTACGAAGCATGCATTTTGGGTCTGAAGGCTGCCATTGATTTGAGGATCAAGCATTTGAATGTGTTTGGGGATTCCGCTCTAGTGATTAGCCAAGTAAAAGGACATTGGGACACTAAGCATCCTAATATCATCCCTTAAAAGGAACTTGTGCTATCTATAATTCCTTACTTCAAAGAGATCACCTTTGAGCACTTCCCTGGGGAATAAAATCAGTTAGCTGATGCTTTGGCCACCATGTCTTCTATGTTCAAGGTCAGATGGGACAACGAAGCCCCTATGATTACAATTGAGAGATTCGACGAACCTGCGCACTGCTGTGAGCTTGACGCTGATACGGAAAAGCCTTGGTACCATGAGGTAAAGAGATACCTTGAAGTGCAATAATACCCTGAAGGAGCATCCATCAATGACAGAAAGTTCTTACGAAGATTTTCAGCCAAATTTTTCCTAAGTAACGGAATATTGTACAAACGCAACCATGACTCTACTCTACTCCGATGTATGGACAAGAAGGATGCAGAGGAAATTATGGAAGACATGCACGATGGTCTCTTTGGCACTCACTCAAGCAGACATACTATGGCAAAGAAAATCCTGAGAGCCAATTACTATTGGTCAACGATGGAGACTGATTGCCATCAACACTCAAGAACTTGCCACAAATGCCAAATCTATGCTGACAAGGTCCATGTGCCTCCTATCCCTCTGAATGTCATGACCGCTCCGTGGCCATTTGCAATGTGGGGAATTTACATGATTGGAGAGATCAAGCCCACTGCTTCCAATTGACATCGCTTCATTCTTGTCGCTATCGATTATTTTACCAAATGGGTTGAAGCCGCTTCATTTGCCTCAGTCACAAAGAACGTGGTAGCCAGATTCATCAAACATAACCTCATATGTCGCTATGGTATCCCCGAAAGGATCATCACTGACAATGGGACTAACCTCAATAATGATATGATTACCGAACTTTGCACTCAGTTCAAAATCAAGCATCACAATTCTTCTCCATATAGACCTAAAATGAATGGTGCAGTCGAAGCGGCCAACAAAAACATTAAGAAGATTGTGCAGAAGATGGTAGTAATCTATAAGGATTGGTATGAGATGTTCTCCATATATACCACACAAAAAAAAGAATGTTGCTAAGAAGACCGTGGCTAGCAAAAAAACTACTGCCCAGTTCAGGTCGTGCCTTCCAACATATTTAGGAATAACAAATATTCCAGATGGTGGTACCCGCCTTATACCTATGAGTGCAGACATCTTTGGTTTTGAATACCTGGAAGCAATTGGTAGAGAGAATATGGAGCAAGTTTTTAGACATTTGGAATTAGGCCTCGATGTTATTGCTACCTATAATTAGATGAACAATTTATTTCCTCATTTCAATGAATATAGTATAATGTTAATGATGTTTTAATTTAAGGTTTCTGTATGACAATATTGTGCGCCCGCATGGATTAGAAGCAAGATTTGGCTTATTAGCTCCCAACACTATCAATTCAGGGTTAATCGTAACAAGACCAGATGATGTCATAGCATATGTACTTGGTTTATTCGTGGCCAGCAAAGATACTGAAAAGTTGTTCTTTTTACCATATAATACTGGCAACGGGTTACATTTTAATCCTAACTTGATCTATTATAATTTTCCATTTTTGGCCATTATTTAATCTTTTTTTAATCTTACAGTGGACACTGGTTATTGGTTGCAATTAATCCTATAAGAGATACTGTGTATTATCTGGATTCGTTATACAATGATTGGTTAACATATCCAGATTTGAAGAAGATGATTGACACGTAAGTTTTTCGCTCCCAAAGATATATATCTGGATTTGTGTTTATGTTTATGTTTCTATGTGATATTGTTATAAACAGTTGTTTATATTATAGCGTTCTACTAGATTTTCACTCCCAAAGAGATATTCAAGTGCCAACAAGTAGAGCCAACAACGTTACATGGATCAGAGTGGAGGTATATTTTCACAAAGAGATATTCAGTTTTTATTACATTAGTGATGATACTTGATAAAACAATTTAAGGGATATATCCTGATATATATTGGTATTTTCTTTCCATGTGTATTGTCCTCGCCAGCGTAACGGTATAGATTGCGGCTATTTCATGTTGAGGTTTATGAAAGAAACTATTCTTTTGGATCGATTAGAGATTCCATCCAATGTATGGATTTCTAACTTAGGAATTACATACTATTTTCATATTTTATGTTTCTCATAAAATGACATATTGTTTTAACTAAATCACATACTATGTTATGTTATTATATATTAGTACTTTGAGGAATTCAATTGTGCATATTACTCAAAAGATCAATTGGATGAACTTAAGGAAGAATGGTGTCAATTCATTATCGGGTTGAGAATTTTATAAGCTAAGGTATATTGTCTTACTTCCTTTGATGAGAACTTTCGAGTTTTAAGTATAAATTAAATTCAAATAAAGTGCAACATTAATATTATCATGTAATGAATTTTGATCATTTGGTTTTTTTTCCAAGTTTATAGGTGCATGTGTAGAAGATAGAGCTAAGATATTCATGTTGTTGTTGTTTTATGAGAATTCTCGAAGATAGTAAGATGTAGATGTAACATCAATTTTGAATTTTAGGATTTTCAACTTATAGAACTTTAACTTGTATCGTAAATTTTGTAGTTGTTGTATAAATCATTAATTTATATATATGTGGAATTTTTACATATGCATATTTTATTGGAATGAAACTACCAAATATGGTGCATAATATGGTGAAAACCTTGTTCAAATATGATTAAAATCTGATTAAAATGAATTATATATATATATTGGACAACGCTTTTGTAAGTCAAAATAGGTATTTTATTAAAAAAAAATCGTGATCAATAGACAGCGCTTTAAGAGAAAAGTGCTATAAAAAGTCAAAAAAAGCGCTTCCTAAAGTGGGAAAGCGCTGTCTAAAGTGAGAGAATAGACAACGCTTTTAAAGAACAGCGTTGTCTAAAGCCTAACTTAAAAAATAACATAAAACGTTGTCTAAAGCAAAAGCGCTGCTAAAGGGGTATACAAAAAAGCGCTGTCTAAAGGGGGTGCATAGGAAAGCGCTTTTAATGTAAAAGTGCTGCCTAAAATAGGCATAAAACAGCGCTTTTACATTGAAAAAAAACGATGTCTTTACTTTTAGCAGCGCTGCTTTAGGCAGCGCTTTTAAGTGCTGTTAAAAGGCAAAAAAAGTGTTGTCTAATATCTTGTTTGGCATAGTGAATATATATTGCCTTGTTTCTTTTACTACCTCCTCTGAGAGATGTGTTGTCATCATCAAAAAAGGAGAGAATGTGGAACCTTAGTTTGCATGTAATAGGCTTTTTTTTTGTTGATGACAACTATGAAGAATATAATAAATATTTTCTATGATAAATATGCAACATGATGACAATTGTAAAAGATAAAAATAAATGATATTCAACATAATAAAGTGTTTTCAAAGGTGCACGCATTAGCAAACCATCTCCTCCACCGCCGTTACCAAAAATCTAATTCATTGATGAGATTCTGCTTTTTATGTACAAATACATTGAGCGAATTATAAGTATTGATAGTGACGACAAATATGGGTTTCAAGAAGTTTCGAGTTTACTCGGTAAGGTAGAGGATGACCACCAACTTGTCCGCCTTCATCTTATACAAGAGATGACGACTCATAGGTAATCATACATAAAGCTATATGGGAACAAAGAAAATTACGATACAATTCTCAATACTCTTGTTCCTTATCTTAGTGGTCAGACTCTGTTTGACAAATGGATTCGTTTTTCAAAAATGGAACATCTTATAACAAGTGCTTATGAAAAGATGTACATTGATTTAACACCATATGGTTTCTCATAAAAATTCTTTCTACTTCGAAGTAAGCCACCTTATAATCCATCTGAATGCATCATGTGTATTGGTTGGTTATAAAAAAAGAATATTTTGTTCAGGTTTTTTTAAAACACGGGGTCCTATACCAAAGACATCACCGAAGTGGATAACACATTTCAAACAAGATGTTGAAACATGGCTGAATCACTTTCTTGAAAGGACAGAAGAGTTCACCAAATTGAACGATATTGAACGAGAAGTAAATAATGAAATGTCAAGGATTGAGCCACCAATAGATTTAGGTAGTGACTCAACTTTTGATGCATTTTAATTGTAATCTAACAATAAAACATATTTTTTTATAAGTAATTGACCGCTCAATGTTATAAAATGGGTGCTATATTTTGGACAAAATTTCTGTTATGCATAATTATGGTACTATTTTTCTGCATAATTGTTGGGTGGATCCAAAGATGCATCTAAATTAATTAAAAAACATAAACAGGGGATCATTCGGAGTTGCATCTCCGGAGAAACATTTTTTTTTTAAATATGGCGGGTCCAGAGATGTATCTCCTAAATCTTTCATCAAGCGTGATCATCTATGTGAGGTCCTTATTGCTCTATAAGTTATATAAATAAGGTTTCTCAATCCATTTTCTTTACACAAACTAGAACATCTACATAGCTTTTGTGTATTTCAATAGCACAACACCCCCACTTCAATTTCAGATCTACAAGGACATACTTCTCGTCAATCTGAAAACAGAACTGAATACTCTTCTACAATATTCAGAAAATCAGAGAATTGTCAAGAACGAGTATTGTTCACCCTCGATAGACAATGAAGGAAAGATACAATTCACATTGCTCGAACCGAAGACATATGATGATTTGAAGATGATGTGGAGTACCTTTTACCGTTACTCAATAAAGAGTCTAATTGAAGTGGACGCGACGATTCAAAGATCAACTGACGATATTATAAGAATGTTGCAACATTCCGAACTACATGTTTTCAATAATATGTAATGTTAAATTTATATAATGTTTATCTATGTAATGTTTATTTTAAAATTAATTTAAGTTATGTAATTTTCATTTCGCCATTGTTGTTTCAGCTTATTTTTGTTTTGATCTAACAATACATATTTCAAAGATGCATATCCGAAAAACTCACTAACTATTAAACTAAAAGGCAATTCGAAAATACATTTCTGAATCAATCTTTCGTACATACGAAGATATATGATAGAATAAAAGTTTCTCACCAATTTTACTTAAGTTGTGTGCGTAAAAGATACGTCTTAATTGGGGTCTCTTTCTCGTTTTTTCTTTTCCTTTTTCTAACAAAAGAAACCCTTTTATCAAGAAGAAGTGATAGAAGGAAGAGAAAACATCATAATAAAATAGGAAAGAGAAAGAGGAAGTGTGAAGTGTGATCACAATGTAAATAGAGTCAAAAGAGAAAGTGTGATCACAATGTAAATAGAGTCAACCTAGCTACCCTTTTTGGATGCATGTATTCTTTTGTAAGACTTTCAAGAGGACACATGTTCATGTTAACATTTATCTCTATCTTCTTTTTCTCTCTTTCCCTTTCTCCCAAATTAAGGAATTCTTCCCTTCACATGCATTTATAGAGAGAGACCAACACATTGATCCACTCTATTGCTCTTTCAATTTGGTTCAACGTTTTGCTTATTTTAATTTCTTTTATACATTTGGTCGAAACACTCGTTATATTTATTTATAATTGTTTTTTTTATAGTTTTAATTAACTTTTTTTCTTGTTAAAAAATTATTTTGTTTGTTAAAAACAAATACAGTCCAACACGTGTGTTGTCTACGTTTAACAAATTATTTAACTATTAAGAGATGTGGTCCTAGTAAATTGATAATAGATTTAAATGTTTTTAGCAAGTGAAATACCATCTTCTCACATGAACCATAATTTTTAATATATATTGCATTTTTTATTTATAATAAATGATTCAATTAATCCTTCCACATAAATTAAAAGAATTGTGTTTATATATTATATTTCCCATTTAAAAAACTTCCATTAAAATTTTCTTATTATGTACTATGTTTATCATATATACAAAATAAAATATATTAAATAAAAAATAATACAACCTATATCAATTAAAATATACAATTGAAAAATATAAATAATATTATATTAAATGTTATAGAGATGAATCATTTAGAGACAATATTTTTACAAAAATTAGTCAATATTTTGAAAAAGAGGAGAAAAACATACTTTTTCTTAGCTTAAACAAATTGTTTATGATTGTTCACCCAAGTATATAAGTCAGATTCTGAGCAACGCTATTCATTTCTCAAGATACCCTTTAGCTTATAAACTCTTGGATAAGAATAATCAATACCAAAATAATTCACTGGCAAAGCTGAATCACTATAAAAGAAAGCAAAAAGTTTCTAGTTTGATGAGTTTTGGTGACAATAATCCAGGTTGTGGTGAAAGTGCTAAAAGCATAGAAGAATCAGATATTAATACTTATAGCAACGGAACAAACCATAGCAACAACAATATAATAACAATAATGCCTTCTGGTGCAATCTCACAACAACCTCGTTTATCATCTCCTACTTTGGTTAAATCCATGTTCAACTCACCTGGTCTATCTTTAGCACTTGTAAGAGATTCATCTTCTCTTGTACTTATGATACTAATAAGCTGTTATTATTATTTTCTTAACTTTTTTTTTTTATGTTTTGTTATTTGGGAAAACTGAATTACAGCAAACAAATATTGGTTTGAGAAGGAGCAGAGAAGAAGAAGATGAACATGAAAGCAGATCTGGTGGTAGTGAGAACATGGATGGTGTTTCTGCTGATGACTTTGATGCTGCCGACAATCCACCAAGAAAAAAACGTTATCACCGACACACTCCTCAACAAATTCAAGAACTTGAATCGTACATATCATAATTTCCTTCCTACAAAAAATCACTTTTTTGAATTAAAACATCATGATAATCTCTTTTTTGCTTTTTTAGGATGTTTAAAGAGTGTCCTCATCCTGATGAAAAACAAAGACTTGAACTCAGTAAAAGGCTTTGTTTGGAAACAAGACAAGTTAAATTTTGGTTCCAAAATAGAAGAACACAAATGAAGGTAACAAAAATTGCTTTTTTCTATGCAGTTAAACTTTTTTCTATTATTACTTATGTGTGTTGTTTGTGCTAGACTCAACTGGAACGCCATGATAATTCACTTCTTCGGCAAGCAAATGATAAGCTTAGGGCCGAGAACATGTCAATAAGAGAAGCGTTGAGGAATCCAATGTGTTCAAATTGTGGTGAACCAGCTATCATCAATGAAATATCACTTGAAGAACAACATCTAAGAATCGAAAACGCGGGATTAAAAGATGAACTCGACCGAGTTTGTGCACTCGCTGGCAAGTTTTTAGGCCGTCCGATTACGTCGTTACCAAACTCAAATTTAGACACCGGGTTCGTTGGTTTGAACAACAATAATACTCTACCTTCAACATTGCCTTTAGAACAAAATTTTGGCATATCAATGGAGAGATCAATGGTAACAAATAGTAGTAATGGAAATGGTTTTGATAGATCAATGGAGAGATCTATGTTTCTTGAACTTGCTTTATCTGCAATGGATGAGTTAGTGAAAATGGCTCAAACTAATGAGCCTCTTTGGATTAGAAGTGATCAAAGTGGAAGAGAAAATCTTAACCATGAGGAATATTCAAGGACAGTTAGCACTTCTTGTATTGGTTTGAAACCAAATGGTTTTGTTTCTGAGGCTTCTAGAGAAAGTGGTGTTGTTATCATAAACAGCTTGGCTCTTGTTGAAACTTTAATGGACTCAGTAAGCTTTTTTCTCAACTACTTAATTCAACTTTTTTCCACTTTATTTTTTATTAGTTTGTATTTTTTTTATCGTACTAAAAACTGATTTTGTTTCTGTTGTAACAGAATCGATGGTCAGAGATGTTCCCTTGTGTGATTGCAAGAGCTTCCACAAGTGAAGTGATATCTAATGGAATAAATGGAACTAGAAATGGTGCTCTTCAACTGGTATATATATAAAATAGTTATTATTTCCATTAATATTTACTCGAGTACGCTCAAGTCGCGCTATGGCACATGACCTAAAATTTATTACGGTTAAACTCTGTTTTAAAATAGTCTCATAAAATATTTGTCACAGTCAAATTCTGACAAAATAGCGTATTTATTTGATTTGTGACTTAAACTATAATTTATCTACAGAGTCTATGAAAACTTAATATGATTTTGTTTACAGATGCAAACTGAGCTTCAAGTACTTTCTCCGTTGGTTCCAGTTCGTGAAGTGAATTTTCTACGTTTTTGCAAGCAACATGCAGAAGGTGTATGGGCAGTGGTTGATGTGTCGATAGATACCTTCAGAGAAGCTTCTTCTGGCGGTGCACCTACTTTTCATAACTGTAGGAGACTTCCTTCGGGTTGTGTGGTTCAAGATATGCCAAATGGTTACTGTAAGGTTGGTATTTTAACTTTAACCAATTAATTTGTATGGTATTTTAACTTTAACCTATGCTAATGGCTATGCTACTCTAAAAATATTCATATGATGTTTCCATTCCAATCTTTCATGCTATACTTTGGTTGTTACCTATAAGAATATTATTTTAATTATGAGATTGTGTGTGACCTGGTTAGGATCTTATAAAATATAGGTCAGTTAAATTAAAAATATTTAATGTGGACCCTTTGAGTCAAGATAATAGACTTGATATTTTGTCTTTTTCGTATATGAGTGATTGGAATGAGTTCACCATACTGCAAAATATAGCAAATCTCGATGTTTTTTTTTTATATTGTATGTGGCTTTTCTAAAATTCCGGATGATATGACTCTATGTAATAGTACCATTATTTTATGTACTTGCTTGACCTCCATAAGATGCCTTTGTCTGTTGTTGAGCCTAATTGCCAGGCTTTTTTCAAGATTTTCTGTCCACACATTTCCATGATTCCATCATCATTCATTCTTGATCATCTTATATGAGCGATAAAATGTCCTCCCGTCATCATTCATTTCTGTTATATGAACCATAAAATGTCATTGAATGCCGGCTCAATTGGTAGATGTACAATAACAACAAAACTGAAATAGTTAAATGATCAGAGAGTGAAGGAGTTAAATGATGAGATAATTTGATTCTTTTTCAAAAGAGAAATATACTAACGTAACAAGTAATAAACTAATCATTTTAAAAAAAATCATATATAAGTAATGACAACAAAATTATATATCACTAATGCGGTTTTATATAACACATAGTAAATTATTTGATTCCTCTCTCATAGTATGATAATTTATAATTGAAGAATTAATGAGTCCAATATTTCATGAGTACAAAGCTAGTGAATGTCTAACGTTTTTGTATTTTGCTATTAGTTAGCTTAGTGGCCAACATAAGCATGGTGTAACTAACATGGTGGTTTACATGAATATGATGTTGTAGGTGACATGGGTGGAGCATGCTGAATATGAAGAAAACAATGTTCACCAGCTCTACAAGCCCTTGCTAAGATTAGGCATGGGGTTTGGCGCACAACGTTGGGTTGCAACCCTCCAACGCCAATGTGAATGTCTAGTCATCTTAATGTCATCAGCACTCCCCTCTAGAGAACACTCAGGTATACATATATATGTTCATACAAACGTTGGAGGATTCAAGCACTATACAAACATTCTTAACAAAAGTTTGAAGTGCGAGTTAGTTTTGATCCTAAAAACTCTAAAATACAAAATGCAAGTCTAACGAGCTAAGAGAGTTATGTTTATATATTGTGCAGCAATAAGCGCGGGAGGAAGGCGTAGCATGCTAAAGCTAGCGCAACGAATGACAAACAACTTTTGTGCCGGAGTTTGTGCATCGACAATACACAAATGGAACAAGCTAAACGCAAGGAACATGAGCGAAAACATTAGAGTGATGACACGAAAGAGTATCAATGATCCAGGTGAGCCATCGGGGGTCGTCCTAAGTGCAGCAACCTCTGTCTGGCTACCCGTTTCTCCCCTAAGAGTCTTCAATTTTCTTCGCAACGAGGGATTCAGAAGCGAGTGGGACATACTCTCCAATGGCGGACCAATGCAAGAAATGGCTCACATTGCCAAAGGACATGACCATGGCAATAGTGTATCCCTCCTACGAGCTAGTGTATGAATATCTATCTCTTCCATCTTGAATAGTATTATTTTTTATTATAATTTTTAATTAACATACATAAAAATTTAATCTCTATATTCTAATTGAAATAAAAGACAAATCGATAATAAACTGCTTCATTTTTCTTTTTAGATCGCAAAACCCTAAATGAATATTATTGTTTCAAAATTAGGTTTGAATGAATGCCATATATAAAGTTGAAATTTAGAAGTTTGAATGGTGCAGGTTTTACTATCCTTGATTCTATTGTTGTGATATGATACTGTTTTCAAGATAAGAAGAAACGTGAATCTAGCATTGTCGTTTAGCAATAGGATGAAAAGGTGAAATTGAGAATGACGGGGTTGAAAATATTTGGAACCATCAATGCGGACAACATGTAACAGAAATAGTACAGCGTTTGTTCAGTAAACTTTACAAAAAAGTCAAAATATCAAACTCACTCTTGTCAACTTCCTATTTTTCTAACTTCTGATATCATTATTTTACGTTAAATTTTGAAATTAAGTTCATTTTGAAAAAGGACAAAAAAGTGGTACCATGGTTTGACTTATTGACTACTTCCCCAAACAGAACTTAACGAACACGACAACAACAAAAATTTAATGTTATTTTCTTTTTGTGCAGGCTATTAATTCAAACCAGAGTAGCATGCTAATTTTACAGGAGACTTGCACAGACGCGTCGGGTTCGCTTGTTGTGTACGCGCCGGTGGATATTCCTGCAATGCATTTGGTAATGAACGGCGGCGACTCCGCTTACGTTGCGTTACTTCCGTCGGGTTTCGCCGTGTTACCAGATGGACGTAATGGCGGGAGTGATAATCACGGCGGCGCGTCGCAGACTGGATCACTTTTAACAGTTGCGTTTCAGATACTTGTGAATAGTCTTCCCACGGCGAAGCTGACGGTGGAATCAGTGGAGACGGTGAATAATCTTATTTCATGTACTGTTCAGAAGATAAAAGCAGCACTTCAGTGTGAGAGTTGAATTGCACGCGACTTTGGGAGGAGCGTGGGAAGAACGCGAGGGTGTGGAGTCAAGAACGAACCGCGCGTGGAAAAAACTCTTGAAGTGGTGGTGGTGGTGGTGGTGGTGGGGATCCGAATCCGAGACTTGGTCGGGTTTGGATCTTTAACGCAAAGGAAGGGGTGGTGGTTCGGGTATTGACTCGGGTTGACCCATTCAGGTAGTAAAATTTGTTTTATTGTAATAGTTTGTTGAATGTGATGAGATGGTGAATTTGTTTTTGTTTGCCTTTCTAGTTGATTAGTTTTGGTAACGACTTTGGTTAATATTTTTGCATTTCTGAGTTTTAGTTAAATATGACATTCCTTTCAAAAGAAAGTAAAGTGGGTCTTTATTTACAGTGTAATTTCTATTTTATGTAGTTTATACCTGATGTTCTATAGGTTATGAATTAATTACGATTATATATTTAATTAAGATAGATTAAAAATTTTAAATTATCTGTACGAAATGATATACTCATATTGGATAATAATATAATTTCTTTTTAAATAATTCTTATATTTTCATTAAACTCTTGTTAATTTTTAATTTAAAAAATGATATTAATTATATTTTTCTTATTAATAATAGTCACATTATTCAAAAAAAGAATAGTCACATTATTCTTACTTTATTCTAGACCAATCCCAAGATTCAATAAAAAAATTCAATATGAAAGGTCATTCCAAAACTTTTTCACTTGAATAGACGAACATGTGTATTTTTAGAGAGTATAACATATTTTTATTTTAGTTAAATGCGTCATTTTAAAAAAATAAATATAAAGTGTCTTTATTTTAGGTGTAATTTTTATTTTCTTTAGTTTATAGATAATAATCTATTTATGAAAAATACTTATTTTTATTTTTTAGATTTTAAATATTCTAATTATATTTTTTAATTATATATTTTTAATTAAAATTATATATATTTTAAACTGGATTTGCACTCAGTCCAAACATCATACAAGATTCAATTCAATTGCGTTATATGAGAAAGTATGATGACGAAGTCTGCTTTCGACTAGGTCGGGCAGTAACCTCATTCTTTTGGTTGACATGGTTTTGTCCTATGGAGATAACTCCATGAATGGCGAGGAGGGTCGAAGACGGTCAAGAGGACCTCGCGAGCATCTTCCACTCTTCTCGTCGATCAAGACAAGTCCTTCGGAGAAAATCTCATAGTTGGCGAGAATGGTCCACGACAGACAAAAGGACCTCGCGAGCATCCTCTTCGTAGGGCTGACTCTCAACACCTCAGAATATCACAGAGTCATCTTGGTTCTAAAAATACCGCATCCATATCCTATTGATAATTCGGAGGAGTCCATCCAGATTGGGGACCACGTGCTGGCCTCCACACGCACGTAGGACCTGACAGTCTCTACTCTGGGTCTGCTTGCCCAACCCAACGATGGGGATCTTGACCCAGCGATGAGACTATAAATACCCTCTCATTTGAAAGAGTCAGATATTTAATCTCTCATACTTGCTTGCATAAGCTTTGAACCTCACTTTAGTATTGGAATGTCTTACAGGTATCTCTTTCGCTTCACATTCAACTGTTGTTTAGCTCGAAACTTGTGGACTTTAGCAATCTCTTCTAGTCAAATACGATCCATATACATTATCTCTTAATTTAATATATATTTCTTTACATTTATGAAGATAAATATAACACTTAACTAAATTATTTAATAAAACTATCATTTTTTTTTACTTTTTATTTATAAAGTTAAACATTTTTTTATAAATATAATAACATTAAAAAAATAATTTTATAAAAATAATTTTTTTATTTTCATTAATATTTTATTTCTATAAAATTTATCTATTTTTTATTTTCTTAATCTAAAAAAATATTCATACCTACTGATTAAGGCGGTGAAAATATAATAGTGTTTTTTTTTTTGTCAAACATGTTAATTATACTAGGTATAAATCATGAAATGCATTTGTTAAAAATAGAATTCTAATATTCTTTTATAACTCAACTAATACATATTAATTAACATACTTGTCTCACCCTAATATATCAATAAATTACTGATATTAACCTTCAATCAAATAATGTTAACGACAGAAGTAGGAAGTTGAATCACTATGACATATACAAAAAATATAAAGACAGAAACGATAAGATGAACAAATAGTTTGATTGGATGTTTTTTTTGCAATTTATAAAGTGTGATATTTGTAGAAGAAACTATTATATTATTCATAATCATGGTTTAAAGAAAATGTTGCCTCAATCAATTATATGACTGTTTCTTCTATTTTGGAGATGCGTGAGTCCTTAAGTTTGATTTTTGACAACAAAAATGAATTTAAGGAAAAACTTAAAATTGTATTCGAAAATATAAAAAAATTCAGAAAAAACATTAACAATTGAACAAAAGATAATGGATATACTACCAGCAGACTAAAACTATAAAAAAAATGCAATAAAAATTTAGAGGCAAAAAATATATATAAAGATGTTTGTTTCCGTCGACTATAATTTCTTATATCAACGGTACATTTTTGTCTCAATAAAATTATCTTCAGACAAAATTTCAAGCTATAACAACGATCAGTAGCAGTGTAAAAAATTTTAGACAGTCTGGATAAAAATTTTACACTCTGTTTTAATTATTTTTGCACCTTATTTTTATTAATTTTGTCTAGTTTTTACTAATTTTGCATCTTATTTTAATAATTTTGCCCCTGATTTTATTAATTTTACCTCTAATTTTGTTTAAAAGTCAACTATTAGATTATGAGAATATAAAGAAAATAAGAGTCGAGCCCGAACGCGTGTCTAGACTCGTTGGGCTGTAAAACTGTCTCTGGCAATGACTATACTATTTAATAACTTTATTTATCGTGTATTTCTGTTGGTATATCACGATTTTAACCGTTATATTTGTCTTTTTAACAAATATTTCTTTGCTATAATTAATACTTTTTAATAATCAAATTTTGACAATACTTTTTATATGCACCACACAAAATTTAAAGCTAACATTAAATGAAAAATCAATTATATTATCAAAATAACAAATATTACAAACATATCAAAATAATAAAGTAATATTATATAATATTCACCAAAATAAATGATACGACGACAAAAAAACCTAAAAACATATCTAAAATAAAAACGGTTTCTAATCTTCCTCTCTTCCATATTCATCAGTGCATGGATTTTGAGAATTTATCTGATTTGTGATACTACAAGCATTTGTAACCTATTGAAAATAAAATAAAATAAGTTATAAACTCAACTTAATAAATGTTTTCATCATATTCAAAATATGAACTCGAAGAGTAAAATATAATAGACATGTCTTGTAACTTATTCTTCAATTGGCTAAAGCTCTCAATTGTTGAAAATTCACCAAAACTTATGAAGAATTTCTATCAATCTTGATAAAAAAAGATTATTATCAATACACAATAACAATGAAAGTAAGAGTTAAGATTTTGTAAAATTGGGGAAGAAGATGATGATTTCTGCAGGGTTTCTCTCGGCGCACAAACTGTGGAAAAATCTTATTCATTTTGCAAATGCAAAATTCTATGAATACAAGTTGTTTACAATATAGGAGTTACTCCCTATTTATAATGAGTTTGCTTGCTCCCTAAGCCAAAGGCCAAAAATACAAAAGCCCGAAATAACTATTTAGACCTAAGTCGAAATACCGTGTGAAGCTAACTGGTTTGACACTTCGAAAAACATATTTCGACACACACACTAGGCTAAGTTCGACATACCTTGTTTTGTCAAGAAACATGCTGCTTCGACACAAGATATTACTATCTCAACACACCACATAAGTCATTGTGTCTAAGTTATCTATATTCATTATAGTTCTTAACTTCTTGAAAACTTCGACCTACACTCCTTTCGTCATGATGTATGCAATCTGATTCTCAGTTTTGCAGTGTTCGAAGTTCAGCTTCATTTTAGCTACCCGCTCTTGAAGATAATGGAACCTCATCTCGATGTGCTTGCTTCTGCCATGTGCTATCGGATTCTTTTCCAGATTGATAACTGACATGTTGTTGATCTTCATTATAATTGCTCCATGATCCTTCCCTATTATCTCTTCGACCAAGTTCACCATCCGTGTTGCTTGACATGCACAAAGAAAAGCAACTATGTACTCTGCTTCACACAACAATAGTGTCACTACTGGTTCTTTTCTCGAACTCCAAGCAACGGGTGCACCACCTAGCATAAACAAATAATCATTTGTGGGTTTTAGATCCTCAACATCACTACACCAACTTGAGTTGGTGTAACCCACTAATTCGCATTTTTTTTCTTCACCAGTTGCAGGAAACAGAATTTGATAGTCGAGAGTTCCTTGAAGATACCTTAGTATCTTCTTCGTTGTTGCTAGATGTGATACCTTTGGCTTCTGCATGAATCTACTTACTATACATACATTGTATGCTAACTCAAGCCTTTAGTGACAAAGGTATATTAATGATCCCATAAGTCTTTTGTATTGTGTTGGCTTGACATCATCTTCGTCTGAGTCTTTTTCCAGTTATAGTCTTGGTTCAACAGGTGTTGAAGTTGAGTTGCATTCTTCCATCTTAAATATCTTGAGTATTTCACTTGCATATCTTCTTTGATGCATCATCAAACCTCTACTACTCTTGTAGAATTTGATGCCAAGGAAATATGAAATATCTCCTAGGTCAGACATTTCAAATTCCTTTCTAAGATCACCTTTGAAGTCTTCGATCTATTTCTTGCAACTACTTGTTATCAACAAGTCATCCACATAGAGATATAGTATAAGCAATTCACTCTTGCTTCTTCTTACATATAATTCATGCTCAATTGTTCACTTTACAAATTCCTTCTCCCTTAGAAAAATATCAATCTTCTTATTTCAAGCTCTCGGAGCTTGTTTAAGTCCATACATGGCTTTATGCAGCCTGTATATCTTTCTTTCATTGCCTTGTTTCACAAACCCAACTGGTTGTGCAACATAAACTTCTTTGTCTAAGGGGCCATTCAGGAATGCACATTTCACATTCATCTGACATATGTGTTAATTGTTCATTTCTGCTAGACCAACAACCAACCTGATTGTTTCTATTATAGCAACAAGTGCAAAGACTTCACCAAAGTTGATTCCTTTTTCTAAAGAAATCATTTCGCCACAAGTCTTGCCTTGTGTTGAGTTATCTCTCCTTTGGGATTCAACTTCACCTTGTATACCCATTTGACATCGATTTCCTTCTTTCCTTTAGTAAATTAGACAAGTGACCAAGTGTTGTTGACTTCGATGGACTTCGGTTCCTTATTCATAACTTTCACCCACTTCAAATCCTTTAATGCCTCATTTGCATTGACTAGTTTGACATCTTCATATAAAGCATAATGTACCAGCTCACCTTCATTATAGGCTATATTCATATGATCTAATTACACAATTATGTAACCTTGTGGGCATACGTCTTGTTCTTTGAGGTATGTTTGGGCCTGCTTCACCTCTGACTTCTTTTTGTCGAACTTCTTATCTTTCGATTTTAGTGATTGGTTTTTCACAAAATATTCTCATTGAATATTTGTTTACATTTTCAGTCCAATCTCATTACTTAAGCTTATCTATGATCATGTCTCTGCTAATAACTACTTTCTTGTTCACTGGGTTGAACAACTTGTATCTTCTAGTCGAATGATATCCTATTAGGATCATTTGACTCGATTTGTCATCAATTTTTCTTATCAACTGATCTAGAACGTGTTTATGCTTTATAGATCCAAACACTTTCAAATGACTCAAGCTAATATTAAAACCATACCAACATTCTTCTGGCATAATTCCTTCTAGCTTCTTCATTGAACATTTGTTCAGGATGTATGTTGTAGTCGACACAGCTTCACCCTAAAACTCTTTAGGTAAATGCATGTCTTTCAACATACTTCTCACCATATTCATGATGGTCCGATTCTTTCTTTTTACAGTTTCATTATGATATGGAGTGTAGGGTGGCACCACCTCATACACAATCCCTTCTTTCTCACCTAACATATCAAAGTATTTAGACACATATTATCCACCACCACCAGTTCTCTGAATCTTGAGCTTTCTACCACTCTGTCTTTCGACTATAGATTTAAACTCGAAAATACCTCGATCACTTCATTTTTCTTCTTAATCTGGTAAGTCTATAGATTTCAACTAAAATTACCTATGAATGTGACAAAGTATTTATTACCTCCAATTGAATCCACCTGGATAGGACCACATACATCAGAGTATATGATTTCAATAATAGCCTTTGACTTGCTTCATGCATCCTTGCTGAAGCTATTCTTGTGTTGGTTTGCATGCATACATTTCTCACACACCTCGTTTGGAATTTTGATTTTTGACAATCCTGAAATCATATTTCTTATTTTCGAATATATTATGTCTTTGAAGTTGAGATGCCCTAACCGATAGTGCCATATCCATTCATCTCTTCTAGATGTCGTTGCAAGGCACTTGTGTTCCATCACATTTAGTTCAATCTTGAAGGTTCTATTTTGAGACATCAAAGCCTTCAAGATTAACCTTCCTCTTGAGTCAATAACTCTCATCAACTTGTCTTTGATCGACACCTTGTAGTTCTTTTTGACCAACTACCCTATAATTAGAAAATAGCTTTTCATGACTGCTACATACAATACATTCGAAATCATTGACCTTTTGACATCTTTCCTCATAATTAGAACATCACCAATACCTTCAGCTGCTAGAGTATTGTCATTTACAACTTTCACCATGTTCTTCATCGAAGGCTTTATATTGACAAATCAATATTTCCTTCCAGAATATGCGATGAGCATTCTGAGTCTAAGTATCATTGGACCTTGAATCTCTATTCTTCTCTTGTTGTGACTATCAGTACCATTTCTTCTTTTCCACGCTTTTCAAACTTTGCATCACTTTCTTGATTCTTTTGTTTTTCTGGGCAATCACTAGCATAGTGACCATACTTCTGATAATTGAAACACTAAATGTAACTTTTGTCAGGTTTTTGACCCCCATATTTTCCTCTACCTGCAACACCACCTCTTTAATTTCTTTGGTATGATGGTTTTCTCTGGTTCAACGAATTTCCATCTTGCTAGTTTCGACCAGTTGAATTATTTTAGCCTCTTCTACCTTTGTTGTCGAACCATTTTCCTTTTCCTTTTCCTTTCTTTTCTCTTGCTAATTGAGCATGCAAAGCCACATTGCTCTACGACTTTCCTACAAATCTTTCAGCCATTTTTTGTTCATGAGACTCAAGCGTCCCTTGAAGATCTTCCTTTGTCAATGTCGATAAATTTTTTGAATCTTCTATGGCAACCACCACGTGGTTAAACTTTGGAGCTAAAGACCTCAAGATATTTGCGAAAACTGATCCCGACGTTAATGCTTCTCCACATACCTTGATTTGATTCACCAGTTTCGTAGCCCTAGTGAAGAAATCAATTATGCTTTCAATTGCTTCCATCTGAAGCAATTCATACATTCTTTTGTGAATTTGTAACCTCACCTCTTACACCTTTTCAGCGCCTCCAAATGATTTCTCCAGAATTTTCCGTGCTTCTTTTGTTGATTCTACATCACTCAGCTTCTCAAAATTATATGAATCCACACATTGATGAATTATAAAGAGAGCTCTATAATCTATCTTTTTCAATTCTTTATGTGCCGCTTTTTCTTCACCCATTGTTTCTTCTGCAAGTGATGATACACATTCCTTCACAAGATCCCAAAGATCTTGATAACAGAAAACCACCTTCATCTACTTGCACTGATTCTCATAATTATGACTCTTCGGAATCAGAAGACTCGCCAGAAAATGCCTGTTTAGATTATTCACCGCCATCGTTATTGCTTGCCTTGAATCGCTTTTCCAGAGATCTAAATATCAGATGTTGGAAATTCACCAAAACGTATGGAGAACTTCTATTAATCTTGATGAACAAGATCATTATCAATACACAATAACAATGAAAGAAAGAATTAGGGTTTTACGAAATTGGGTAAGAAGATGATTTTCTACAGAGTTTCTCTCTGTCCACAAACTGTGAAAAAATCTTATTCACTTTATAACTGCAAAATTATGTGAATACAAGTTGCTTACAATATAGGGGTTACTCCCTATTTATAATGAACTTGATTGCTTCTTAAGCCAGAGTCCACAAATACAAAAAGCTCAAAATAAATATTTAAACTTAAGTTGAAATATTGTGTAAAACCAACTGCTTCGACACTTCAAAATACATACTTCAACACACACTAGATTAAATTCAATATACCATTGTTCTATCGAACAACATACTTCTCCAACACAAGGGACTACTATCTCAACATCAATAAATGCTTCATTTTACTTACTAACCGGATGATAAGCATAATAGTGTTTTAACATTATACGTCTATAATAGCAATTAACAACTCACAATTATAATTATATATATATATATATATATATATATATATATATATATATATATATATATATATATATATATATATATATATATATATATATATATATATATATATATATATATATATATATATATATATATATATATATATATATATATGGCTCTCTTCACAGTTTATTCAAAATTAGTTTATCATATTGAGCCATGTTCCAAATATAAAAGAGTTAGACTTTTTTTTCTTTGACAGGATAAAAGAGTTAGACTTAATCGTTATCTTTTTATATTTATCTAATATGGTTGCTCGTGATTAAGCTAATGCAGCCGTATATTGAAACTAGTTTTAAAGTTTATGATAACCAATGAATCTAGACTTTGATTATGCATGAATTTCGTTAAATGTGAATTCTTAAAGAAAAGTTGAATAAATACTTTTTTTGGAAATTAGAAACTCAATGATCATTACAGACTTCTACCCAATGATCATTACATGACTTCTACCCTTTTACTCCCACAAATTTCCAAATTAAATCTTCAACGACTAAAGAAAATAACATATTTGTTTCTTATATTTCTAGTCTATATGTTATACAAAATTCTATTGTAATGGAAGTGTCAACATCTTAGAAAATAACCATGGGTTAACTTGAGCAAAGTTATATATGAAATAGACAATTCATTAAGTATTTTTTGGGCAATCTAACAAAAAAGGAGTGTGCATCACTTACATGGTTCTCGAATGTGGTTCTCTCGGATGAGAGGAAATTTGGCGAGTTAGAAAGGTTATGGAAATTTATTGTGTCTTGCAAGGTTAAATTGGTTGGTTGAAGATTCTTGTCTAATGTCTTGTTGATTAGACTTGAATTATATTGTAGGAGTGTGATGCTTTCTAGAAGCGATACTTCTTGTCCGCTTTGTGAGTTGGAGGAAGAGCCGTTAGATCATATTTTCTTCGGTTGTATCAAGGTGGTGAGGCTTTGAAAAAATGTGTTTGTTTGGCTAGGAGTGGATCTTGTTGGGCATTTGGGAGTATTAGACAAGGAAGATGTTGTTTGGAGTTTTGTCTCTTTCGAGAATATTTTGGTTTTGTTATCCGCAACGATTATTTCTTTTTTTGTAGCATTTATTTGGCTGTTGGTTTCTTGGTGTGTGTGGAATTGTAGAAATAAGGTTGTTTTTTATAATGGTGTTTGGAATAGTGTTGGTACCTTGCTTTTTATTAAGAAGATAGGGTGAGATTGAATGTTTATCTTTTCCAAAGATAGTGGTGATTTTGTTAAAGAGGAGTGGTTTGCCAATCTGGTGGTGTATGTAGGATTGTATTTTCTTTGTTTTGTTTTTTGGGCTCTTGTTGGTAGCATTCTCTTTTTGTATTGGGTTAGCACCTCTTGTGATTTTTAATACAAGTGATTATCGGGGAAAAAAGAAAAAGTTACATGGAATGTTATCAATTTAGCCAAAAGAACTAAATTCACTTTTCTGATCTGCAACAACTAGTAATTGAAAAAGAGAGTATCGTGGAAGGAGATGTTGTCGTGTATATCAAAGGAATGGAAGCTTAACAATTCATACTAAGAAGCCGCGAGAACCTTAAAGAGAACCAGATTGTTAAGTAAGAACAACACCTTCTAATTACAAACACTACTCAATCAGTCATGGTGTGTCCTTGAGAGATATGTTAAATAGACCTCTTGTAATTATTATCTTATTGGTGACAATTCATAGTGTAACACCCTTTTAAACCCCATAATTAACTCACAAATAAATTAAGCATAATTCATTTAACGTCATCACTCAAGGGTGTCACACTTCATATAAAACATCGTAATAACAATCCTGCTTTGTAACATGGGTTACATCAATATTTTAACATACATTTAATTATACATCACCATATCATTTAAAATCGTCGCAACGGAAATTATCGCCATAAAACAACTTCATTTCATCTTTAAAAAACTCAATGTACTATAGTCTCATCAAAATAGGTATAATTAAAACACTTTAACATCTGATAACCTCATAAAAATATGTTAATAAAAGTACATCATTCACAACATAACATTCTCAATCCGATGTTACATATCAGAGCAAGATACCACTAATATAGAAAACTGAATAGAAACACTTTGAAGCTATCAATGACGCTTCTACGAACTACTTTTGGTCACCTGTGTGTTACTCACGTAGATGTAACATTCAAACAGAAAGGGTGAGTAATCATAATTCATTATAAAAGACACAAGACAAAGAGGAAACAATCTCATCATATAACAACATATTTATTCGCCACACGTCATGATCACAAATACATCACAATTGGACTTAGACATCTCTCATCATCAAATTGTCATATACTCACATAGTTCACAATTGTCATCATATCAAAACTCATCACAAAATTATACAATGTCACATAGGATATTAATGCATAATACTGACTCAATGCATGTGGTATTAATATTTTATGAACACCTGGTTCATTACCCTCCAAAGATCCCCACCATAGGATCGATTCCCTCTTGGAACTGGAACACATCATAAACACACTCAATCCACACAATAGGATTGAGGCTCGTCACAAGCGAATCACTGTCCAAAATAGCAGACCAACGTCCAAAATAATGCTATGAATGTATGATGCATAAAATGTCACATAAAGATAGACCACGACTAGTCAATTGCATCATCATTCACATAAACGTCACATATCATGTATTACATATTTAGAACATGCACATTATCATAGTATTGTCACAACACCATCGACAATATCACAACAACATCATAGAAACATCATACTCGTCATTAAAACAAACAGAACCTCATAGCATAACAATCATGTAATAAATCATTACCATCAACACATAGGTATTATAATCATGCATCAAACAATTCAAATAACCCTGTCATGATATAGTTCTGCGTGTTAGCTTCCCAACACTTTGAACGACGCGTCAAACGAAATCCTGAAACTCAAGTTACGACACTTAGAAAATGCTGCCAAGGCTGCTCGCTTGAGGCTCGCACGATTATGCTAGAGGCACTCTGCTCAACTGGTGCTTGCCCAGCGAAAGACGTGATTGGGATCATTACTACCTCGATCAACCAGTGATGCTGGGGCGACGAGCCCCTCCCCTTACATTTTCCAGTAGCTCACTTTTTTCCACCATTTCCATCGTCGCTTGTCTTGTCTGGAGACGCTGGGAGTGCTCTGCTCGCCCCAAGCTCGCCTGGAGGTGCTTGCGAAACTGCAACTTCTCAGTTGCGATTTTTGCACTGTCCAGTCTCATTCCAGTTTTGATTACAGTACCAAACTCAGCCCAAAATGCATAATAATCATCATATATCATATATTAACATCAAATTGCATCATCACATCATATTCATTACAAATCATAACATACAGATATCATAAATCTACAATTTCATCATATATTTCATCAAATCATCATAAACAACAAAACCTACTTCTACTTTAACCTCCTATTAATAATAACAAATCGTGACTAAACCCCTTACCTCGAATTCCTATTGATTGATCTTTTCCTTCGCGTTCCATATAATTTTCCTCTGAGCCCTAACCTCTTCTTTGCGTTTCTCCCAATTCTATAATCGCACATAATGATCGTTATTCTTCTAGTTTCTCTGTTTACCCTTAGGACCCTTTCTATGTTATTCCCTTTTGCCATCACTTATCACCATATATTACCACCATGCCCTTATTATCTCTACACGTCAATTATTCTATTTGATTGTTAATAAATAATTCTAAATATTATAAACTAAATTATTTAAATCAAAATAATTCTAACTATCACCTTAATCCACACTACCCCACAACATATCATCATACATCACATAGATAATCATAAATAATCCATAAATAGTCAATTAAATAATTAAATCTAAAAAAATTACATGAAATGTTATCAATTTAACCAAAAGAACTAAATTTACTTTTATAATCCGCAACAAGTAGTGATTGAAAAATAAAGTATATTGGAAGGAGATGTTGTCGTGTGTATATCAAAGGAATGGAAGCTTAACCATTCATACTAAGAAACCACGAGAACCTTAAAGAGATCCAGATAGTTAAGTAAGAACAAGACCTTCTAATTACAAACATTATTCAGTCAATCATGGCATGTCCTTAAGGGATATGTTAAATAGACCTCTTGTAATTACTATTTTGTTTGTGACAATTCATAGCACTTAGCAGCATGAAATTAAAAAATAGCATAATACTGACATCAACTGGGACAACTCCCTTTTTTTTTGTCTATGGCATGGAAGCTGTCCTGCCAGTGGAAGTTTAAATTCACTCACTAAGGATTATGAATGAAGCAAGCTTAGGCAAAGACGAATGGATTCAGACAAGATTGGATCAATTGAACTTGATCGATGAAAAGCGAATGGTTGTTGTTTGTCATAGTCAGATGTACCAAAAATGTATGATCAAGGCTTTCAACAAAAAGATCAGGCCTCGAGTATATCAAGCTAGTGACTTGGTAATAAAACGCATCATTCTTCCACAAGACAACCCCAGGGGCAAATGGACTCCCACCTACGAAGGGCCATTTATTGTCAAAAAAAATTTCTCTGGTGGTGCCATGATGCTTACTACTATGGATGGTAAAGATTTCCCACATCTTGTGAACACGGACATAGTTAAAAAATACTACGCATAAGAGACCCGCTAGGTTGACACACCTAGGCAAGACAAGGGCATCCCAAAAAACCAACAGTTTGGGCAAAAATTAGGGATATATGCAAAAGATTATACACCCGACAAGTCGAAAACTCGAAAGGGCGACTTGGGAAAAAATGGGTATCCTGGTGGGCTGAAAACCCGAAAGAACGGTCCAGGCAAAATTTAAGGATTGAAAGCATATGACTATGTCTCATGAAATCACCACAGTCGACTTTATTACCAAGGTCCGAGATCAAACGGTCCAAGATCAATCCAATCAACTTCTGTCAACGGCAAAGGATGTTTGAAGACATTGGGGCAATAGTAGAGTTGAAACACAATGAGATCATTTCCACATGGCTGTTATCTTTGTTTTCAATTTTGTTTTCCTTTCGACGATCTCCTCTTACCAGGATCTCTGTCTCTTTGTACAAAAACGCATATTCATGGGCAAAACATCAATACAAATATACTTTGAAGTGAAAACTTTTTGTTTTTGTTTTGAGTGCAAAGATGTCCAATGACTAAATTGAAAGAACATATGCATATGAACATGATTAAACTATTTAGAAAATGTGCGCTACCAAGCAGCAACGAACATCTGTTTAATACAGTTGAGATATCCCCACAGGGTTATCTCATTAGCATTATCTCCACGGAGCCCGCTACAATAAACCTTTGCCCCAACAGAGTTGCCCGCAAAGTTGGATTTATGCAAACCTCGGTCAGAGTCTCAATCACTCGACAACCCTCTCCTCAGCTGAGTTGGTCTTAAAAGAAGAAGCCTTGTAGATTTCTTCCTATAGAATTCACCTTGCCAGCAGGTCACCGAATATTCTCTTCAAACAAGGTTTATTCCTCAACAAAACAATGCACTCCTCAACAGAATCATTTCCTATTCAAGCAACTTTCAGTTACTATGAAGCCTGAACCCGACCAGATAATAGTTAACGTCTCAAGATACTATAGAGCCTAGAACCGACCAGATAATAGTTCAACTTTCATTTACTATGAAGTCTGTACCCGACCAAATAATAGTTTAACTTCTCAAGGTACTATGAAGCCTGGACCCGACCAGATAATAGTTTAACTTCTCAAGTTACTATGAAGCCTGGACCCGGCCAGATAATAGTTAAATTCTCAAGATACTATGAAGCTTGGACCTGACCAGATAATAGTTCAATTTTTAGTTACTATGAAGCCTGGACTCGACTATATAATAATTTAACTTCTCAAGGTACTATGAAGCCTGGAACCGACCAATAATAGTTTAACTTCTTGAGATACTATGAAGCCTGGACCCGACCAGATAATAGTTTAACTTCTCAAGATACTATGAAGCCTGGACCCGACCAGATAATAGTTTAACTTCTCAAGTTACTATGAAGCCTGTACCCGACCAGATAATAGTTAACTTCTCAAGATACTATGAAGCCTGGACCCGACCAGATAATAGTTCAACTTTCAGTTACTATGAAGCTTGGACCCGACCAGATAATAGTTTAACTTCTCAAGGTACTATGAAGCCTGGAACCGACCAGATAATAGTTTAACTTCTTGAGATACTATGAAGCCTAGACCCGACCAGATAATAGTTTAAATTCTCGAGATATTGAAAAACCTGGACTCAACCAGACAAGGGTTTAACTTATTTTCCCCAGTAGAGTTTGCCTCTACCCCCAGCCAGTTACTGTGAAGCTTGGACCCGACCAAATATCAATTCAACCTTCATTCATTCAAGCAAGTTATTGCAAAGCCTGGACCCGACCAGATATCAGTTCAACTTCATCCTCTCAAGTAAAGTTACTGCAAATCCTGGACCCGACCAGATATCAGTTTCAATTTCATCTTTTCAAGAAATTTATTGTGAAGCGTGGAGTTCGACCACATAACAAATAACTTCATCCATCTCAGAAATCTGCTGTGAAACCTAGATCCGACTAGATAATAGTTCAAAGTTGGTAAGTTACTGCGAAGCCTGGAGTTCGACCAGATAACAGCTTAACTTCACTCTCCCAAGTAATTTTCTGCGAAGCTTGGAATCCGACCAGATAAAAATTAATTTAATCTTCTCCAGTAAGTCGCTGTGAAACCTGGAATACAACCAGATAACAATTTAACTTTAAGCAATTTTCTGTGAAGCCTGGAATACGACCAGATAACAGTTTAATTCACATTTTCCCCTGCAAGTCACTGCGAAGCTTGAAATACGACCAAATAACAGTCAACTTCATTATCTTCAACAGATTGCTGCCAAGCCTGGATTTCGACCAGATAACAGTCAATTTTCGATGCTCTCCAATCAGGAATAATTCCCCAATAGAGCATTGGACAATCAAAGTTCCTGAATTTTGTTCCTCCAAGCAGAAATCAACACTCCCACAGAGTTTCCTCATGCAAAAAGTCAAAGTCAATATTCCCCAGCGGATTTCTCCTCAAACAATAAAACAGGGATTCCCAGCAAAAACATTCTAAACATAGTTGAAGATACACTTACTCTCTAACAACAGTTCAGGATTCAGCCTCCCAAGGTTCCCCAGCATGTTGTTAAGGATTTATTTTCCTAGACAAAGACACACTGCAATAAACGCATCACATTCATAAACCATAATACATACATGGCAAATGCATACAACATAATCTCATTTACGTTGATAACATCATTACGCCATGCATACATCTGCGTGCAACTAATCCTCTTCCTTGCAGGAAAATCAACAGGCAAAAGACGTCTACCAGTTCAATATAAATCAACCAAAGAGTTATACAGATACTTTCCCAGTCACTCAAATGGCATCTTTAAGCCCATTCCCTACACAATCAGCTAACACATCATCAAGTGCAAATTTCTGGGCACTTTAGTGTTCAATCATCTTTTACCTTCAAGTCACGAATGGCGGGCTCGCCAATCTAACTTTTTCAGGTTTAAGAAGATTGAACAGGGCAGCTGTTGTATCCCAAAATTTTCTATCATTTCTCAAGAAATTTTTCACAAGATCTCCCATGACTCAAATTTGCAGCACTGATACATCAATTCAGGGTTGGAAATGGCATAAGGGCAAAATGGTCAAAATGCATATTGAAAAGTCAAACTTTGACTTTTGGATCAAAATCAAATTTCAAGAATCATATTTCATAAAGACATGGTAGAATATGAAGTTTGTTTCATCAAGAAAATCAAAAGTCAAATTTAATTTGGAAAAATCAAAATTCTAAACACTTAGAAATTTTTCTAAGTGTTAAGAAATATGATAAATCCAGAACTTCTGGCCAGAATTTCATCATAATGCAAGATGACTTTGGAAGAATTTATAACACAAGAGTTATAGATCTCAATAAGATCTGAAACATTGCAGAACAGAGCTTCTCCTAGAAGTGCTGGGATTTCAAGTTATAAATCTTTGAAGACACGTCCATGAAACTAAAACACTTAGTAAATTCTGAGCATTTCCAAGTTAGAATTTGGTTAGAACTTCTGGGCAAGTTTTCACGTAGGTTCAATCAGAGTTTGCTAAGATGATTCAAAGAGAGGTTGTAAAGCATGTTACAAGCTTTCTGAAAAGTCTGAGAACTCCTTCAGATCATGTTGGGTCAGGGAGATTCAAAGATCAGAAGTTGGATATTTGCTCTTAACCCAAGTTACGTTTATGTTGAACTTATGATCTAGATTCAAGCTTGTTGCACAATCTCATGTTGCAGGCTTTCTTGCTTGTTAAATCTCATCATCATTTAAAGCTCACACCCATTTTGAGTCTTTATCCAAAGGATTTTCCCACGTGTGGCATAGAAGTACCATTGATGTCCTTGGAAAGTAAACTTTTGTACAAAGTTTATGCTGGGCCCATGCTTTACTTTTGCTTCCGAGTGTACTTCTCCATAAATCATGCCTACAAAATGAGATTAGGCGTGGCTAAAGCTGTTAACCACTCTATTTTTCCTTGAACCATACTTGTCTAAACTTGCTTCAAAAACAAGTCAACTATCCATAACACATGATGGTTGTACTCTTGACCTCTCCAAGCTTCTAAAATTCTTTGCCTATAAATTAAAATTCATTTGAAATTGTTAAGGAGGTTAAAAAGATTAGAAAAAGCCTTGAAACCTTGCTGAAAATTCCAAGAACTTGAAATTGCAGTCCAAACACAAAACCTGCTAATTTCTGTTTTTTGCATCCAAACTCTAATTTTCCTTGTGCATTTCTTGGCCAAATCACCCATACGGTTTCTGATATACACTTAGAAGCCGTCCCAACTTCTATTTACAGACTGTAACACAATCTTCACCACTCTCTATTTCAAAAACCAGAACTTTGCACCTTGATTGCTCAAGAACTTTCCCACCATTCATAGTTCAAGTTAAGAGTTGCTTTAGCCTTCTGAGAATTTGAGGAAGCTGACCAGAACATCACAGCAACCTGAACCAGGCTCTAATTCACAGAATAATTTCCAGATACAAGGTAAGTTTCTTCTTACTTTTAGCTTATTTCTTAGGCATTATTAGGCTTGCATTATCAGAATACAATGTAGATATCATGGCTCTGATTCTGTACATATTTATAGATTTCATTTATATGGCCTAAGTAGAGAAAATTTCAGATCAGAACGTCTGGAGGAAATTAGGGTTCAGAATTAGGATTAACAAAATTTATGTTTGCTTCTGGCTTACAGTTTTGATGCTTTGTATTTCTGATGAAATCTGCCATAACTGATATGTTTGCATTTTCCATTTTTGCTGAGAAATGACTAAGTTACAGATACTCTGACTGACATGGAGAAGGAGATGAAGTTCATTATCAGAACTTACTTTGTAATATATGTTTATGCTTTTGTTTCTAATACCGGGTGTATAGCCACCCCGGTGGTAAAGAGCGTGCGTATAAGACATTAGTGTTAAGGGTCCTGAGTTCTATCCCCAGAAACACCTTTTTATGTTTATTTCTTAACATTTTCCCCCCATTATTTATCAAACATTGATCCTGGACCAAAACTTCTAGATAAACCCCCCTTCAGTTGTTTGTCAGAACAGTGATCTTGGACCATAACTTCTAGATATTCCCATCCAACAACATTGACACCTCACTTATCCATTACCATACCTTCTGACCTCCCAATAACACTAGAACTTCTAGGTTTCCAGCTGCATTAGAACTTCTGGACTCTCTCAACAACCAGAACTTTTGATCTTCTGGTAACATTATAACTTCTAGGCTTCCTCAAACAATCAAAACTTCTAGGCTTTTCCTTGTTCCCAACAACCCCAGAACTTTAATGTGTCCGGATCCAGAACTTCTGGCCTTTCCCTTTTTTGCTAACATTTTCTTTCTGATTTAAAGCGCGCTCGAGTAGGAACTTCTGTTCTCTCCTCTTTTAGCAATGCGCTGACTCTGATTCTTTTTCTCTGATTATTTTTATCATCATTTTATTTTCATTAATCAAAAACACCAAAAATAATTTATATTCACATGCTTTCTTTTAAAACAAAAAGACTAAAAATATTTTCTTAAGCAAATTTATCTTCTTCTCTTAACCAAAAAAACAAAACAAATATATTTTACATTTCAATTCTTGTACATTATTTCAATATGGTTGTAATAGATAATTAGGACTTTAATTTCTTGCAATCCCCATTTGTAAATTTGTACACCCCATTCCCCAAATGATTGTAATAGCGTAGAATATTTATTTTCCACAATTTATCGTTTTCATATAAATGGTAGTAATTAGGATTTGTATGGGAAGATAAAATCAATCTTAGAAAACACTGATCCAAGATAAACCAAGCATGAAATACAAACACTTGCACACTTGCACACTTGCATCTCTAGGGTTAACTCCACTTGTTGCCTTATGAAAATGGTCATGTTATGCATGTGAGACGTCTTAGCAAAAACAATCAAAATACAAGATCATAGTCCGTCGATGACGCTACGAATGTTGCCTTATAAATGATCTTAGTCCCTCAAGAGAAATGCTAAGATATCTCACAACCTTGCTATCATGTCTATACAATGACCCACGTCCGTCCCTTTACATTCAATGGTGGGGCTTCTTATCAATCAATGGTAAGATAGCAACATCTAAAGGAGGAGGAGGAGAACAAAAGATTTTTGAGTAGGTAGAAACGTTCTTAGTTGCTTGCTCATTTTCAAAACAAACATCTTTTCAAACACACACTAAACACTTTCAAAACATGAAATATTTTCAAAAGTCAAACACTTTGTATACATTCTTATATAGACGAGAATCATTACAAAGTTTGCCTAAACGAAGACACTTTTCAAAAATACTTTCAAAAATCATCACAAAGCACATTTTCAAACAAAAGCAATGATCTAGCAAGCAACTAAGAGCCCATAGATAACTATGGATGAAAAGGGTGCTAACACCTTCCCTTTTCATAATCTATTCCCCGAACTCAAGAAAATAATCTCAAAGGTCTTTCCTATTCTTTTCACCCTTTCTTTTATTGGATAAAAGAAAAGTCGGTGGCGACTCTTGCTATCCGCAACAATTGCGATCAAACGCAAAACACACCAAGTCAGTTTTCCCACCGTGTTACACTACGAATGCCAATTTGTGAAGAATATGTGGAACCATCTGTTTGATTGGCTGCTTAGTCACCCGAAACCGAGGAATGGTCATTGGAGCCTGGATTGGTTCGTGCAAAGGACTAAAGCCAAATCTCTAAAGTGTAAAAGGATTAAGGTAACGTTTGCTGAGGCGTTGTACAACTTATGGACAACTCGCAATCTCATTATTTTCCAAGGCAAATCTAAAGATGAGCTAAAAATAGAAGACATTAAAGATAGAATTAGTATGAGTATGAAAAAATGTAAGATGAAACCTAATAGTTATGGGGGGATTCCTTGTGATTATGATCATGTATTTCTGTCATAACCATTGTGTAGCCTGAATCTTTTGATCGGCGTGTTCTAATCTTGTTTTGGATTAATATATTGCTATCTTTCTCCAAAAAAATAAAATAAAGATGATAATACAGTTCATATTTCTTTTCCTATTCCAATTCCAATTATAAATAAAAAAATAAATCTTATAAAATATTTACATTCCTATTCCAATTATTAATGGTATCTAATAAAATAAAAATACAAATTATAAAAATATAAACTTATATATAACTTTAGAATATATTTAATTCTTATTCATAAATTTATATTTGATAAATTTTGAGTTTTTCAAGAGAAAACTAATGAAACCTCAATTATAATATAAACAAATAATATTTAAAATAAAAGAAATCAAGTAAGCATAAAATTATTTACTACTTTATTCATATTTTTATATAAATTTAGAATTACTTGGATTTCAAAATAATAAATAAATTAAAATTCACAAATATAAAAAAAAGTTTAATAACTAATTATGTTAAAATTCATTTTCACTTAGTTTTTAAAAATAATAAGAAGATTTTGTCTCAATTTTGTTAGTGACTAAATCATATATTTAATTTTATATAACTAAAAATTTAATTATGAAATATAATAAAAATATTTTTTATTTATATAAGTTAGTACAATATTTTTAATAATCAAATAAAAAATTATTTTTAACTTTAAAATTGTTTTAAAAAATTAATTTATCAATCAAATAAATTTATGTTTGTTTCATAATAAATAAATAGTAATAAATATCTTTATTATTATTAATTTTATGTCTCATAACTAAATTATCAGTTATGAATAATAATAAAGATAATAAAACAGTTCATATTTTTATTCATATTCCAATTCTAATTATAAATAAGAAAAATAAAACTTATAAAAATATTTACATTTCTATTTCAATTATTAAGGGTATCTAATAAAATAAAAATAATAATTATAAAAGTCTAAACTTAATATATAATTTTAGAAATATTTCATTCATATTCATAAATTTATAATTGATTCATTTTTATTTTTTCATGATAAAAATAATTGAACCTCAATTATAGTATACACAAATACTATTAATGCGTAATTTTTCAAAATTTATCTTAGAGCATGGTTATCGGTGTTCTTTAAGAGTTCTTACATATTTATTAAAGAAATTGTGTCAATAATAAATAGATATTTCACTTGTTTTCACGTTCCTGAACTAAAACACGTCATCGTACTAAAGCACGCTTCTACACTCAATTAAGTGGGTCATGATAATAAATTAATAAATAAAATTGCAAAAATGTAGTTGATTTGTTTTAAATGTGAGATCCATTTTAGATTTTTTGATGAGTTACATGGATATTTGAGAATTGTAGATGAGTTGTTTAAAAAAATTGACAAGCGTTAAATAATATAAAAAATTATGTAGGTCCCATTTAAAGAACCCAAATGGGTACGATGGATGTGGATGCTCTTAGTTTTATCCTATAAATTTTAGTGGAGTAATTTTTTTCTCAATTAAAATAATAGAAAATTTAAGATTAAAAATTATGATATTCAAGATTATTATAAATTTATAATAATTTTATATTATAATTTTCATAGTTAAATTTTGATATAAAAACATAAATTTTATATTTAAATATCTCCCGTAAAAAGTATCTCTCATGCAAAAAACAAGATAAAAAAATATTATATGAAAAAATAATATATTTACTATTTCTTAATTATCACTTATTAATTTAATTTCTTCATAAATTATATATTAAATTATCCGTTTCACAAAACTCTCAATTTTTGTAACTCTAATTCTCATAAATTTTAATTTTATCTTTTTAATTATTATTTTAATGGTCATTAAAAGTATAATTAATATACACTATAAATTAACGATTTGTGAAACTATAAATCATTAGAATTATTGAATTTGAAATTATTTTTCACTCCTTATAAATTGGAATCACTTCATTTAATCGTCATCTTACCAACTCTTGAGGAAACTATAAAATTTAGTTTGAGTGTCGTGCAATCAACTCTTGAGAGGTATACTTCAAGACATTCTAATATATAAATTGGTAAGTTATTTTAAACCCTGTTTTTATTGGTATCAAACATTTCTTCACTTACTTTTCTAATTTTATTTATTATTTAATTAATTTTAATTACAGTTATAATTTTTACTATTTTAATGATATTTTTATATATTTTATAATGAATATTTAATGATTAAACATATTGTTTTGAAGGAGTACCGATGGTTCAAATCATATAATATTGAAACAGATAGAATAGAGCAGATGGAATTATCGTTCAAATCTTAATCATATCAGATTGAAGCAGCTGGATAGGAGTAAATGGAATAGTCGTTTAAATCATATAATATTGAAAAAGTATATTGTACAGAAAAAAAATTAGAAAAGAAGAAAAGATAGAAGTACCATTTAAAAAAATTAGAAAAGAAGGGAAGATCAATTTTAAATACAATTTTATGGGTTAGGATAAAATAGTGATAATTTTTTATGATATTAATTTCTTTATTTTTAAAATAGTATAACTTTTGTTAAGTGTTAATAAAAAAAATATCTTTTTGTTAACTATGATCATTCAACTTCTAAAATAAATAAATTATATTAATTAATTTATTAATTTTATTAATAAACATATAAATATTAAAATAATTAATTATAATTTATATTGAGTGCAATTCTATCAAAAAAAATATTGTTTATATCACTATAATCAATTAGGGCCGGATTAATTCATAAATTTAATCGTATATTCTTATTTAATCAATTACTTTTATTGAATTTAAATAACATGGTGATATAAATATATGTAATAATAATTTATATTTTTAAAGAAAATATATTCATGACAGATTTTGAGGTAAATCTAAAATGCTCACTACATATTACTTTTGTTTGTACATAAAAAATGTGTAAACAGAGTGAATGATAACAGAGTCACATTCTGTTAATGTAGTTTGCAATGATTAACTTTTTAGGTTTATTGATCACTTTTAGTTGTGAATTAAAAATGCAAACATGTTTCTTAACTGCTCATTATATATAGTTTTGTGAATCACATTTTGAGGTAAATCACATTTATACTAGTTTTTTGAATCTTATTATGTTAGGTTTGTTTATGTTCTTGCATCTCATACTAGTGAAAATCTTTGTGGTGCATTGGTTGAATGTTTGATGGATTGAAACATTGATACAAAATTGTCTACTATCACTTTGGATAATTGTAGCACAAATGATGCAATGATTGAAAAAATTAAGGCTAAGTTGAAATCGAAGACATTATTAAGGGATGAGGCCTTACTTCATATGCGTTGTTATGCACATATACTAAATTTGATAGTAAAAGATGGGTTAGAAGTTGTGAAAGATGGGATAGAGAGGATTCGAGATAGTGTTGCATTTTGGACTGCAACACATAAAAGGAAGGAACGGTTTGAGGAGACATCTAAACAGTTTAAAAATACCTTGCACCAAGAATTTAGTTTTAGATTGTCCAACTAGATGGAATTTTACCTACAAGATGCTTGATATTGCTATTTTGTATGAAGAAGTATTTAATAGATTAGCAATCCGTGTAACTCAGTACACTTGTTTGCCAACAAGTTTACATTGTAAATTTGCAAAAGAGATTTGTGGAAAATTGAAATTGTTCAATTCTATCACTGAAGTGTTTTCCGGAACTAAGTATCCAACTTCCAATGAATATTTTCCTAAGATTTTCCAAATTAAAGTTGCATTACTTCAATGGATTGAATCCTCTGATGAATTGGTAAAAAGAATGGAAGAAAACATGTTGGTAAAGTTTGAAAAATATTGGAGTGTGATTCATGAAATGATGGGGGTTTCCGCTATTTTGGATCCTAGGTATAAAACTGATTTGCTTGAATATTATTATGGAGTCTTCTATGGGAATGATGTTGATTTCCAAGTTAAGTCAATCAGATAGGTGTGTTACGAGTTGCTTTATGATTATCAATTGAAAATGAACAAGGATTCTAGAAGTGAATCTGAAACGTTGGATGCTAATGTTGGTAATGTTAGTAATGATGGGTTAAAAGACTATGATTTGTATGTGTGATACGGTGGGAGAACTGACTTGAGGGTTTACGTTTGATCACATTTGTGTGAATAGCAAGATTCGCCACCGACTTTTCTTTTATCCAAAAGGAAAGGTAAAAAAGCACAGGAAATACCTTTCGAGATTATTTCTCGGGTTCGGGGGTAGATTATGAAAAGGGAAGGTATTATCACCCTTTTCATCCGTAGTTATCTACGGGCTCTTAGTTACTCGCTAGATCACTTATTTTTGCTTTGACAATGTGCTTGTGGTGTGGGCTTTGAAAGTATTTTGAAAATATCTTTGTAATAGTTCTCGTTTCTATAAGAACGCGTACAAAGTTTTGTTTCGAAAAATAGTTCAAAGATGTGTAGTGTGGTGTGTTTTTGAAAGTGATTTTGAAAAGGTGTTTTTGTAATGGTTCTCATCTCTATAAGAACGTATACAAAAATGTTTTATCTTTTTAAAAATGTTTTGAGATGAAAGTGTCGGTGTAAAAATGTTTTTGTCGTGAGCAAGCGAGTAACTAGGAGCAAATCTACCTACTCGAAAGGTCTTAAATGTTCTTTTCTTCCTCCTTTAGATGTTGCTATCTTACCATTGATTTGGTAAGAAGTCCCGTCGTTGGATGTGAAGGGACAGGCACGGGTCAATCATACAGACATCGAAAGCAACTTGTGAGATGCTTTAGCAATTTTCGTAAGGGACTAGATCGTTTTATCGAAGGCAACATCGAGGGACTACGATCTCTTTTAATCGAGGGTCTTTGCTAAAGCGTCATATGACTGTGTTTCTGAGGCAACAAGCGAGGTTACCCTAAAGGTGCGCGTGTGAAAAGTGTGTTCGATTCAAGTTAATTTAGTCTTTAAAATTAGGTTATCTAGTGATTGTTTTTATGTCTTACCATACACGCCTAATTACTATACAGTATAAGGAAAACAGTAAATTGTGAAAATGAAAATTCTATGCTATTACAGAGCCTTCGGGAATGGGGGTGCATTTTTTTACAAATGGGGATGAGTCGAATGCGATTAAAAGTCCAAATAGCAAATAATACAACCAAATCGAGTTGAACGATTAATTAAAATTATAACAGTCTATGAAATAAAATTAATAGCAATAAGATTCTAAGTATTTGCTTATGAAAAGTTTGGAAGGAAAAGATAAAATTCTATTCTATTTAAAGAAAATAATTTATTAAAAAATTAAATCATTTGTATATACATTTTTATCTTTTTTGGATTTTTGTTATTTAGAAATTAAATAAACAAAATAAAACTTAATATACAAAAATTAGTTAGTAAAATAATTTACAAAATTCTAAACTAATTGAGAAAATTAATTAATTTAAAATTATACACTTTTAGAATTAAAACTAAGGATTAACAAAATTAAATCTAAACTAAAAAGTTATTAAAGTAAACTTAAACTAAACTTACAATTCTAAGTTATTAAATTAAACCTAAACTATGCTAGTTCTAAGATTATTAAATAAAATCTAAACTAATTTAAATATAAGTTAGATTAATGAAAACTAAAAAAAGCAAAATAAACTAAATTAATATTATACATAAATCAAATAGAATTGAAAGAAAAGGGTTAAAAGAACAAAAGAAACAGAAAAATGCCCAGCAGGGATCAAGCTTGAGCCTTCAAGGTTAATGGACAATGCACTTTGCCAACTGTACTAGAATGTTATTCGTTTATTAATATGACTTAATACAAAAGGGAATCATGAGGTAGTGGATTGGGTTAGGAGGCCCATTGGGCCGACCCGGTCCAGAATTGAACAATGAAAGGTTTTGAAAACCCTAAGGTAATGAAGGGCACCGCTGGGAATGTGTATAGGGAATGGAAGAAAATTAAATAATTATTATTAACCTGATTAAATTTTAATCAATCAATAACAAAACAAAACATAACATGCAAACTCTCTCTCTTCTCCCACGATGATTTCTCTCTCTCTCTCTCTCTCTCTCTCTCTCTCTCTCTCTCTCTCTCTCTCTCTCTCTCTCTCTCTCTCTCTCTCTCTCTCTCTCTCTCTCTTCTCTGACAGGGCCCTCACCAGAGACAGGACATTGGCCGCGCCGGAAATCGCCCTACGGCGGTGGCGCTCAACAGAATTTCAATCTTTTTACATAAGTCGATTCCTCTCCCTCTTCTTATTGCTAATCTCTGAGTATTTTTGCAGAAAATCAAAAGGGCGGTGTAGATCTACGAAAGGGTTTTCAAAACCCTAGATAACCAAACTCATCAGATTGTCTAGTATAAGCTAGAAATGATGCAGAAAGAAATAAGCGAAGTAAGAATCAATGTGAAAATTGAGTAAAAGGAGGTAAATTGGGTGAGTTAGAATTTGAAGTTATAAAAACCTTCGATCTCCTTCAGGTATCAGCTTTAACTCCTGTTTAACGCTTGAATATGCTTCGATTTGACTATTCCTCCCTTTATCCCTGAAGAATCTTTAGGGAAAATGGTATGAAGGGTTTGAGGGTCTGTGCGGTCGTTTCTTTTCTTCTGCTTATGATGATGGTTGATGAAGGGTGAATTGAGGAGTTCTGTTTGATTTATGTTTTCTGGTCTTTGGCTTTGGCTATCTCTTGTTGGATTTGTATCTTGCTGGTTATTGTCTTGCTGGTTCTGCTGTTTAGTTTTGGTTTTGCCCTTGGTTTTGATCTTGGTTGCTCTTGATTGCTCTATTTTCAGGTTTTTGCTGTTTGATTTTGGTTTTTGTATATTGTCTGGCCTTGCTCTCCTTTGTTGCTTTGGTTTTGGTTTTGGTTTATAGCAGCTGAGAAGTGGGAATTGGAGGGAACGTTTTGGAAAATTTGAACAAAATTGGTTTTCTGACTTTGGGCTTTAGAGTGCAGGTTATGTTTTGCCATTTTGGTGCAAGTTTTGGTGCAGGTTGTAGCGGAGTTGTTTTTGTAGCCAGCTTGTTTTGTGACAGCAGTTGGCTTGGAAATTTTGGGACTGTTTATGGCCTAGGTGATATCTTTCCAAAACTTGTCTCTTTCCCTCTTCATCTTTCCATGAAATAAAGCAGGCTTTGCTTATTATATATATTTTTGAAAGGTTTGTATTAGGGAAATGATGACATGCTTGGTTTAATGAGCAAGTTAACTTGTTATTTTTCCTTGTTCTAATTTATCTTACTCATTGCTGCTTTCTCCTGTCATCTTGGCAGCCTATGCTACCTTGCTTGCTATGTTTTGTTTGTTTGCCTATTGTGTACTTTGCTGCAGGTTGGGCATCTTGCTTGCCCTGCTGCATTGCAGCTTACCTTGTTCTGGTTCCTTAGCAGCCTATGCTGCCTTGTTTGACAGCAGGTTGGGGCTGTGTTGCATTACATTTTTTATACCGCTTGTATAGCAGCCTGCTGTTATATATCTTGCTGCAGGTTTTTGTTTGCTTTGATGCTGCTGCCCTGTATTCTTGTGTTGTTGTGCTACCTTGCTTTCTATGCTTGATTTTGTTTGACAGCAGGTTAGGCAGCTTGCTTGCTGGCTTTATGGACTGCTGCAGTAGCTGTTTGGGCAGCTTGCTTGCCTTGCTAGTTTTGCTTTGTTTGCTGCAAATGCAATGCAGTCTTATTTTGTTTGGTGATTTTGCAATGCAACCCTCTTTTTGTATATCTTCTTTTTCCCTTTTTTGTGAACCAAAATTTAGGTTTTGAGATTTGCAAAATAGGGGGAAATGGATGGTGATTAAAACAAACAAAATTCTGATTCCAAGACGCAAACCCTAATGATGAGATAAAATTTGTTCTAAACAAAAGTTCTTGAATTTTTCACATGCTTGCTAACTTTTACTCTTCTTGTTTCATGAATGGCAAGCGAGGCTTGGGTACAAACAAAAGTTGGATGGATTACTTGAAGATGAAGACGAAGACTTAAAGAAGAAACTTCTCTTTGTAAACTTGAAATTCTTTGTAAACAACAATTTGTAATTTCATTTGCAATGCAATAATACAAAGAGTTGAACAACTTTGGTATGATAGGATTCTATACAAAAATTGTATTCTAATTGAATTTTTGAAATTCCCAATCAGAACATTTGAAATGAAATACTTCAATCTGGTAACTTGAATTCCAAGTAATCACAACTGACTTTGTAACTATATTTCAAACAAACATGCACCTTGTACTCTAATTCCTAAACAAAATAAATGTTTAAGAATGTAATTCATTTGGTCAACTTGAATCCAAAATCATGATTGTTTTAAATGATAGTCTTAATATTCACATCTTGTCCAAACAAACATGCTCTGAGAACAATCGTCAATCTTTCAGTAAACTGTGGTTAAGAAAATTCAAAATCAACAAATGCCTTGCGACGATTCGATAATTTAAAAGTCTTCCAAACACAATTTTCCTTTGATTCTTTGAAAATAAACCCGTGAGCGATATCACATATGACCATTAATGGAAATAATCGTTTCAAGGTCCTATAATTTGAAGAAATCACAATTCTTAGAAATCAGACGACTGTTATTTAAAATTAGGTCAAATTCCATTATGCGACTTCTAACGCATTCGAATTTTTGGTGATCTTCTACACGTAATCAGTTCTTGATTTGTGAAGAGAACTTGGAGATGGCATCAAGGAGAATCATGCGCAAGAAAAATCACTCAAAAATATTGAATAATGAAGAAGTTACGATCGTTTGAATTTATTCTCGCAAAAGGGTCGATTCTTGGGTTAATGTAGTCGTTTTCAGTTATCTGGACCATTGTTTGAGTAAACTTGCAATGCGAGGTTTAAAAACTGGCTTAAACAACCTAGAAGAGATATAAAAACCCATGAAGACCAATTGAGACCTTGAAGACTCAATTTCCTTTGAGAAATGCAAAACCCTAATTGTTGATTTACTGCTTAGGGAGAGAATCTGTCTGATCAAATTCTGAGCCAAATTGAGTATTCGAGAAACCCTAGGATAGTATCTTGTATGAAAAATGGGAGGGAAAATTTTGGGGTACAACAGTTGCCCCTATTCAATCTTCTTAAACTTGAAAAGTGAGATCGACATGTTCGTCGTTCGTAGCTTGAAAGTAGAAGATGATTGAACATTAGAGTGCCCAGAAATTTGCACTCGATGATGTATTGGTTGATTGTGTAGGGAATGGGCTTAAAGATGTCATTTGGAGAAATGATAGAGAGTTATCGGAGATGGGCTTATAGATTCCATCCAAAGGTGATTGTTGACAGAAATTAGACTAAGTCTGAACTTGACTTCAAACGGAAAAGAAATCAGGATAAACCTTTGGTTGATTTAAACTGGAACTAGCGGAAGTCTTGAATGTTGTTTGATTGGAAAGAATCAGAATAAATCTTGGAGTGATTTAAACTGGACCAATAAAGGCCTTAGATTAACTTTGACTGGAAAGCATCAGAATAAATCTTGGTGCAATTTATCTGAACCAGATAAAATTATCAGAATAAAATGTTGAGAGATTTAAACTGACCCGACACAGATCTGGAGAAGAATTAGAACAAATCATGGAGCGATTTATCTGAACCAACAAGAATCTGGAGAAGAATCAGAATAAATCGTTGAGAGATTTATCTGAACCAGAGAAAACTTCTACTAGGAAAGAATCAGGATAAACCGTTGATAGATTTAAACTGAGCCAGCAAGGGGTCTTGAGAAGAATCATAATAAATCGTTGATAGATTTATCTGAACCAGAGAAAATATCCGCCAGAAAGAATGAGAATAAACCGTTGAGAGATTTAAACTGAACCAGCAAGGGTCTGGAGAAGAATCAGAATAAATCGTTGAGAGATTTATCTGAACCAGAGAAGATATCCGCAGGAAAGAATCAGAATAAACCGTTGAGAGATTTAAACTGAACCAGCAGGGGTCTAGAGAAGAATCAGAATAAATTGTTGAGAGATTTATTTGAACCATAGAAGATATCCACGGGAATGAATCAGAATAAATCATTGAGAGATTTAAACTGAACCAGCAGAGGTCTGGTGTAACGCCCGTAATTTAATTAATTATTTAATTAAATTATTTTTGGAATATTTATGAAGATGTGTTATAATTAATTGGATTTATTTTATTAAGTGGAGAAATAATATTAGAGATATAATATTATGTGGTGGAATAATATAAGAAGTGTAATATTATTTAATGTGGGCTTATTTTGGGAGGATAGAAGTAATAAGGGGGTGTGTTGGTCTTAAGCCCAATAAGAAATAATAGAATAATAGGGTTATATTGTTATTTGTTGTTGGAATAGAAAGAGGAAGCAGTAGAGAGAAATAAGGATTGAGAAGAACGTGCAAACTCTTGGAGAAAGTGGGAAACGGCAAGAACGTGAATCCAACCGGAATTGTAGAGCAACCTTCAATCCAAGGTAAGGGTGGGATTCTAACTCTATAATTGGGTTATTGATGATTGATATGTGGGTCAACGGTGATTGTTATTCTGTTTTGATATAAGAAAATGTGATTGATGTATGATGAAGATTGATAAATTCTGATGAATATTGATGTCTTGATGCTGTTTAAATGCTGTAAGATTATAGGGTAATTATAGCTGATGAATTGCTTTGAATAGATTAAGTTTTAGGGCTTTAAATCGTGAGACCCCATAGTGAGATGCAGGGAAGGAAACACAGAATACTATAGTGATGAAAACGCAGAGCGTTACAATGGTGAAAATGCAGAACTAGGCGTGATGAACAACCAGAAGTTGTTGTTTCAGAACAACGAATCAATTAGGGATGGCGTTAGGTACTGTTCCTAATTAGGTTGATAACAGGAAAAGGAATTAGAATAATAACGTTAAGGAAAGTAGCAGTTCTGACGTTAGAAGGACGCTGATGGAAGTTGCGTTAGATTAGCACAAGATAGAAGTTCTGACGCTAGAAGTTGTATGGGTCAGAAGATGTGGTCAGTCAGAGGACGATGATGATCAGAACTTGTATCTGGTAAAAATTTGCACTAGTCAGAAGATGAGTGGTCAGAAGATGAGATGATCAGAGGTTGTATCTGATTAGAGGTTGAGTGGTCAGAAGATGAGGTTAGCCAGGAGTTGTGATAATCAGAAGCTGCATCTGATTAGAGGCTGCATTAGTCAGAAGTTATAGCAGTAAGAAGATTGTGTCTCCAGAGGTTGTGTCATTAGAAGTTGTGTATTTAGAAATAGCATTGGTTAGAGGTTGCGTGGTCAGAAGATGGATGGCCTTTACACTTTTTTGTGCAGAACGATGAACGTTAGATTCTAGAAGCTGTTGTTTGAGCTATAACAGTAGGAAGTGATGGTCTTGACGTTAGAGTTTCATGATAACAATGTTGATTTACTGTGAAATAATATTAAATACTGATGTGTTATTAATAAGAAGTTATTAATAAATAATGATGTTTGATGAGTTATAAGTAAATGAATTTTGATGAATTATTTTGATATTCTGAGATGTTTTGAGATGATAATTTTGAGATGTTTTGAGATGATATTCTGAGATGTTTTGAGATGATAATTTTGAGATGCTTTGAGATGATAAATTGTGATGTTGTTAACTTGGGTGTTATCATTACATTCATGGTTGTGTCGCATACATTACATTTCTCAGATGGAGCTTATGCTCGTTGAGATGGCCTGGATTGGCAAATTTTGAGATGAAGGCTATGCCTTGTTGATGCCTCTATTAATTGGCAAATTTTTGAGATGAGAGTTCTGCTCCAATGGTACCACATGCATTTGCATAGTATTGAGTCGCATTATATGATTTCATAAAGAAGTGTATTTTGATGTTGATGAATGTATATTATTATTGAGATTAATGGTGATTATGAGATGAGAAGTGGTGATGTTATTGATTTAATTTAATATATTAATTATCATGCACTTTATTATATTGTTAGATATCTCACCCCTTCTGTTTGAATGTTTCCCTTATGTTGGTAACGTGCAGGTAATCGAGAGTGAAGGTTGTATACCTTCAATAGTTCGAGTTGGTGTCATTGCTCTGATATGTAACACTCGGGGGGATGAACGCTTGCTGTTTTGATTGATGAATTTTAGTTGTTGAATTTTAAATTGATTATTATTAAATATGAGATGATTCAAAGTTGATGTTTTGTTAGAGATGTCATTAAGAATTCCGCTGCGTAGATGTTGATTTATTTTATTAAAGATGTCATGTTGATGGTTCATCCGATGTTTTGAAAAAGTGTTATATATCCATGGTGAATGCAATGAATTTATTAGAAGAATTTGTGACGTCTCGATTCATTTGTATGAGTGAAATTTTATAACTCTGATTTATTTTGCATAATTTGCTTGGGGTAGAATTTGGGTGTTACAAAGTTGGTATCAGAGCAAAAGGTTGGTCCGACCTTGTCGTCGGGTCTTAGTTGTCTAACAACCAAGTATTTTTATTTTGAGTTCTAATCGTTGTGTTTGTTGTAGTGAGAAGTTGAGATGGCTGGAAGAAACAATGCTGCTCTTGCTGCTGCTCTAGAAGCAATGGCTCATGCGATGGAAAATCAGCCGAATGCTGACGGGAATGTTGGATCTCTTAGCTTGGTGACTTTCCAGAGAGAGAATCCACCTACGTTCAAGGGAAAATATGATCCTGACGGAGCATTGGAATGGTTGAAAGAGATTGAGAGAATCTTTCGCGTGATGGATTGCACTCCAACGCAGAAGGTTCGTTATGGGACTCATATGCTAGCAGTCGAGGCTGATGACTGGTGGCTAGAGATTTGTCAGAAGTTAGAAGCTGCAGGTGAGAATGTCACTCGGGCTGTGTTCCGTAGGGAGTTTTTGAGAAAGTATTTTCCTGAAGATGTCCGTGGAAAGAAGGAAATTGAGTTCCTTGAGCTGAAGCAAGGAAGTATGTCTGTAGTTGAGTATGCTGCCAAGTTTGCTGAGTTGGCCAAGTTTTATCCGCATTACGCTGAGGAAAATGCTGAGTTTTCAAAGTGTATTAAATTTGAGAACGGGTTGCGCCCGGAGATTAAGAAAGCAGTTGGATATCAGAAAATCCGTGTCTTTGTTGATTTGGTTGATAGCTGTAGGATTTATGAGGAAGACAATAATGCTCATTACAAGATTATCAGTGAGAAGAGGGGTAAGCACCCACAGAGTCGTGGTAATCCTTATGATGCCCCAGCTGGTAAGGGTAAGTAGAGAGTTGCTCATGGTCAGAGGACTAGTGGGGGAGATGCTCCTGCCGGTGTGATTTGCTTTAAGTGTGGGAAACCTGGGCACAAGAGTAATGTATGCACTACTGAAGTGAAGAGGTGTTTCCATTGTGGAAATAACAGACATGTTGTAGCAGAGTGTGAGCACAAGAGTGTGGTTTGTTTCAAATGTAAAGAAGAAGGGCACATTGGTAACCAGTGTCCGAAACCGAAGAGGGCTCAGTCAAGTGGTAAAGTGTTTGCTTTGGTGGAGGATCAGATAACTGCTGAGGACGGACTTATTAGAGGTACATGTTTCATTAATAGTACTCCTTTAATTACTATTATTGATACTGGTGCTACGCATTGTTTTATTGCTGCTGATTAGGTTGAAAGATCGGGTCTTGTGTTGTCTTCTTTGAATGGAGAAATTGTCGTCGATACTCTAGCCAAGGGGTCAGTGACTACTTCTTTTGTATGTGCTAAGTGTCCCTTGTCGATCTTCGACAGAGACTTTGTTGTTGATTTGGTTTGTTTACCGTTAAGAGGTTTGGATGTAATTTTGGGTATGAACTGGTTAGAGCATAACTGTGTTCATATTAACTGTTATGACAAGTCTGTGAAGTTTTCTACTACCGAGGAAGAAGAAGATGGTATGTTGTCTGCTAGACAGTTGAGGAAGTTGGTTCAAAAGGAAGCACATATGTTTTCATTGATGGCGTCGCTATCTGTAGGGACTCAAGCTATAATTGAGGAATTGCAGGTGGTGTGTGAATTTCCTGAAGTTTTCCCTGACGAGATTCCTGATGTACCGCCAGAGAGAGAAGTTGAATTTGCAATTGATCTTGTACCTGGTACCAGAACTGTGTCTATGGCACCATACAGGATGTCCGCGTCTGAGTTGTCAGAGTTGAAGAAGCAATTGGAAGAGTTACTTGAGAAGAGGTTTGTAAGACCAAGTGTATCGCTGTGGGGAGCTCCAGTGTTGTTAGTAAAGAAGAAAGATGGAAGTATGAGGCTTTGCATTAATTATAGACAGTTGAATAAGGTGACGATTAAGAACAAGTATCCGCTTCCAAGAATAGATGACTTGATGGACCAATTAGTGGATGCCCGTGTGTTTAGTAAGATTGATTTGAGGTCGGGTTACCATCAGATTAAAGTGAAGGATGAAGATATTCAGAAGACGACTTTCAGAACATGTTATGGACATTACGAGTATTCGGTGATGCCTTTTGGTGTTACTAATGCGCCGGGAGTATTCATGGAATATATGAATCGTATCTTTCATACTTATTTGGATCAGTTCGTAGTGGTGTTCATTGATGATATTTTGATTTACTCTAAGTCAGAAGAAGAGCATGCTGAACATTTAAGAATAGTATTGCAAATTTTGAAAGAGAAGAAGTTGTATGCAAAGCTGTCTAAGTGTGAATTTTGGCTAAAAGAGGTTAGTTTTCTTGGTCATGTGATTTCAGGTAGTGGCATTGCTGTAGATCCGTCGAAGGTTGATGTTGTGTTGCAATGGGAAACCCCAAAGTCAGCTACTAAGATTAGAAGCTTCTTGGGATTAGCTGGTTATTATAGAAGGTTTATCGAAGGGTTTTCTCAGTTGTCACTTCCGTTGACTAAGTTGACTTGTAAAGGTAGAGCTTTTGTTTGGGATGTTCAGTGCGAAGAAAGTTTTACGGAATTGAAGAAGAGGTTGACGTCGGCTCCGATTTTGACATTGCCTAATCCAGAAGAGCCTTTTGTGGTATATTATGATGCTTCTAAGATGGGTTTAGGAGGTGTGCTTATGCAGAATGGTAAGGTAGTTGCTTATGCGTCGAGGCAGTTGAGGACTCATGAGAAGAACTATCCTACGCATGATCTGGAACTTGTTGTAGTTGTTTTTGTGTTGAAGATTTGGAGGCATTATCTTTATGGTTCTAGATTTGAAGTGTTTAGTGACCATAAGAGTTTGAAGTATTTGTTTGATCAGAAAGAGCTGAATATGAGGCAACGAAGATGGTTAGAATTGTTAAAGGATTATGATTTCGGTTTGAATTATCATCCAGGAAAAGCAAATGTGGTAGCTGATGCGTTGAGTCGAAAGACTTTACATATGTCAGCAATGATGATTAAAGAGTTGGAATTGATTGAGCAGTTCAGAGATATGAGCTTAGTTTGCGAGGTTACTCCGCAAAGTGTTATGTTGGGTATGTTGAAGATTAATAATGAATTTTTAGACAGTATCAGAGAAGCCCAAAAGTTGGATGTGAAACTGGTAGATTTGATGGTTGGGATTGACCAGTATGAGAATAATGATTTTAAGCTAGATGAGCAAGGTGTGTTGAAGTTTCATAACCGGATTTATATTCCTGATGATGCTGAGATAAAGAAGGTGATACTTGAAGAGAGCCATAGAAGTAAGTTGAGTATTCATCCAGGAGCTACAAAGATGTATCAAGATTTGAAAGGTTTGTTTTGGTAGCCTGGGATGAAGAGTGATGTGGCTCGGTTTGTGTATGCATGTTTGACTTGTCAGAAGTCAAAAGTTGAACATCAGAAGCCTGCAGGATTGATGCAACCGTTGGAAGTTCCAGAATGGAAATGGGATAGCATTTCAATGGACTTTGTGACAGGATTGCCTAATACTTTAAGAGGGCATGATTCAATTTGGGTGATTGTTGATAGGCTTACGAAGTCAACTCATTTTATCCCTATTAACATCAGTTTTCCAGTGCCGAAGTTGGCTAAGATTTATATCAGTGTGATTGTGAAGTTGCATGGTGTTCCTTTGTGCATTGTGTCAGATAGAGATCCAAGATTTACTTCTGATTTTTGGAAGAGTTTCCAATAAGCGTTGGGTTCTAAGTTGAGGTTGAGTTCAGCGTATCATCCTCAGACAAATGGTCAGACTGAACAGACGATTCAATCGTTGGAAGATTTGTTGAGGGCATGTGTTCTTGAGCAGGGAGGTTCTTGGGATACTTATCTTCCGTTGATAGAGTTCACTTATAATAATAGTTACCATTCTAGTATTGGGATGGCACCTTTTGAAGCGTTGTATGGTCGAAGATGTAGAACTCTGTTATGTTGGCATGAATTTGGTGAAAGTGTAGTACTTGGACCTGAACTTGTTCGTGAGACTACCGAGAAGGTGAAGTTGATTCGAGAAAAGATGAAAGCTTCACAAAGTAGACAGAAGAGTTATCATGACAAGCGAAGGAAGGATTTAGAATTTCAAGGCGGTGATCATGTGTTTTTGAGAGTTACACCTGTGATTGGTGTTGGGCGAGCATTGAAGTCTAAGAAGCTCACTTCTCGTTTTATTGGACCGTATCAGATTTCAGAGAGAGTGGGGAATGTTGCTTATAGAGTGGCTTTACTGCCTAATCTTTCGAATTTGCATGATGTGTTTCATGTGTCGCAACTTCGGAAGTATATTTCAGATCCATCTCATGTGATTCATATGGACGATGTGCAAGTACGAGATAATCTTACGGTGGAGACGATGCCTGTACGGATCGCGGATCATGAAATGAAGACTCTGAAGGGCAAAGATATTTCCTTGGTTAAAGTGGTTTGGTTAGGAGCTGCAGGAGAAAGCATGACTTGGGAGTTGGAGAGCAAGATGCGAGACTCCTATCCTGAATTGTTTGATTGAGGTAAATTTTCGAGGACGAAAATATTCTAAGTGGGGAGAGTTGTAACGCCCGTAATTTAATTAATTATTTAATTAATTTATTTTTGGAATATTTATGAAGATGTGTTATAATTAATTGGATTTATTTTATTAAGTGGAGAAATAATATTAGAGATATAATATTATGTGGTGGAATAATATAAGAAGTGTAATATTATTTAATGTGGGCTTATTTTGCGAGGATAGAAGTAATAAGGGGGTGTGTTGGTCTTAAGCCCAATAAGGAATAATCTAATAATAGGGTTATATTGTTATTTGTTGTTGGAATAGAAAGAGGAAGCATTAGAGAGAAATAAGGATTGAGAAGAACGTGCAAACTCTTCGAGAAAGTGGGAAACAGCAAGAACATGAATCCAACTGGAATTGTAGAGCAACCTTCAATCCAAGGTAAGGGTGGGGTTCTAACTCTATAATTAGGTTATTGATGATTGATATGTGGGTTAGCGGTGATTGTTGTTCTATTTTGATATGAGAATATGTGATTGATGTATGATGAGGATTGATAAATTCTGATGAATATTGATGTCTTAATGCTGTTAAAATGCTGTAAGATTATAGGGTAATTATAGGTGATGAATTGCTTTGAATAGATTAAGTTTTAGGGCTTTAAATCGTGAGACCCCATAGTGAGATGCAGGGAAGGAAACACAGAATACTGTAGTGATGAAAATGCAGAGCGTTACAATGGTGAAAACGCAGAACTAGGCGTGATGAATAACCAGAAGTTGTTGTTTCAGAACAACGAATCAATTAGGGATGGCGTTAGGTATTGTTCCTAATTAGGTTGATAACAAGAAAAGGAATTAAAATAATAACGTTAAGGAAAGTAGCAGTTCTGACGTTAGAAGGACGCTGATGGAAGTTGCGTTAGATTAACACAAGATAGAAGTTCTGACGCTAGAAGTTGTATGGGTCAAAAGATGTGGTCAGTCAGAGGACGGTGATGATCAGAACTTGTATCTGGTCAGAAGTTGAACTAGTCAGAAGATGAGTGGTCAGAAGATGAGATGATCAGAGGTTGTATCTGATCAGAGGTTGAGTGGTCAGAAGATGAGGTTAGCCAGGAGCTGTGATAATCAGAAGTTGCATCTGATTAGAGGCTGCATTAGTCAGAAGTTATAGCAGTCAGAAGATTGTGTCGCCATAGGTTGCATCATTAGAAGTTGTGTATTTAGAAATAGCATTGGTTAGAGGTTGCATGGTCAGAAGATGGATGGCCTTTACACTTTTTTGTTCAGAACGATGAACGTTAGATTCTAGAAGCTGTTGTTTGAGCTATAACAGTAGGAAGTGATGGTCTTGACGTTAGAGTTTCAGGATAACAGTGTTGATTTATTGTGAAATAATATTAAATACTGATGTGTTATTAATAAGAAGTTATTAATAAATAATGATGTTTGATGAGTTATAAGTAAATGAATTTTGATGAATTATTTTGATATTCTGAGATGTTTTGAGATGATAATTTTGAGATGTTTTGAGATGATATTCTGAGATGTTTTGAGATGATAATTTTGAGATGCTTTGAGATGATAAATTATGATGTTGTTAACTTGGGTGTTATCATTACATTCATGGTTGTGTCGCATACATTGCATTTCTGAGATGGAGCTTATGCTCGTTGAGATGGCCTGGATTGGAAAATTTTGAGATGAAGGCTATGCCTTGTTGATGCCTCTATTAATTGGAAAATTTTTGAGATGAGAGTTCTGCTCCAATGGTACCACATGCATTTGCATAGTATTGAGTCGCATTATATGATTTCATAAAGAAGTGTATTTTGATGTTGATGAATGTATATTATTATTGAGATTAATGGTGATTATAAGATGAGAAGTGGTGATGTTATTGATCTAATTTAATATATTAATTATCATGCACTTTATTATATTGTTAGATATCTCACCCCTTCTGTTTGAATGTTGCCCTTATGTTGGTAATGTGCAGGTAATCGAGAGTGAAGGCTGTATACCTTCAATAGTTCGAGTCGGTGTCATTGCTCTGATATGTAACACTCGGGGGGATGAACGCTTGCTGTTTTGATTGATGAATTTTAGTTGTTGAATTTTAAATTGATTATTATTAAATATGAGATGATTCAAAGTTGCTGTTTTGTTAGAGATGTCATTAAGAATTCCGCTGCGTAGATGTTGATTTATTTTATTAAAGATGTCATGTTGATGGTTCATCCGATGTTTTGAAAAAGTGTTATATATCCATGGTGAATGCAATGAATTTGTTAGAAGAATTTGTGACGTCCCGATTCATTTGTATGAGTGAAATTTTATAACTCTGATTTATTTTGCATAATTTGCTTGGGGTAGAATTGGGGTGTTACATTTGGAGAAGAATCAGAATAAATCGTTGAGAGATTTATCTGAACCAGAGAATATATCCACGGGAAAGAATAAAAATAAACCATTGAGAGATTTAAACTGAACCAGCAGGAGTCTGGAGAAGAATCATAACAAATTGTTGAGAGATTTGTCTGAACCATAGAATACGTCTGCGAGGAAAGAATCAGGATAAACCGTTGAGAGATTTAAACTGAACCAGCAGAAGTTTGAAGGAAATATTTGCTATGTAGATGGTCGACCAGTCCTTTCTCGGGAATTGATCTGTAAATGACTTGTTGAAAATATTTGCCTATCAGAAATTTGTTGATGATAATTTCCCGTCGATTGATTCTTTCCTGAAAAGGTGAAGAGTTAATTGTATGCAATACTACGATGTATGCAATGCATGGTATGATGTTGTTTTCTCAAAATAAATGAGATTGCACTGTATGTACTTGTGTTGTCAATGCTATAACGTATGAATGTAATGTATGGACATATTAATTGTTCTGCCACAGTGTTGCCGGAGTCGGGGAAAATAAATCCCTGAGTACTGCTGAGAGTGAGGAGTGTAAGTCTTCGTACTTTGTTGTTGATGTGTTGATGGATGAATTTCCAACCCCTTTTTTAGAGAAATAAACTTTGTTGTGGAAGGGAAATGTCGTGCATTACTCATGGATTTCGTGAAATCCTGTTGGGGAATCCTGAGAAGCCTGGCGACTTTCACTGGGGAACCTTTGGAGCGGTAGTTGGAGGTTTTGCTCTATCAGGGATGTGAGAGCACTTGATACCACTAGGCTGCATATTGGGGATACGTTAGTGATCCTGTAATAGGATGTCTTTGTTTCTGCTCTTGTTGGGGAAAATACCTGCGGGGATTTTATGGAATAGCCTAAAGATATTATCCTGTTTCTTAAAGCCATTAGTGATTGTCTTTCTATTTTCTGTTCATTTGTAAATAGTAATCACGTTAAAATGCATATGTTCAAAAATAAATCATTGGACGTTTTTGTAAACAAAATACAGAAATAAAGAAAAACAAATAGTTTTGCACTTTCAAAAAGGGATATCTTTGTATTAACTTGAATAAGTCTTTTTTGTACAAGGAGACGAGCATTCTAGTAAGAGAATATCGTCGTAAAAAATGAAAATTGATACAAAGAAAAGATAGCTATGTGAAATAATCCCATGGGGTTCCCATTCCGCTATAGTCTTCGTGTCTCTGAGTGTCTTGTCTACTTGTCGCCTCGGCGAAGCTGATTGGACTGATTAGAACCGTCCGAGCTGGTCGGTCGATGCTGAAGATTGTCTTTAGGATGATCCAACGGGACATAATCATACGCTTTAATTCTCTAACTTTTGCCTAGACCGCCCTTTCGGGTTTTCAGTCCACCGGGATACCCTTTTTTGCCCAAGCCACCCTTTCAGGTTTTCAGCTTACCGGGTGTACAGATTTTTTTATATATTTTATCCCTAATTTTTACCCGAACCCTTTTGGTTCGTCGGGATGCCCTAATTTTTGCCTAGGCCAGTCGACCTAGCGGGTCCTTGTTCATGCGTAGTATCTTTTAACTATGTTCGTATTTACAGGGTGTGGAAGGTCGTCGCCATCCATAGTGGTCAAGATCATTGCTCCACCAGAGAATATGTTTTTGATCACAAATGGTCCTTCATATGTAGGAGTCCATTCGCCCTTGGGATCACCTTGTGGCAATATGACGCGCTTGATCACCAAGTCACCAACCCGATATACCTGATGTTTGGCCTTCTTATTAAAAGCTTTGATCATTCTTTTGTGGTACATCTGACCATGACAGATAGCTGCAAGCCTCTTCTCATAAATCAAGTTCAATTGATCCAGTCGAGTTCGAACCCATTCGTCTTCATTCAACCCTGCATCATGTATGATTCTCATAGAAGGTATCTGGACTTCAATTGGAAGGACAACTTCCATGCCGTATACTAAGCAGAAAGGAGTTGCCCATGTTGATGTGCGCGCCGTAGTACGATAACCGTGAAGAGAAAATGGTAACATCTCATTCCAGTCCTTGTAGGTCACTGTCATTTTTTGTATGATCTTTTTGATGTTTTTGTTAGCGGCTTCTACAATGCCATTCATCTTCGGCCGGTAAAGGGAAGAGTTATGATGTTGTATCTTGAACTGCACTCATAGGGCGGTGATTATAGTATTGTTGAGATTCATACCATTGTCTGTGATGATTCTCTCTAGGATACCGTATTGACATATGAGATTCTGTTTGATGAACCGGGCGACAATATTCTTGGTAACGGAAGCGAAAGAGGTTGCCTCCACCCATTTTGTAAAATAGTCAATGGCCACTAAGATGAAGCGGTGTCCATTGGAGGTCGTTGGCTTGATTTCCCAATCATATCAATTCCTCACATAGCAAAGGGCCAAGGAGCCGTCAAGACATTCATAGGAACCGGAGGTACGTGCACTTTATTAGCATAAATCTGACACTTATGGCAAGTCCGAGAGTGTTGATAGCAATCTGCTTCCATGGTAGACCAATAATAGCCTGCCCGTATGATTTTCTTTGCCATCGTATGCCCACTGGAATGGGTACCAAAAGTGCCTTCGTGCAATTCATCCATGATCCATTCAGCTTTAACTTTGTCTATGCACCGAAGTAATACAGAGTCATGATTGCGTTTGTACAAAATGTCGTTACTAAGGAAGAACTTAGCCGAGAATCTTCTTAAGAATTTCTTGTCATTAACTGAAGCTCTTTCCGGATATTCTTGAGACTCGAGATACCTCTTGACTTCATGAAACCAGGGTTGGTCCACTACATCTTCAGTATTAATCTTGTGAAAGTGTGCTGGTTCATCCATTAGTCTGATGGTGATCCAGGGAGCCTCGTTATCCCAATTAAGTTTAAACATAGATGACATTGTAGCTAGTGCATCTGCTAGCTGATTTTCTTCTCGCGGGAAATGATCGAAGGTAATCTTCTCATAATGTGGCAGCAATGTCAAAACATGTTCTTTGTAAGGGATAAGGTTAGGGTGTTTGGTGTCCCATTCCCCTTTGATCTGACTGATGACCAAAGCTGAATCTCCGAACACACTCAAAGATTTGATCCCCAAATCTATAGCAGCTCTGAGACCAAAGATGCATGCTTCATATTCTTCCATGTTGTTTGTACAATTGAAGCAGAGTTCTACGGTAAAGTGAGTATGACACCCTTCAGGAGATACGAGTACAACACCAATACCATTTCCAAGTGCGTTGGATGCCCCATCGAAAAATAGGATCCATCAGGATCCTTGTTCAGGTCTTTCATATGGCCTGAATTCTTTACAATTGTTTACCGTCATGATGTCCTCATCTGGGAATTTGAACTTCATGGATTGGTAGTCTTCCACAGCTTGCTGAGCAAGGTGATCAACTAGTACACTACCCTTTATTGCTTTTTGGGTAGTATATTGTATGTCATACTCCGTCAGGATCATCTGCCATCTTGCTATTCTCCCAGAGAGAGAAGGCTTCTCAAATATCTTGTTTCACAGTCGGTAAAATTTTTGCTCAGGTAATAAATAGCATGCTCTTTTCGGCCAGACTCGTCATGCTGCCCCAGCATACACCCCATTGAGTTTTCTAAAATAGTCAGATATATGACCAATGGCCTTCCCTCGACGGGTGGCATCAACACAGGAGGCTCTTGTAAGTATTCTTTGATTTTGTCAAAAGCAACTTGGCATTCTTCATTCCATTTGACTACTTGATCTTTCTTCAACAATTTGAAGATCGGTTCACAAGTAGCTGTCAGGTGAGAAATGAATTTGGCAATGTAGTTAAGCCGTCCTAAGAATCCTCTGACTTCCTTCTCGGTGCGAGGAGAAGGCATTTCTTGTATTTCTTTCACCTTTGCAAGGTCTACCTCGATACCTTTACCACTGACGATGAAGCTTGGGAGTTTATCGGACCTCACCCCAAATGTGCATATACTCGGGTTTAACCTTAGCTTGTACTTCTCCAGCCTTTCAAACAGTTTCTGCAGATGGTCAAGATGTTCCTCTTCTGTTTGATATTTGGCTATCATGTCTTCCACGTAGACCTCTATCTAATGATGGATCATATCGTGAAACAGAGCTACCATGGCTCGTTGATAAGTTGCCCCGGTGTTCTTCAGCCCAAATGGCATAACTTTGTAACAGAACGCCCCTCACTGTGTGACGAAGGTCATTTTCTCCATGTCCTCAGGTGCCATTTTAATTTGATTGTACCCAGAGAATCCATCCATGAAGGAAAATACTTTATGCTGTGCGGTGTTATCAACTAGAATATCGATATGGGGAAGCAAGAAGTCATCCTTTTGGCTTGCCCTATTCAAATCTCTGTAGTCCACACACATACGTACCTTACCGTCCTTTTTAGGCACTGGAACAACATTGGCAACCCCATTGTGGATAGGAGGTGACGACTAAGAATCCAACATTGAACTGCTTCATGACCTCAATCTTGATCTTCTCTGACATGTCTGGCCGCATGCGACGGACTTTCTATTTTACCGGAGGGTAGTCTTCTCTTGTCGGCAAATGATGGACCACAATATCAGCGTCGAGCCCTGGCATGTCTTCGTATGACCAGGCGAAAACCTCAACATAGTCATGTAGTAACTGAGTTAGGCGTTCCTTGACACTAGGTTCCAGGCTAGAACCTATCTTGAATTGTTTCTTGTCCTCCTCAGTACCTAAGTTAACTATTTCAACCGACTCTTCATGGGGCTGAATGGTCCTTTCTTCCTGTTGTAATAACCTGGCCAATTCCCCTGGTACCTCACAATCTTCCTCACCTTCGTCTTCGACTTGGTAGATCGGATTTTTAAAGTCACAATAGGCCATAGCAGAACCGTTACCCATGGGATCCTGAGTGGATATAAATCTGCATTTTAATATGTGAGTGTGTGTAAGAGCATAGCCATCTCTGAAAGAAATAAAATGTAAGAAAATAAAGACAAAGAGCACAAAATTTGCATGCAAAATCGTCCATGGATTCATTGATGACATATGAGAATGAAGTAACAACCCTCACAAATGGACCGTTGTGCCTCTGGTAAGACACATGGTTTTAAAGTTTAAATTGTTTAAATATTACAAGCCTGAAAACATTAAAAGACAATTACTCTTGAATAAAAGTAATAGGAATGAAATCTTTGGCCTCTCAATTGTTGAGTCTTCCGCTAATGGTTGGAAAAATCCACTCGTCCATATCACAGCTGCCATCACTGCCTTCTACTGCATTGACTCCCTAATTGCTGATATGCAAAGGTGGTCCCCCGATGCGAGAACGTCGAACAACTCTTTGGGCCTCTGTAGTGAATCCCAAACCAAATTTATTGGACTTGTAAGGAATATCTAGAAGTTGACCCCAGATGGTACACCCGCCTTCTTCAACTACTGCTCTAGCATCTTTCAAAGAGGCCATCTTCAGTGGAGGTCTGGTAATCTTCAGAACTTTGGGAGTAGACTTGGTTGCCGTAACTATTTGTGGAACCTCCTCAAAATTCTGACACGGAGTCTCAATGAATTCACCATCCATTTCAACATACCTGAAAGAGTTCAGGTGGCTAACCATGTACTCTTCCTCCCCGTGAACTGTCACAATCTTTCCTTTGATCGGGTATTTTAGCATCTGATGTAGGGTAAAAGTGACGGCACCAGCACCATGGATCCAGGGTCGACCCAATAGACAAGAGTATGAAGGGCAGATATCCATCACATAGAAAGTTGAATCAAAAGTCTGGGTTCCAACTTTTATGGGGATGTCAACTTCTCTGTGCACTGTCCTCTTAGAACCATCAAAGGCCTTCACTATGATGTTGCTAGGCTTTAAAGTGAGTCCCTCGCAGTCCAGTCGGTCGAGAGCGTTTTTGGGCAAGACATTCAATGATGAGCCGATATCCACTAGAACATGGGCAAGTGTGGTTCCCCTGCATTCAATGGAAACATGCAAGACATCGTTGTGCTTCCTTCCCTTGGAAGTTAAATCAGCGCCAGAAAAACCCAATCCGTTATCAGCAGTTAGACTGGCCACACAATTCTCAAATTGGTCGATGGAGGTCTCTTGGGGCACGTGGGCGGTCTTGAGAAACTTTACCAAGGCTTTGGCATGGGCCTCAGAACACAAAAGTAAGGACAACAATGATATCTTTGAGGGGGTCTGCCCCAACTGTTCTACAATGTTGTAGTCACTTTTCTTGATTATCTTTAGTATTTCTTCTATCTCCTTTCTAGAAGCTTCAGGAATGATCTCGGGACACTCTTTCGCTTGGACAGGCTCATTCAAGACCTCTTTGGCCCTTGTCTCGGCAGCAGGGATAACATTAGGAGTATCAATGGGAGTGTTGGTAGGAGCGGCAGTGGGAATGATCACAGGAGTAGCAACAGTCTTTGGAGAAATCTCGGGTGAGAAGACTCTTCCACTTCTTGTTATCTTACTGGTCCCAGTGATATTACCGATGTCAGGATCAGTATCTCTCACAACTTCGTCTTTGACAACCAACTGATCTCGCTTGATGCCATAATAATAGACGTCAGCCCAATAGTTCCAGGGAACAACTTTATCCAAAGAGTATGATATTGGTCTTGGCATGGTGATGATTATAGGTGTAGGCATTGGAACAAATGTAATCCTGACGGGTCTTTTGGCGGAGACCCCAGGAGGATTGTTGGAAATGGTGATTATTGAAACATCTTGATAAGAAGTTCTGGTAAGGGGAATCTTTTCAAGTAAGATTTCTTTGCTAGTCATCAGGCGCTGAACGCCTATCTTCAGTAACAATCAACCATTTGGTAGAGACTTGCATAAGTGACAATTCTTATCACAACCCGGGAACAGACCGACTTGCAACAGATTCTATTTAATGGTCAACAGAGGAGTAGTTAAGTCATTCACGGAGGAGACAAAACGATCATCATCAATGGCCTTGACACCTTGACCATGTCTGGGCATTGGTTCCGTTATTACATTAGGCGTTTCTGAGGGATCAAACTCAATCTCTTTTGCATCGATAAAGTCTTGTACCTTACTCCTCAAGGCCCAACAGTTGTTCGTATCATGCCCCTGGCTTTCAGAATGATAGGCACATCGAGTGTTCGGGTTGTAGCAAGGAGAAGCAGTGCTGGGGGTTCTTGGGATCTTCTTTTAAAGTTACCAAATTGGTCTTCAAAAGGTGTGGCAAAACTTGAGACATGGTCATGTTGATCCGGGTAAATCGTCTCATGGGCGCTTCTAGCTTGCGCTGATAATTTCGCTGTTGATTTGGCACATGATTAGATATCATAACAGCCCCTACCGCCGGGCGACGTTCAATTTTGTTTTGATTCCTATGGTCATATGCAGCATTGACCTCCTTCTTTCCAACAAAGGGTTTCTTCATCGTGATCGAGGATGCATCTCTTTGAATTTTGCCACTTTTTATATCGGCTTCGACCCGCTCACCAGTCATGATTAGTTCAGTAAATCCAGTTGAGGAACTTCCGATCAGGTGGTTGAAGAATGGACCTGATAAGGTGCCTAGGAACATATCCACTAATTCTTTGTCAGATAGAGGGGGCTGGACTCTGCCTGCAAGATCCCTCCATTTTTTAGCATAGGTTTTGAAACCTTCACCTGCACCCATAGACATGCCTTGCAATTGCGTCCGAGTTAGAGCTAAGTCAGTATTATACTAGTATTGTTTGTAAAAGGCGGCGGCCAAATCTTCCCAATTGAAAATATTGGTCCCTTCCAACTTATAGAACTAATCCAACTGCGTCCCTGACAAGCTCTCTTGGAAAAAATGCACCCATAGATTCTTATCAGCCGTATAGGGTTGAATCTTCCTGACGTATGACCTTAAATGCAACTTTGGGCAAGAGACACCGTCATATTTAGAGAAATTTGGGACCTTGAATTTATGCGGGATGACAACCCCTGAGACAAGTCCTAACTCTTCAAAATCCAATCCGTGTACCCTATGGACCTCCATAGCATTCAAACGATCCTCTAGCTCTTTGTATTTATTATCAGCAGGAGGATACTTCTCCTCAGAGTAGTCAGGTTCTTCCTCTTCTTCGGATGCTGGGTTGTTGTTCACTTCCTTGGTCATGTCTTCTTGATTATCTCCTTCACCAATGATGTTGCGAAGTCTAAAGTCCGTATGGCTTGTCCTTTGAACCTTCTTCCCATAATCACAATACTGGGTGGTTTCTTCGCTTTCTTCTTCTTTTCTTTGGCCAGTAGAGTCTTCAACTCCTCTTGTCCTTTTATCAGAGTCAAGAGCATTTGTTGAAACTGTACATTCTGCGCCTGAAGATCTTTCACTGTCTATTCAATATCCATCTCACTGAAATAAACAATAGAAGGATAAGGAGACCTGTTGTAAGAAACCTGTGTGATGTTATGATGAATGAATATGCAATATGCAAATGATTTTAAGGAAATTAGAGATTTAAATTTGTTCAAACCAAAAAAGAACACACATTATATTAATAAATCCAAGTTTGAGTACATCATACCTCTTTGGGCTTACAATGAAAGAAACAAAATACAACAAAAAACTCCTAAGACAGAAAGGTTGAACGCATCCTCTTTGGCGCGATGTAGGCGTTCAGATTCTGCTCTTCATGAAGCTGCTTGGTGAGTTTCAGAACCTTCTTCTCACTAGCATAAAATTGGGCTTCAAAGGTGTCTCGCTCTTCCTTCAACTGAACACAAGCTTTCTGCAAGTCTTCGAGAGAGGTAGGTATGTCAGGATGAAGGACAATGTATGGGACGTCTCCTTCAACAACAATCTCTATGATAACAGGGAGGATGGAAGGGTAAGGAATCACGAGACTCTTAGCACGAGTCCGTACCCACCTAAGGTATGGCTCGAGAGGGATAGAGTTTTTGTGTCCCAAAGTTCTACTGTCCACCTTGTTCACCATTATCCAAGCTCGTGTAAACCTCTGGCGATAACCTTGGTCTTCTTTGTCGGAGTCGAACACCAGACCTTGAATGAGCATCTCATGGGGGTCGTCTCTTCGGGCATACCCAAACTGTCGAAGAGCTAAGCATGGATTATAGGTGATACCTCCCCTAATACCAAGCAGAGGGACGTTAGGTAATTCCCCATAGCGGTCAATGATAGAGACATTTTTCTAGGATCTCGAACACCAACATATGTCAGAATGGGTGAGGGACATCATCCTTTGAGACCATGTCAGTCTTTGCTCGTTCTTCAATGCTGATTGTGGTAGGTGTGAAGTGAACCACTTAGTGAGTAGGGGGATACAACACAAGAGGGTACCTCTTTTCTTCATGGTGCGGGTATGAAGGCAATGCAAGATGTCTCCCAGTAAGGTAGGTACAAGATTACGAGAGAGAAAGACTTTGATGGCGTTAACATCTATGAATTGGTCCGAGTTGGGGAACAGAACCAAAACATAAATGAGAAGAGCCAGGATGTCTTCAAAAGCTTGGAAATCCATGTCGTCCCAGAATGAATGAGCCTTCTCCAATAGAAACTTGGATAGGAAACCTTTGACCCCCGCTTCTTGTCTCCCAATTAGCTATGATGTCGGTTCTCTTCAGATGCAAAGCTTCGGCAATGACTTCAGGTTTTGGAATCCCCTATACACCGGTGAATGGTATATGATCAAGCACGGGCACCCCTAAGAGTAGAGAGAACTCTTCCAGTGTAGGTACCAACTGATAGTCGGGAAAGTGAAACAATGATGTACGGGATCAAAGAATTGGAACAACACGCACATCATCTTTTCTTGGAAACTGGATGTAGCCAAACTGAGGAGTCGACCGTATTTCTTGGTAAAAGGAGAATCCCCTGGCACTCTTGAGGCTAACTCTTGAAGTTGAGGGTGTGATTTTACAAAGCTGATTCAGATGGTGTTCCTTCAGACGGAATTCATGACCTATAAAACAAAAACAAAGATAAATTTCTAAATCCTTTAAATGGTTAGTGAGCATGCGTATGATGCTTATGATGTTTATGATGTTATGTACAAGTAAATATATACACACACATCAAACAAGTTCCTATGTTTTATGCTTGCATAGGGTTTTATAGGTAAGTACCCTCTTGAAGTTTAGTTGGCTCAACCTGTCCTAGTAATAATGATCGGGTTCTAAAGATCTCAATATCACCGACCTTTCTCTTAGGCATTGTCTCAACACAATCAATCTTTTCTTGCGGCCGAGATATCCCAAAAGTCTAGCCTCAATGAGTGTAGTATCGAGTATCAACCAATTTTCAGCTCTACACTGAAATCGGTTATCTCACTACGTCCTAATGGCCAAGTTTGTTCAATTAGGGTTCTAAAGTCAGTTAGTGTTTCATGACGCCACTCAGCAGCCCCGTATTCTCCTCGATTCACCACGAGGATACCGGTACCCACAAAAGCGTCACACTAACATAGCCATTGTTTCAACCATATCAGTTTATGCCGTACCGTTTCCACAATCTATTGCTATTTACATAAAAAGGTGTCCCAGATCCCGGTGAAGGATCAAAGAAAGCCCAATACAAATAACAAAATATAAATCATGCAAAGAAACAAGTAAAAGTGATCTAACCCTAAGGTAACCCCGTTTTTAGATTAAGATTCCCCAGCAGAGTCGCCAGTTCTGTGATACGGTGGGAGAACTGACTTGAGGGTTTGCATTTGATCGCATTTGTGCGGATAGCAAGAGTCACCACCGACTTTTCTTTTATCTAAAAGGAAAGGTAAAAAAGCACTGGAAAGACCTTTCGAGATTATTTCTCGGGTTCGGGGGGTAGATTATGAAAAGGGAAGGTATTAGCACCCTTTTCATCCGTAGTTATCTACGGGCTTTTAGTTACTCGCTAGATCATTATTTTTACTTTGACAATGTGCTTGTGGTGTGGGCTTTGAAAGTATTTTAAAAATATCTTTGTAATAGTTCTCGTTTCTATAAGAACACGTACAAAGTTTTGTTTCAAAAAATAGTTCAAAGATGTGTAGTATGGTGTGTTTTTGAAAGTGATTTTGAGAAGGTGTTTTTGTAATGGTTCTCGTCTCTATAAGAACGTATACAAAAATGTTTTATCTTTTTGAAAATGTTTTGAGATGAAAGTGTCGGTGTAAAAATGTTTTTGTCGTGAGCAAGCGAGTAACTAGGAGCGAATCTACCTACTCGAAAGGTCTTAAATGTTCTTTTATTCCTCCTTTAGATGTTGTTATCTTACCATTGATTTAGTAAGAAGCCCCATCGTTGGATGTGAAGGGACAGACGCGGGTCAATCGTACAGTCATCGAAAGCAACTTGTGAGACGCTTTAGCAATTTTCATAAGGGACTAGATCATTTTATCAAAGGCAACATCGAGGGACATCAAGGGACTACGATCTCTTTTAATCGAGGGTCTTTTCTAAAGCGTCACATGACTGTGTTTCTGAGGCAACAAGCGAGGTTACCCTAAAGGTGCTCGTGTGAAAAGTGTGTTCGATTCAAGTTAATTTAGTCTTTGAAATTAGGTTATCTAGCGATTGTTTTCATGTCTTGCCATACACGCCTAATTACTATACAGTATAAGGAAAACAGTAAATTGCGGAAATGAAAATTCTACGCTATTACAGAGCCTTCGGGAATGGGGGTACAATTTTTTACAAATGGGGATGAGTCGAATGCGATTAAAAGTCTAAATAGCAAACAATACAACCAAATCGAATTGAACGATTAATTAAAATTATAACAGTCTATGAAATAAAATTAATAGCAATAAGATTTTAAGTATTTGCTTGTGAAAAGTTTGGAAGGAAAAGATAAAATTCTATTCTATTTAAAGAAAATAATTGATTAAAAATTTAAATCATTTGTATATACATTTTTATCTTTTTTGGATTTTTGTTATTTAGAAATTAAATAAACCAAATAAAACTTAATATAAAAAAATTAGTTAGTAAAATAATTTACAAAATCCTAAACTAATTGAGAAAATTAATTAATTTAAAATTATACATTTTTAGAATTAAAACTAAGGATTAACAAAATTAAATCTAAACTAAAAAGTTATTAAAGTAAACTTAAACAAAATTACAATTCTAAGTTATTGAATTAAACCTAAACTATGCTAGTTCTAAGATTATTAAATAAAATCTAAACT